>CM022676.1:4072114-4121193 GCA_012295275.1 Chrysomallon squamiferum
TGATATAACTGGGATTAACCACGGATATGTCAAGGATACTATATGGATATACTGGGATATGCTATTCATTTAATGCTATCCGTTAGAGATAACATAAAGGTTTCATAAGGGAAGGTTATTTATATTCTACATATGGTAAAATGTATCATCAAAATTATTATTTGTTACTAGTAGTACTCCTCGTACTACTACTACTACTACTACTATTACTACTACTACTACTACTGCTACTAGTCTACCATATTACTTTACTACTGGTTCTGATAATCTACTTACATGGTAAAATATATTACAGATAGGTTATAAATAAACCTAAACGTATGGACTAACAGAGATCGTACAATAGCGATAGATTAGGGACATCGTAGGGATAATTCAGATATAATTTAGGAATATGGAACAGATATGGTAGGCCTGTCTTCTGGATAAACTAATGATATATAGCAAGTGAGACATCTTTAGCCTTTAGCAAATAATTAAAAATGCCTATATATATATATATATATATATATATATATATATATAATTATAGCCATTTTTTATAGAGTAACTTCACATATATTTTAGCATTAATAATAGAAATATTTAATTTAAAAAATATATACAAAATTATGGTTTATTAATTTTATTTCCAATTATTTTTATCCATATTTAATTAATAAGTTGATGCGAGTAATTAATGAAATGTGTATTTTAAATGTTTCTTCTTATTAATTAATTTTCGGTATATATATATATATATATATAATTTCAGAAAGCAAAAAGAAGAAAACATTTATTACAATCCAGCCCAAGACAACGGTAAACTAAATTTCTTTAGTTTTTAATGTTTATAGTGAAAGTATTCTGTACACACTGTTATACAGACACATACACACATCCATATGTCAATCCACGCTTTGTATATACGCTTTTTTATTTTTGAGTTCCCATCGTGTTTTTTTCTTTTTTCCATCATCATCATTATCATCACCATCGTCGTCGTCGTCATTGATGTCGTTGTCATCATCATTATTATCATCATAACCATCATTATTATATATCATCATGCTTTTACTATTATTTTCTACAAATATCTATCGTGTATCTTTTTTTTAAATTATTTATGAAATTTTGGTACCAAAGTATTAACTGGGAACTGTCTAATTAACCGGTATCCCTCTATTTCTATTGCAGCCAATGAAGCGCCACCTGGTGACGAAACAGAGGAAAACGCCAATACATACTCCTCACTTGGGGTTCGAGAAAATGTCGAACCCTATGACGTCTTAAAGTTTGAGAACCAATCACAGAATGCCAGCGAAGCTATCTAAGTTTCATAGACTCTGAGAAATTCGAATACAGAGTGTTAAAGCTTTACCAAAAGGAAATTTACGAAAACAACAATTTTCTATAAAAAAAAAAAAAAAAAAAAAAAACTATTGTAATTCGCTTCCGACTAATGTGTTCCTGTGCAGTTTAAATAAACAGTTTAATAAAATTCTTAATTATTTCTGTGTTACTATTTTATTGTATTAAGGCACCTGGCAATGGTCATAGCAAAGTATTACTGTGAAGTAATTCTTTTACAAAACAGATAAATGACGTCATGCTACTTGTAGACTATAACAAATGGAGTTGTGACGTCATCATGAACTTACAGCCCTTTTTTTTTCTGACAATATTCGAAGAAAATTTAGAAGAACTCTGTCCACCGTGTACATATGTATGTATGTATGTATGTACGTATGTATATAAACAAACACACATACATACGCAGAGATATACATGTGAAGAGATAAGGATAATGAAAATACATTATTATTCTTTAATCACGATTTTCCTAATTAGTTTTTGCCTTTGGATATCGTATAATAATTATCATTTGATCAGGAATGTCTTGGAATATTTTTATCTAATAATAATAGTAATTTTGTTCATGAAATTGTTAAATATTTCCAACTAATAATTGTCGTTCTTTGGTTTATGAATTTTGTTTCAGATATTTTGATCTAATAATTATCATTTTTCCTGAATTTCTCCTAATATTTTCCGATTATTATAGTTAGTATCAAAAATATGTTTTTATTTTTCTAGACATTATTTGGTATGGTATGTGTTTCTGTATGTAAATAATAATACAATTAGTTGCAAACATTTCAACTAGTGGGAGGATAATTGGAATGGTTAGATTGGGAATTAGCTTAAAAAGATTAGCAACGGAGTTTTCTATAATAATGTACCATTGATAAGAAATCCGACAAATATATTATACCTATATATATATATATATATATACAGAGCCGTCGTTGACTTTCACACTAAAAAGTCACGATTGTTTGTCTCTCCCCACCTTTTTTCTTCTCTCTCTCAGTGTGGAATGTGTCCCCTGCGAATAAACTTCATCATTTTTATTGTTTCTGTTCCTGTAAATTTGAATTCTTCTTTCAGGATGTGTTCATCGAAATCCGCGAGCACGCAGCCGTCTACGGATTCGTTTTTGAACGCCTCAATGTGTCTCTCCAACCTCAAAGCTTTCATCACTTCCCCAACCTCAGCTATTGTTAAATCGTTCCGTTCTTTCTTAAAAACAGCTTCTCCTCTGACGTAATTATCTCCACTGTTGCTGGTGACGTAATCGTCTTTCCCAGCGATTTTAACTTCAATCTGACTGCTATTTTTATTGACGTCATGATTATTCCTGTCTTCCGTGACGTCACAATTATTGCTTTCTCCTTCACGAGGACCTCTAGACTTGTAATCGACACTGTTACCTGCTGTGTCGTAATCATTTTCTCTACCTCGAGTAGTCTTCTCGTTACCTGTTCTGACGTAACTATCTCTCGTGACGTAATCATAGTCACTAGTTCTGTTATTGTAAGTCGATGACGCTTTTTCAGATGAAAGGACAGAGTGGAGAGGTGGTAAGGGAGGGGGGGATAACATCAGCACTCCTCTCATTACTGGGTGGCTCTGCGCGTGGTTTCAGGGGCTTTGTTCTATAAATAGGTTTCGCAGATAGAGGAGTCGCGACGGTTTCCTGTTTGGCTGATTGAGTTATCTCTCTTGATTTATTTTCTCCGTGGAAATGGGAACAGTCGGATAAGGTCAAATACTCTTCTTGATGTTTCGCAAATCTGAAAAATCGGTCAGGTTCTAGTGTCTCGTAAATATTGTCTCCTTGGGTCGTGTCCACATCCACTTGTTTGTACACAGCAATATCTGAAGAAAAATAAATAACAGAGAATAAATAGATATAAAACAAGCAAACAAACAAACGAACAAACAAACAAACAATAAATAAATAAATAAATATATAAATATCAATATAAATCGATACAAATATAAATATAAATATACAAATAAATAAATAAATAAATAACTATTTATATATTTTTTCTCACTCTGTTACTTACTTTCGTTTCCTGTTTTCCCATCGAAAATGATTCCCTTGGCTGCGATTTCGATATCGCTAACAAACTGCTGAAAATGTTCTTGGGTCATATCCTGTATTCCTGTTACTAGAGACACCAGAACGTTCTGAAGATACAGTGGAATCAGAATCGTGTGAGGTTCCAAAATTCCTGGAAATTAGATTGTCATACAATAATTAGATATCACTCTCTCTCTCTCTCTCTCTCTCTCTCTCTCTCTCTCTCTCTCTCTCTCTCTCTCTCTCTCTCTCTCTCTCTCTCTCTCTCTCTCTCTCTCTCTCTCTCTCTCTCTCTCTCTCTCCCTCTCTCCCTCTCCTTATTTATAGATAGAAAAACACAGAGACAGATAGAATGACAGACAGACAGGTTATCATAGCTTAGCTGTCACATACCTTCACAAATACAATTTGCTGTGCAGTACAATTCATCGTACATCTCAGAAACTGTTATTTTTCCAAATGATTTTACTCTGGTTTCAGTGTTACCCACGTCAAATCTGCATTCATCTGACAGAGCGAACTCAACCTGTACTGGCAGCGAGTGAGTGGACAAAATGTCTGATAATAACTGACCCTGTCCACCTGGTCAGATTAATAAGGATTATGTAATGGCAACAACAATAATAATAATCACAGCATTATGTTCTCTATAAATTATATTTATTTCATTACATTAAATACATTACAGGTCATCATATTACACTTCATGATAATTATATTACATTATATTATATTATATTATATTATATTATATTATATTATATTATATTATATTATATTGTTACGTTACCTAGTATGGCATAGAATACCATAGTATAGTGTAGTACAGTATACTCTAGTAAATAATGTTGTAGCATAATACTGTATAGTATAATATAGCATACATTAGAATAGGTAAGTATAGCGTAGCATAGTATAGTATAATATAGTATAGTGTTTGGTAGTATAGCACAGCTAACATAATATGGCGAAGTATAATACACTATAATATAATTCAGTGTTGTGTACAGTAATATAGAGTATAATACAGTAGTACAGAGTAGTTTATTTTATTTATACCACAATGCAACATGTATAGTATAATACAGCATAGTGTATTGTAATGTAGTTTAGTATCATACACTGCAGTGGTACACTCACGTTTATTTTTGGTGGTACAGACACGGAAGGGTAAAGGGTAGTTTAAGGGTATCGTGATGTTACGTCCAGAGCTATCTCTAGCTATCAGTCTTCTTTGTTTACAAACACTGTGTATTCGCATCACCTGTGTAGAACAGATAGACGAACAAACAAACAGCATTATTAAAAATAATAATAATAAAAAAATAAAAAATAAAACAAATTATATACATATACATTAATCCACAATGAAATTAATAAATAAATATATAGAAATAAATCAATTAAATACAACAAATAAAAACAAAGATATAACTAACCTGTCCCGTCCCTATCGTATCCAGTTCCGTACCACCGTCGTATCCTTGTGTAACAACAACGATTTTTGGTAAATGGTACTTGTACGCGTCACAAAAATCTCTCAGTGTCAACTTCTGTCCGCCATGTTGGAAAATGGCGTTCTGAATCGGAAGATAAAACAAAAATGAGTAATTTGCGTTATGCATGAATATCGTGATTGTGAATGTGATGATGGTGATGATGAAGATTATGGAAATGATAATGCAATGATCATGGAGATGATGACAGCTACAACAATAAAAGCAAGAATACCAATAATGAAAGTGTATAATGAAGATGATTATGATAACAACGAGAACAACAATGTCTATACTGATGTTGTTGATGTTAGTGATAATAACAACAATACTACTACTTTTACCACTACTACTGTTACTACTACTCCTACTACTACTACTACTAACAATAACAATAACAATGATTAATGAACAATATTAATGATTCAACTGATGGTTTCACACACACATAAATATGTACATACATACATACACAGACAAATATACACACACACACACAGACACGCACACACTCTCAAAGACACATTCAGATAAATAGATATGCATGTATATAGAAAGACAGAGGGAGAGACAGATACACAGACTAAGAAAAGATAGATACTGAAAGACGTAGGGACAAAAATATTATATTTAAAGAAAGATTTTTAGTTATTTACGCTACACATGTACATGTCTAAAAGTATGTATTTAGAAAAACAAATTCTTACTTTTAACTGCGGAATTCTGCGCCATTTTCCACGAACATTTTGCCATTCGGTTTCCATATTCTGAAATAAAAATGATGAACAATAAAATAAACATTTAGAAGAGAGAGAGAAAGAGAGAGAGAGAGAGAGAGAGAGAGAGAGAGAGAGAGAGAGAGAGAGAGAGAGAGAGAGAGAGAGAGAGAGAGAGAGAGAGAGAGAGAGAGAGAGAGAGAGAGAGAGAGAGAGAGAGAGAGAGAGAGAGAGAGAGAGAGAGAGAGTATTTCTATTGTTATAGTTTTGCTTCCTGGTAGTTTGAACATAGTACTACTCATGTTTATCAGATTTTATTTATGAAGCGAATATTAAATATAAATATAAATGATGATGATGACGGTAATAATAATAACAACAACAACAACAATTACAATAACAATATCAACAACAACAGCAACATAGTACTACTAATAATACCAACAATCTCAACAACAGCAATTAGTAAAACAATATCCATTATAACAACAAGAGTTACTACTATTTCTGCTACTACTGAACAATAACAACAACAACAGCTACAAAAAGTAAATAAATGACAATAACAACAGCAACAACGAAAAACAGCAGCAGCAACATCCACAACGACAATAATAATAATAGTAATAAGATGCATGAAAAATGACTCTATTTTTACAATGATTCTCTCTGACCCGCCCTCTAATTCAGACAGACGTATATTCGGACATTTAAAGCAATGTAAGTGAAAGGCAAGTCGAGTACTCTATCGATCTATGTATAAGAGTCTTTAAACAAAATGACAATGACATATAACATAGAACAGACAATACAGTTATAAACCAATAATCAGAACACACATACCTTCAAAGATAACTTTAAGAAGAGTGTTTTAATCTCTTCGTTTTGTTGTCGTTCTGTTTGTATTTTAAGTTTAACCAACACAACTCTATCTACAAGCAAGTTTGATTGAGTCCAAAGTGCACTATGTTTTATCTGTCTTTATCGTTTATTGTGAAATTCTTTCGTTGTCTGACAGATAAATATAAAAGCATAAATCACGATATACCCATATATGATCCGCGGTTTAAGGGGCAAATCAAACAACTTCAAGGTATAAATGACGTTGTTGTTTACACTAAGTATTATATCGAAAATTATCTGAAGCTGAATTCCAGCAACACTGAAACTAGATCTGAGTTAAGGTTTTGTTTATAAGTTAACATCACAGCCGTTTTCAGGAGCGAACAGAAAAAATATATATATTTAGAAAATAACACCATCACCATCACCCAGTGAAATCAGTTTAATACTTTTCATTCATCACCTGACAATAAAACCCCAGAAACAAATCTTACTTTAGTGAGCAGTCAGGAAGTAAATAACTACGTAAGTAAGTAAGTAAGTAAGTAAGTAAATAAATAAATGCATCAATAAATATAACCGGTGTTGCACCCAGATCCGCGTCTGATCTGATAAGATTTCACTAACACAGAAAATTGTTTATATAACCTAGATAACTATTTGTTTTATTATTCTTCTTCTTCTCTCACTGTATTTACGTTATTACTACGAAATCTTCTCCTGGTTTAATAAACTTTAATTTCCAGTTCTAGCCAGTGCTCCGTTTCAAAGATTTATTTTGTGTTTTTTTTTTATGTGAAGAGGTGTATACAAGACTCAATACTGAAAGACAGATAGAGTAGCTCGAAGTACGATAACAGCTGATTTCCAGTTCTAACCAGTGCTCCGATTCAAATATTTATATTGGTGAAAGTAGGAAAAGTAGTAAAAAATAAAAAGAAAGTTGACAAGAATATCTCAACTGAAAGTTGTTTTTTTCAGCTGTCATTTCAAAATCATAGCACAAATAATAAATATGTGAAAACATCTCATGAATCACTTCAGTGTAGACAAATCAGGTTTAGTCTCGTCTGATATCCATATGTCCTTCTGTCTGTCTGTCTTGTGTGTGCGTGCGTGAGTGTGTGCGCATTTTACATGTGTGTATGTGTGTGTTTTAATGTCACCGTCATCACACAAATTATACATTTTAAATATATTTGACTGATGACGAGGTAAACTGCTACAACAGATCAGAAACACGTCTTACTGTTCAGGGCCTTTTTCTGAAGTGAACTACTACCTTCATTACTATAAGGGCAACCACTGTTAATACTACTACTACAACTTCTACTACATTTATTACTACCATTACTACTACCATATGTATTACTATTACAGCTACTGTTACTTTTATTACTATTACAGCTACTATTACTAATGTTATAAATGTTACTAGTACTTTTATTATTACTACTACTGCTGATACTAATACTGCTACGTGTACTATTACTATTTGTACTACTGTTTACTACAACTACTACTTTTTTACTGCTCCTATTGCTGCTACTACTACTATAACTACTACTACAACTACTGCCACTTTTACCCGAAGTTTACAAACAGAAGCATCAAATTTCCACATCCACGATACCAGAAATAAATACAATACAACAACAACAACAACAACAACAGGAATAGCAACAATAATAATAAGAAGAATTATACTTATAATTTAACAATAATATTAAAAATAAGTACAACCACAACAAGAACAGCAACAACAATAGTAAACTGTTGAATTCACACCAAAAAAATAACAGATGTAAAATAATATAAATAAATTACGGTGTACTTACTACGAAGATATCCGATGACTTAAAACTTTCGTAAAGAAAAATGCTTTTCGGTTTTCGTCGTCGGAAAACCCCGAGTGAACCCACCCGTAACTTACTGCAAGCTGGTGACTCGCTACAACTTCCTCGTAGACACATTTCTCTTCGTTGAAGTCTTTAAATAAACAACAACCACAGCAAAAAAAAGTGTTGAAACCTTGTGTTTCAAGGTAAGTCAGTTCTGTTTGTCGGTTTGTAATGTTGTTGTATGAACTCTCATGTTTTACTTTAAATCCACACAGGTGATACTTCACACTAAACAGCCAGTCTTTGACCTAAGGTTAATTACCGTGAATCCTTCAATACAAGGCGGTCTCTGAACACCGTGTTTCTTATAAATTATTATTATTATTATTAATATTATTATCTGTATTATTATACTATTACTATTATTATTATTACTATATTATATTACTACTGCTATTACTACTACTACTACTACTACTACTACTACTACTACTATTAATATTATTATTATTACTACTACTACTATTATTATTATATTGCTACTGCTACTATTACTACTACTATTATTATTATTATTATTATTTTTATTATTACTATTATTATTATTGTTACTATTATTATTATTATTATATTATTATTATTGTTACTATTATTAAAATTATATTATTATTATGTTATTATTATATTATTATTATTGTTATTATTATTATTATTATTATTATTATTATTCTGATGTTGATGATGTAACTATAGCAGTAGTAGCAATAGAATTCTCAATTTTTTTATTTATTTTTTATTTCAGAAGATGGAAAGCGAATGGCAGTTTTATTACGGAAGAGGGAACAGAAATCCGCTGAATAAAGTAATTGGTATCATCATCATCATCATCATCATCATCATCATCATCATCATCATCATCATCATTATAATTATTCTTGTTGGTGTCATCGTCATTGTGAGCTTCATTGTACTTTTTATTGTTGATACGCTGTTTGTTTCTTGTTGTTGTTGTTGTTGTCATTGTTGTTACAGTTTCTGTTCCTGTTATTATATAACAAGACCATCATCATCATCACCACCAGCACAACCGACGTCATAATCGTCATAACCATCATCATTGTTGCATAACAATTTCCACCACCACCATCATCATCATCCTCCTCATCATCATCTTCACATTCAAAACGCCTATATCCATGTATAACGAAAATTACAGAATTTTATTTCATCTTCAGTTGGACGACGCCATTTTCCAACATGGCGGAAACATTTTCACACTGAGACAGTTTTGTGACATGTACAAGTACCACTTACCCAAAGTCGCCATTGTCACACAAGGATACGACGGTGGTATGGAACTGGATTCGATAGGAATGGGCCAGGTCAGTTATGGAGAATGTCACATCAATTATAGTGTGTGGGAGAGACAGCTAATAGGGGTGACAGGTCAGTTATAGGGTGTGGCAGGTCTGTTATAGGGTGGGGCAGGTCAGTTATAGGGTGTCGCAGGTCAGTTATAGGCAAGAGGGAAGTTAGCTATAGTGGATGGAATAAAGTCAAAAAATAGTGTTAAGAAATACGTCTGATTTTGTTAGGATTATTGTTTTATTTGTTTTATTTTATTAATTTATTTTTGTCTGTATCTGTCTGTCTCTCCAAAAATGTATCTTTATTCTTTAGTTATTTCCTTTTTCTTTAATACACACACAAATAAATAAGTATAAACATATAAGCAGTTATATATCTATTTATTTATTTATTTATTTATTTATTTATTTATTTATTTATTTGTCCATCTGTTATACACAGGTGATGCGAATACACAGTGTTTGTAAACAAAGAAGACTGATAGCTAGAGATAGCTCTGGACGTAACATCACGATACCCTTAAACTACCCTTTACCCTTCCGTGTCTGTACCACGCCAAAATAAACGTGAGTATACCGATAGAATGTACTATATTATATACTGTTGTACTGTACTATACTACCTTATACTACGGAGTATACATAAATAGTACCACTGCAGTGTATGATACTGTCCTGTACTATATTACACTATGTATTCACTAAACTACACTATACATCTCTACACTATGCAACACTAAACTACACTACACAAAACTACTATATTGCACTAAACTGCACAGAGCTACACTACACTGCACAACACTACATTATAGTGTACTATACTATCCTATACTACACTAAACTACACTACACAATATTTTACTATACTGTGCAATGGTATACTCCACTATGCTATACTATACCGCACTGTACTACACTGTACTATACTATATAGTATTATAATATACTATGCTATATACCGTGCTGTGGTATATTATACTATGCCATAGTATATTTAATTATACTATGCTATACTAGACTGTACTCTACTACATTATACTACTCTATACTGTTTACTCTACTCACACGGATAGCACTGTTTACGCTAACGATGGTGATGATATTAATGATTACTGTTATTTTTATTATTTGAATTATCATCTTTATTAATTTGACCAGGTGGACAGGGTCAGTTATTGGCAGACATTGTGTCCACTCACTCGCTGCCAGTACAGGTTGAGTTCGCTGTGTCAGATGAATGCAGATTTGATGTGGGTAACACTGAAACCAGAGTAAAATCATTTGGAAAAATAACAGTTTCTGGGAAGTACGATGAATTGTACTGCATAGCAAACTGCATTTGTGAAGGTAAAGGAAGTGTACCTTGTCATCTTATTTGCCTATCAATCTCTTTATCTATCTGTTTTTACATCTATCTATCTAGCTATCTATGTCTTTATTTATCTCTCTCTCTCTCAGAGAGATAACAGAGAGAGAGAGAGACAGAGAGAGAGAGAGATATAGTGCTAATTTAAAGCTAAGATCTAATGACTATCTGATGTCTTATAACTCATTAAAATGTTATATTTATTTACCATCTGATATCTAATTAAACTCTAATTTTCAGGAATTCTGGAACCTCACTCCATTCTGATTCCACTGTATCTTGAGGAAGTTCTGGTGTCTGTAGTAACAGGAATACAGGATAGGACACAAGAACATTTTCACCAGTTTGTTTGGGATATCGAAATTGCAGCCAGGGGCATAATTTTCGACGGAAAAACAGGAAACGAAAGTAAGTAACTGAGTGAAAAAATATATTAATAATTTATGTTTATTAATGTATTTATTTATTTATTCTTTCTTTCTTTCTTCCTTTCTTCCTTCTTTCCTATCTCTATTTGTTTGATTGTTTATTTGAACTTTTTTTTTGATATTTTTATAAAGTATTTTCGATTTTTTTTTTTACATTTATTTAATACTTGTATTATTTCTTTCTTTCTTTCTACAGTTATTATTTTTTGGTTACTTTGTTTAAATATTTATTATTATTATTATTATTATTATTATTATTATTATTATTATTATTATTATTATTATTATTATTATTATTGGTAGTAGTTGTAATAGTTGTAGTTGTAGTAATGGTACGAGTAGCACAAGCAGTAGTAGTATTACTAATAGTAGCAGTGGTAGCAGTAACAACAATAACAGGAGAAGTAGCAGTGCGTAGGTATCCGCGTATGTTTTAATATATGCGAGTGCTTTTTTGTTTTTGTTTTCTTCAGACATTGCTCTGTACAAAGAAGTGGATGTGGACACGACTCAAAGAGACAATATTTACGATACACTGCAACCTGTCCGATTTTTCAGATTTGCGAAAGGTCAAGAAGAGTATTTGACCTTATCCGACTCTTCGCGTTTCCACGGAGAAACTAAATCAAGGGAGATAAGTCAGTCCGCCAAAAAGAACATCCCCCCTCCCTTGCCTGCTCGCAGCTCTGTCTCATCAAGTTACGACAACAGAAGTAGTAACTATGACTACGTAAAGAAGAGTAGTTACACCAGAAGAGGTAACGAGGATTACTCTGCCCGTAGAAATAATGATTACGTCACTGCAGGTAGCACTGCTGATCAGGTTACTAGACATACTAGCGATGGTTACGTCGCTCGAAATAGCCGTAATCGTGAAGTCACTAAGGATAGACGTAAATGTGACGTCAGTGAATACAGAAGTAAGTCTGACGTTAAAATCTCAGGCAAAGAAGATTACGTCACCGGCATCAATGAAGATAATTACGTCAGAGGAAAAGCTTTATTTAAGAAAATGACGGAAGGCGAAGGTGGAGAGAAAAGATTGACGGGTTTAACAATAGCTGAGCTTGGCGAAGTGATGAAAGCTTTAAAGTTGGAGAGACACATTGACACGTTTAAAAAGGAAGGCGTAGATGGATTCCTGCTCGCTGATTTCAATGAACACATCCTGAAAGACGAATTCAACTTTACAGGAATAGAAACAGTCAGAATGATGAAGTTCATTCGCACAGGACACATTCCACACTGAGAAGAAGGAGAGAAAAAATGTATTTGACAATCGTGTCTAAGCGTATGTTCTACTGTAGCTGTCTGTATATATATATATATATATATATATATATATATATATATATATATATATAGAGAGAGAGAGAGAGAGAGAGAGAGAGAGAGAGAGAGAGAGAGAGAGAGAGAGAGAGAGAGAGAGAGGGGATTTCTCATAAAACAATTCATGGAAGGACATAGATTAAAATGCATTCTATTTTCATTGATGGAAACAATTGTTTTTGGTTAGGAAATGTAAAAGCTGGCAATGACGTAGTTTCTCAGAGTATTGTTTGTTCATAGTTACGTATTCGACTAAAGTGTAGTGATTGTGTAAAATGAAAAAAAATTGCTAATCTCTTTAAGTTAATTCCCAATCTAACTATTTGAATTGTGCTCCACTTGTTTTACGTTTTGTAAATAATTTTTTTTTTTTTTTCTTTTCTTATTTAAACACACACACACAAACAGACACACACACACACACACACACACAGACACACACACGCGTACACACAGAGACACAAACAGACAATATACAGAATAATCAAAACGACACAAAAAATATTTCTAAATTACAAAACAAATTCTTAATTTTTTTTTTTTAATTAACAATTATTTTAATCAAACTTTTTCGCATCGTTTTTCTGTCCGAATTATTATTATTTTTTATTATTATTGTTATTGTTGTTTTTGGTATACTTGTTTTTTCTAATATTTAGATTAGCTCATCAGTGTCTATTATAATCAAAACTTGTTTTTCTTTGTCTGGACATCAGGATCATTTTTATCAGAATAATTTCACCTCTCAACATATCGACTGCAGATATTAAGACCAGTTTGAAAGAGGACCTGTTTAGGTATACATCCTTAATACGAACGACAAATGAAATATGGAATAGTTCTGTTAGTTTTAGTGTGTCTGTGTGTGCGTGTGTCCCTGTGTGTGCGTGTGTGCCTGTGTGTGTGTATGTATATATACGTGTTTATGCGTATGTGTCTGTATGTGTATATCGATGTGTATGTATATCTGTGTTACCAAAGTGCTCAGTCTGTTATGAATAGAGCTGTTAATTCTCGTCAGAATGAGGTCCTGAACTGTAGGTCGTGTTTTTGATCTGTTGTAACCGTTTACCTAGTATTTAGAGAAAAAAACAACAACAAGATAAAAACATAAAATTTATAATTGGAGATGATGAGACAGACACAGAGAGAGACAGAGAGAGAGAGAGAGAGAGAGAGAGAGAGAGAGAGAGAGAGAGAGAAAGACACTAAACCTGACTTTTTTACACTGAAGTGATTGATAAGACATTTTCTTATATATTATATGTACTATGATTTTGTAATGGTAGATGAAAACACGAACTATCCACTTTCAACACCGTGTCCTTCCTTTTTATACCTTTAAACTATACACAGAAAATGTATATTTGAAACGGAACACTGTCTAGAACTACTACTACTACTACTGCTATTACAACAACTACTGCTATTACTACTTTTAATTAGTAATCCAACTTATTTTCTAAAAAAAAGATATGGTTATACGAGAAAATTAATAACAACAACAACAACAACAACAACACCAATAATAATAATAATAATAATAATAATAATAATAATAATAATAATAATAACAACAACAACAACAACAATAATAATAATAATAATAATAATAATAATAATAATAATAATAATAATAATAATAATCACTAATATGTTTGACATTAGGAAAGTCTAACCAGCTGTAAGATTAAGCGTGACCTGTTTTTTTGTAACGTTATTAGCCGATCCGTCTGGGTGATTTGATGTGATCATTTTTTAAATATATATTTTGTATTCGAGAACTCAAAACAACTATAATGCTAATTATAAACACTACCTTAACTGAGGTTACTTATGAACTGCTTCAATTCGACTTTAAACCATAATATACATGTTATACTACTTAGTGTAAGCAATAACTTAAGCTGTGTCTTGAAATTTCTGCATTTTCTCCCCAAAACGCAAATGACAGTCTGGTATATCGTGATATATTTTTTTTAAATTTGCCTGTCAGGCCACGAACAGATGCAATGAACAAATGATAAAGATAGATAAAGCGTAGCGTACTTTGGATTCAGTCGAACTTCTTTGTAGATAGATTTCTGTTAAGTTAAATAAAAAACAAAACACAGCGATACAAACAGGACAACAAAGCAAAGAGTTAAAAACTTTCTTTTTTGTTTTTTTTTTTCTTTTAAAGGTAAGTCAGTTTTGTTTATTGGTTTGTAATTTTATTATCTATACTCTCTTTTATTTTCTGTATGCATTTGTTCGCTGTAGTATACTTTTTCCCGTTAACTAAAAGTACATCACCTTAGATATCTGAATATACGTCTGTCTGCATTAGATGACTGGACTCTGAGAGTCACGAAAAAATATAGTCCTCTCTTAAATAAAGCATCTCTCTCTCTCTCTCTCTCTCTCTCTCTCTCTCTCTCTCTCTCTCTCTCTCTCTCTCTCTCTCTCTCTCTCTCTCTCTCTCTCTCTCTCTCTCTCTCTCTCTTTGTCTCTCAATCTCTCTCTTTCTCTCTCTCTCTCCCTCCCTCTCCCTCCCTCTCTCTCTCTCTCTCTCTCTCTCTCTCTCTCTCTCTCTCTCTCTCTCTCTCTCTCTCTCTCTCTCTCTCTCTCTCTCTCTCTCTCTCTCTCTCTCTCTCTCTCTCTCTCTCTCTCGCATATTTCATAGTTTATTATTTTTATTTCAGAAGATGGAAAGCGTATGGCAGTACTATCGTGGAAAATGGCGTAGACTTCCTGAGTTAAATGTAAGAAAAACCTTAGTTCAAAATACGTACTTTTAGGAACATTGCCAAAGTGTAACATAATTAACTAAAAGTCTAGTTTTACATGTAATAGCTTCGTCTCTACATCTTTCAGCATCTGTCTTTACTCCGTCTGTTTATCTGACTTTATGTCGGTTTTTATATACATACGTATGTATTTATATCTGTCTCTTTATATATTTATATGTGTGCATGTAAATATGTATGTATGTATATGTGTATGAATGTATGTATGTGTGTTTCGTTTTTTTTGTGTGTATGTTTCTGCTGTCTCTGTGTCTCTGTCTCTAACTATGTCTCATTTTCAGCCATTTCAGGATGTAGAGCGGAAGAAACTGAAGAAGGTAACAGTTTTTCTTCTTTTTTTTGTTCAGTATTGTCTGGTTTTTATTTTACATTTCCTCTGTTGAAAAGAACAACGCAACTAATAGAGTTGAATCATCAAAGCTAATTCTTGAAGACATCAATCAATTTTTTTAAATTTGTCATCATTATCATCATTATTATCATTATAATCATCATCGTTTTCTTCATCGTCTTCTCATCAACATCACAATCATTTTCATTCTACATATTTTACTGTATTGAGTTTCCTATTTCTTTAGTTGTTATCATTGTTGTTGTTGTTATTATTATTATTATTATTATTATTATTATAATTATTATTATTATTATTATTATTACTGTAGCTATCATCACTACTATCAACAAAATCCTTATAGTTATTGTTATTTTGTCATCATCATAATCATCTTCATTATATACATTTATGTTGTTATTTTTTAAATATTTTTTGTTGTCATCATCACCAGAAGTCATTACATTATCATTTCCATCATCATCATCATCACATTCAGAGCGTCCAGATTCATGCATAACTCAAATTACTCATTTTTATTTCATATTCAGATTCAGAACGCCATTTTCCAACATGGCGGAGAAAATTTTACACTGAGAGATTTTCATGATGCGTACAAGGACGATTTACCAAAAATCGTCATAGCAACACAAGGATATGACGGTTGTATGGAACTGGATACGATAGGGATGGGGCAGGTACGTTTTAGGGGTGGCAGGCTAGGTATAGGGGCTAGCTGATAAGTTATAGGGGTCGCCAGCTCAGTTATAGGGAAGAATGGGGTCAATTGTTGGGGAGAGAAGAAATTCAGGAAAGGAGTATCAAGAACTGTGTTTGTTATGAATGGAGATCTGGAAGCTATTCAGCTTATTTCTTTTATATAATTAATTTATTTGTATCTGTGTCTGCATATATAATAATTATTTTTATTACTTATCAGTTTATGCATTAATACACACCTTTTAATTAATTAATTAATTAATTGATTTATTGATTTATTGATTTATTGATTTATTGATTTTATTTTATTTTATTTTATTTTATTTTACTTTATTTTACTTTATTTTATTTTGTTTTATTTGTTAATTTCTATGTTTATTTCTTTATGTCTCTGTCTGTTATACACAGGTGATGCGAATACACAGTGTTTGTAAACAAAGAAGACTGATAGCTAGAGATAGCTCTGGACGTAACATCACGATACCCTTAAACTACCCTTTACCCTTCCGTGTTTGTACCAGGAAAAATAAACGTGAGTATACCGCTACAATGTACTATATTATATACTGCTATACTGTACTATATACCCTATACCTGAGTATACTATATAGTACCATTGCAGTGTATGATACTATAAACTATATTACACTATGTATTCACTACACTACACTATACATCTCTACACTATGCAACAATCAAAAACACTATACTTCACTACTATATTGCACTAAGCTGCATTGAGCTACACTACACTGCACAGCACTACATTATAGTGCACTATACTATCCTATACTACACTAAACTATACTAAACAATATTTTACTATACTGTGCAATGGTGTACTACATTATACTGTACTAAATTAGACTATACTATGCTACGCTATACTACGCTGTACTAAACTATTGTGAGCTTCATTGTAGTATACAATACTCTACTATACTAGACTACACTATGCCGTAGTCTATTATATTTTTCTATACTAAACTGAACTATATTAAACTATCCTACACTACACTATATATAGTGTAGTATGAAGTAATTTAAAATATTTTATGTAACCAAGATAAAGAGAAAGCTAAATTAGACTGAAGAGTGATGATGTTGATGCTGATGTTGTTGATTATGTTGTTGTTGTTATTATTTTCTTTATCATCTTTATTAATTTGACAGGTGGACAGGGTCAGTTATTGTCAGACATTATGTCCAGTCACTCGCTGCCAGTACAGGTTGAGTTCGCTGTGTCAGATGAATGCAGATTTGATGTGGGTAACACTGAAACCAGAGTCAAATCATTTGGAAAAATAACAGTTTCTGAGATGTACGATGAATTGTACTGCATAGCAAACTGCATTTGTGATGGTATATGACAGCTATGTTTTAATAACATTATCTGTCTATCTCTCTGTCTGTCTGTCTGTCTGTTTGTCTGTGTTTCTATATCTGTCTGTTTGTCTGTCTCTCTGTTTCTCTCTCTCTCTATCTCTATATATATATATATATATATATATATATATATATATATATATATATATATATATATATAGCTGATTCAAATTACATACATATAGTCAGATATATATATATATATATATATATATATATATTCGAATATCTATTCACCATCTGAGGTCTAATTTTTGTTTGATATCTAGTAAAATTCTGTTGTTTAATCAAAATCTAATTTCCAGGAATTCTGGATCCTCACACGATTCTCATTCCACTCTCTCTTGAGGACGTTCTGGTGTCTATAGTAACAGGAATACAGGATATGACGCAAGAACATTTTCACCAATTTCTTGGCGACATAGAAATTGCAGCTAAGGCAATAGTTTTCGATGAGAAAACAGGAAACGAAAGTAAGTAACACAGTGAGAAAATATGTTAACATTTTTGTTTCTTTGGTTGTTTGTTTGTTTGTTTGTTTGTTTGTTTTTTTCTTTTCTTTCTTTCTTTCTTTCTTTCTTTCTTTATTATTGTTTTCAGTTTGTGTGTTTGTTGTGCTTTTTGAAGCTCTGTTTATTTGTTTGGTAAATTCTTTTTTAATTATTTTCTTTTTTTTTTTTCTTATTATCTTTATTATTAGTAGTATTATTATCTTTTTAATTTTTAATTTATTTGTCGATATATTTCATTAATGTATTTTGGATTTTTTAAATTTATTTTATTGTCGTATTATTTTTTTATTTTTTTTTTTTCTTTATTTCTACAATTGTTATTTAAATTTAGAGAATTTATTTAAATTATTATTATTATTGTAGTAGTAGTAGTAGTAGTAGTAGTAGTAGTAGTAGTAGTAGCAATACTAGTAGTAGCAGTAGTGGTATTAGAAGTAATACTAGTAGTAATGGTAGCACTAATAACAACAGCAGAAGCAGTAGTTGTAGTAGTAGTAGTGTGCGTGTGCGTGTGGGTGGGTGGGTGTATTTGTGCGTATTCTGTATTATTATTTTCTTCAGATATTGCTCTGTACAAACAAGTGGATGTGGACACGACTCAAGGAGACACTATTTACGAGACACTAGAACCTGACCGATTTTTCAGATTTGCGAAAGATCAAGAAGAGTATTTGACCTCATCGAACTTTTCGCATTTCCACGGAGAAAATAAATCAAGAGAGATAACTCTATCCACTGAAAATGAAATCGACCCGGCTCCTTTACTTCCAAAATCTATTTATAGAAAAAAGCCCATGAAACCACCTGTAGAGCCACCCGATAATGAGAGTGCTGATGATATCCCCCCTCCCTTACCACCCCGCAACTCTGTCCTGTCACGTGAAAGGACGTCATCGACATCCGATGGTAGAATTAGTGGTTGTGATTACGTCAGAAGAAGTAACGAGGATTACACTGTCGGTAGAAAAGATGATTACGTCACCGAAAGTAACAGTGCTGATTACGTCATTAGAGGTACTAGTGATGGTTACGGCACCGAAAATAGCAAAGACAGTGACGTGAAAATCAACAGCAAAGAAGATTACGTCATCAGTAACAGTGAAGATAATTACGTCAGAGGAAAGGCTGTTTTTAAGAAAATGACGGAAGACAAAGGTGGAGATAAAAACTTGACGGATTTAACAATCGCCGAGATTAGCGAAGTGATGAAAGCGTTGAGGATGCAGAGACACATTGACACGTTCAAAGAGGAAGGCGTAGACGGATTCCTGCTCGCTGATTTCAATGAACACATCCTGAAAGAAGAATTTAAATTTACAGCGACAGAAACACTGAAAATGATGAAGTTTATTCGCACAGGACACATTCCACACTGAGAAAGATTTAAAAATAAAATAAATAAACAAATAATAATGAGAAAAAAAGAGAAAAAAAGAAAAGAAACATTCTAGTAGGTTCAACGTCATCTTTTTCTTTTTCTTCTTCTTCTTCTTCTTCTTCTTCTTCTTCTTCTTCTTCTTCTTCTTCTTCTTCTTCTTCTTCTTATTATTATTATTATTATTATTATTATTATGTTACTGTTATGTTATTATTATTAGACACTGATTATTATTATTATTATTATTATTATTATTATTATTATTATTATTATTATTATTATTATTATTATTATTATTATTATTATTATTATTATTATTATTATTATTGTTATTTTATTATTATTATTGTTATTATTATTAGTTGTTTTATTATTATTATTATATAACACGTAGTTTCTAATGTCTTTAAGCTAATTCCCAATCTAACCATTTGAATTGTGCTCCCCCACGACGGTTTCTAACATTTGATGCTCACACACACACACACACACACACACATAGATAAACACATAATATAGAGAATAATCACGATGTCTCAAAACAAGTATTCATAATTATTTTTGTTATTGTTATTATTATCATTGTTTAAATAAAAAGTTTGTTCGCATCGTTTTTCTGACAATAAAGTTGTTACTACTATTATTATTTTTATTATTATCATTTTGTTTTTGTTTTATTTATTTATATATTAATTTTTCCTATTTTTTTTCTTATTTTTATTTATATTTATTTTTTTATTTTTTTTCTATGACGATTTTTTTTCTAATATTTAAATTAAGCACATCATTTTTTAATTCTGATGCAACATTAGGATTATTTATACTAAAATAAAAAAATTCACTTTCCACTATTCATACCGGTTTAAAAAGAGGCCTTATTAAGGTATATATATTTCCGAGAAAGAAAATATTGTGAGTAAATCTGATCGCAAATGAAATATGGAATATTTGGTTGTTAGTTTTTATTTGTCTGGGTGGGTGCGTGCGTGTATGCGTGTGCGTGTGTGTGTGTGTGTGTGTGTGTGTGTGTGTGTGTGTCTCCGATTGTGTTGTCATGTGTTTGTATTTGTGTGTGTGTGCGTGCTAAAGTGTGAGTCGTATTTTTCTGTTTGCTGTAGCGGTTTACCTGTGTGTTTATAATGTTTGTGTAGGTCTCCGATTAGTAATCTCTGTTGTCACAGTGCTCAGTTTGTAAACAACTTTTTTTTTCAATTTCCGCTGTTAATTCCCGTCACAATGAGCTGCTAAAGTGTGAGTCGTGTTTCTGATCTGCTGTAGCGGTTTACCTGATATCTAGTAAAATATATATGAAGTTTATAATTTAATGATGACGGTAAAATTAACGGTGTCCTTCCTCTTTTAGACCTTTTTCTGTAAACACAACAGTATGGAGTCCTTCATACACCTCTTTACATAAAAACACAAGAAATATCTTTGTAACTGAGCACAGGCTAGAACTTCAAAGCATCTGTTATCTCTGAGCTATAAATGCAGTATGGAGTCCTTCATACACCTCTTTACATAAAAAGCACAACAAAATCTTTTTGTAACGGGAGCAAAGGCTAGAACTGGAAACTGATACAAAATGCTCTTTAGTGAAAGTTCACTTTCAGTATGGAGTCCTTCATACACCTCTTTGAGAAAAATCAATAGTTATCTAGGTTATACAAATAATTTTCCCTGCTATCTACGACATATCAAACATTTTCTTTCCTAGATAAAATCTCATCAGGTCAGAGGCAGATCTGGGTGGAGCGCTAATCATATTTATTTATTTATTTATTTATTCATTCATTTATCTACTAACTTATTTACTTACCTACTTACTTATTTACCACTTACTTCCTTACTGATTTCTCACTAAAGTAACGTTTGTTTCTGTTTTTCGTTGTAGTTTTTTGTAAGGTGATGAATGAAAACTATTAAACTGATTTGACTGGGTTTCATGGTGAAGAGATCGTTTTCAAAACAATATATATTTTGAGTTCGCCCCTGAAAACATTATAAATAATATTTCTATTGAGATATAGATTTGAACTGATGGCATTTGATTGTAATGAGTAATAGGTATTTTACAATACTTACTGTAAGCAGTAACTTAAGATGTACCTTCAAAGTGCTGGATTTGCCCCGTAAAACTGAAATGACATGTTGTTATGTCGTAATTCAACCTTTCAAAAGATAACTGTTAGTCCTCAAGACGAACGTAAGAACAAACAAACGATAAAGACAGATAAAGCATTGTGCACTTTGGTCTCAATCGAACTTTCTTGTAGATAGATCTCTGTTCGTTAAATTTAAAATAAAACACATCTTCTTTTCAAATTTTCTTTGAAGGTAAGTCAGTTCTGTTTATTTGTTTATAACGTTTATTGTCTAAACTCTCTTATAATTTATGTTTAATTTTGTTTAAAAACTTTTACACATAGATCACTAGATATTACAGCTTGCCTTTGACTTAAATAAAGTTCATTACCTTAAATACTTGAATATACGTCTGTACGTCTGTCTGAATTAGAGGGCGGGTCTTTGAGAGTCATGAGAAAAATATAGTCCTGTTTTAAATGAAACCATTTTACATGTATCTTATAATAATACTGATTATTACTACTACTACTATTATTATTATATTATTATTGCTGCTGCTGTTTTTGTTATTATTATTATTTTTTATTATTACTGAAGGTTGTAATTCTCTCTCTCTCTCTCTCTCTCTCTCTCTCTCTCTCTCTCTCTCTCTCTCTCTCTCTCTCTCTCTCTCTCTCTCTCTCTCTCTCTCTCTCTCTCTCTCTAATATTTATATATATATATTAATTTTATTCCCAAATTTATAATTTATCTTTTATTTCAGAAAATGGAAACGGAATGGCAGTTTTATTCTGGAAAACGGAACAGATACCCGCTGACTAAAGTAATTTATATTTATATAATTTTAATACGTACAGTTAGGTCCATTGTGCGGTTTTGGCATAAATAACTAAAACATCTATATTTAAATGTCATCATCATCATCATCAATACCAACATCATAATCATCATCATTATTGCATAGCAATTCATCACATCGTCATCATCATCAATACCAACATTTTCATCATCATTTCATCATCTTCATCATCATCATCATTATGTCACCATCTATGTATCACTAAAATTACTGAATTTTATTTTATCTTCAGTTGGGTACCGCCATTTTCCAACATGGCGGAAACATTTTTACACTTAGACAGTTTTGCGATGCGTACAAATATCATTTACCCCAAATCGTCATAGCAACACAAGGATACGACGGTGGTATGGAACTGGATACTATAGGACTGGGCCAGGTCAGTTATGGAGGATATCAGGCTCAATTAAAGGGTTGGGAGCTATGTGTGTCCATCTGTATGTCTGTTTTCTATCTCTCTCTCTCTGTGTCTGTGTGTCCATCTGTATGTTTGTTTTCTATCTCTCTCTCTCTGTGTATGTGTGTCCATCTGTATGTCTGGTTTCTATCTCTCTCTCTGTGCCTGTGTCTATCTGTCTGTCTGTCTGTTTTCTAGATATATAAACCTTTATTTACTTATTTACGTATTTATTTATTTATTTATTTGTCCATCTGTTATACACAGGTGATGCGAATACACAGTGTGTGTAAACAAAGAAGACTGATAGCTAGAGATAGTTCTGGACGTAACATCACGATACCCTTAAACTACCCTTTACCCTTCCGTGTTTGTACCGCCAAAAATAAACGTGAGTATACCGCCACAGTATACTATACAATACCCCACTATGCTATACAATACTGCACTGTACTACGCTTTTACTATACTATACAGCATTGTACTTGTACCGTGCTGTGCTATGCTATACTATGCCATAGTATATTTAATGATACTGAGCTATACTAGACTGTACTATACTACATTATACTACACTATACTCTATACTATACAGTATTATACTATAATATGTTATATACCGTACTGTGCTATACTATACTATGCCACAGTATACAGAACCATAGATCTATGGAATGCTCTTCCGTAGTTTAGGGTACGTTGGGACTTTATACTGTACTGTAGTATCGTATACTGTGTTGTGATATGCTACCCTATACTTCACTATAGTACACTATACTATACAATGCCATGCTATACTACATATTCTGCTAATGTAGTGTAATGTAGCGTAATGTAATGTAATGTATTGTAGTGTAGTGTAATGTAATGTAGTATAATGTAATGTAGTGTAATGTAATGTACTATAATGTAATGTAATGCAATGCAATGTTATGTAATGCAATGTACTGTAATATGATGTAATGTAATGTTGTGCAATGTAAGGCAATGTTATGAAATGCAATGTAATGTGGCGTAATGTAATGTAATGTAATACAATGTAGTGTACTGTAATGTATTGTAAAGGTACGTAATGCAATGTAAAGTTATGTAGTATCATCTGATACGATATGAAATAATGTAACTGTGTGTAATGAAATACAAATATACATTTAAACATAAACATGAACAGAAATGAAAAAGGAAACGAAAAAATTAAAGTAAGGTTTCATGATTATGATGATTATGATGATCAAGGTTATCATCATCATCAGTATTACAGTTATTATTATTATCATCATCATCGGATAAAGAGAGAGACACAGATAGCAGTAGTGGTTATGAAAATCATGGTGATGACGTTAATGATTATTGCTACTGTTATTATTGCAATTATCATCTTTATTAATTTGATAGGTGGACAGGGTCAGTTGTTGTCAGACGTTGTGTCCACTCACTCGCTGCCAGTACAGGTTGAGTTCGCTGTGTCAGATGAATGCAGATTTGATGTGGGTAACACTGAAACCAGAGTAAAATCATTTGGAAAAATAACAGTTTCTGGGAAGTACGATGAATTGTACTGCATAGCAAACTGCATTTGTGAAGGTATATGACAGCTATGTTTTAATAGCCATATATGTCTATCTGTCTGTCTCTCTTTCTTCCTTAGTATGGTATCTACCTGTCTGTCTGTCTCTCTCTCTGTGCTGTGACAGAGAGAGAAAGAGAGACAGAGAGACATAGACATACAGACAGACAGACAGGTAGATACCATCATATATATATATATATATATATATATATATATAGAGAGAGAGAGAGAGAGAGAGAGAGAGAGAGAGAGAGAGAGAGAGAGAGAGAGAGAGAGAGAGAGAGAGAGAGAGAGAGAGAGAGAGAGAGAGAGAGAGAGAGAGAGAGAGAGAGAGAGAGAGACATTACGTTATCGTATATGATATGTAATAAAAAATATAATTTCAGGAATTCTGGAACCTCACTCGATTCTGATTCCACTGTATCTTGAGGAAGTTCTCGTGTCTGTAGTAACAGGAATACAGGATATGACACAAGAACATTTTCACCAGTTTCTTCGAGATATCGAAATCGCCGCAAGGAGAATGATTTTCAGTGGGGAAAAAGGACTCGAAAGTAAGTAACTTAGTGAAAAAATATGTTTATAATTGATTTATGTATTTTTTATTTTATTTTTTCTTTATTTTCATTTTATTGTTTTTGTTTGTTTGTTTGTTTACTTTTTTCTTTTATTTTTAAATTTCTTTTAATTGTTTATTAATTGTTTATTTCTTTGTTTATATCTATAGTTCCGATTTTTTTTTTCGGGAGTCTATTTAAATGTTTTATTATTATTATTATCATTAGTAGCAGTAGTAGCAGTAGTGTCAGCATTAATAATGGTTGTGGTAGTAGTAGTACTTGAAGTAATAGTAGAAATAGCATCAACGGTAGTAGTTGCAACACTGGTATTAGTAATAACAATAGTAGTGGCAACAATGGAAACAGTAGTAGGATGTAGGTATGTTTTTAGGTATGTCTTAATATATATATAGACATGTGTGTGTGTGTGTATGGTCGTGTTCATTATTATAATTTTCTCTTCAGATATCGCTCAGTACAAACAAATGAACGTGAATGCGACTCAACGAGACAATATTTACGACACACTAAAACCGGACAGATATTTCAGATTTGCGAAAGGTCAAGAAGACTATTTGACCTTATTCGACTCTACGCATTTCCACGGAGAAAATAAATCAAGGGAGATAACTCAGTCTGCCAAACGAGAAACCGTCCCGACTCATGTATTTCCAAAACCTGTTCCTGGAAAAAAGCCCCTGAAACCACCTATAGAACCACCCAGAAATGAGAGTACTGAACATATCCCCCCTCCCTTACCACCTCGCAACTCTGTCCTTTCACGTAAAGCAGCGTCATCGAATTACGTCAATGATATCAGAGACTACGGTTGTGTTTGGAACTCTAGTGACGTCAGAAGAGGTAATGAAGATTATGCACGAGATAGAAAAGCATGTATCCAGTGGTGATTACGTGACTGGAGGTACTAGTGAAGGAAAACGCAATAATTGTGACGTCACAGAAGACAGGAATAATCGTGACGTCAATCAAAACAGCAGCGGGAAAATCGCTAGCAAAGAAGATTACGTCACAAGAAGCAACAGTGAAGATGATTATGTCGTGCGAGTTGTTTTTAAGAAAAAAATGAAGGATTTAACGATAACCGAGCTTGGCGAAATAATGAAAGCTTTAAAGTTGGAGAGACACATTGACGCGTTTAAAAAAGAATCCGTAGACGGCTGCGTGCTCGCTGATTTGAATGAACACATCCTGAAAGAACAATTCAAATTTACAGGAATAGAAACAGTGAGAATGATGAAGTTTATTCGCACAGGACACATTCCACACTAAGAAAAAGAAAGGAATGTTTAGAAAAAAAGAGAAAGTTTTCTAACCGTTTTCAACTGAAGGAAAATGACATATGTTTTTTATTTTATTGTTTGTCAAGGACAGGTACGTATTCGGCTAGTAAACAGTGACTGTGTAATAAGAAAGAAAAACAAAAACAACAACAAAAAATTATGTACAACATCAAACGTGATATGCTTCTTCCTTTTCTCCTTCTTCTTCTTCTTCTTCTTCTTCCTCTTCTTCTTCTTGGTTTCTAATCTTTTTTACGGTTTGTATTTTTTTAATTTAAAAAGACACACACACACGCGCGCGCATTCGTTCACACACATAATATACAGAATAATCACGATGATGCAAAAGAAATATTCATAATTATTATTTTTTTATTATTATTTAAAACTAAAACATTTGATAGCGTCGCTTTACTGACAATAAAATTATTATGATTATGTTTGTGTGTATATTCGTTTTTTTGTTGTTGTTTTTTTCTAATATTTAAATTAAGCACATCTGTTTTTATTATGATTCAACATTTATTTTTATTTTTATATTATTATTATTATTTTAATTTGTCTGCACGTTAGGATTATTTGTACCAGAATAAAAAGTTAACTTTCAAAATGTGGTGCACAGCATTTTGAGACGAGTAATGGAATACGGACTATTTAGATTTGTTAGATTTTTGTGTGTGTGTGTGTGTGTGTGTGTGTGTGTGTGTGTGTGCGTGCAGACTTGTAAGTGTACATATGTATTATATATGTTTGTCTTGGTGTTTATGTGTATATGGTTGCGTGTTACTACAGTGCTCAATCTGTGAAGAATTTTTTAATCGACCACTGTTAATTCTCGTCAGAAGTGGTTCCTGAACTGTAAGTCGTGTTTCTCATTTGTTGTAGCAGTTTACCTGGTATTTGAAATTTATAATTTGTATGATGACGTTGACATCAACACACACACACACACACACACGCACATGAACACACACACGCACACTCTCAGACAGACAGACATACGTATATCAGAAAAGACTAAATCTGATTTGTTTAGACTGAAGTGATTCATGAGATATTTTCATACATTTTATTTTACTATGATTTTGTAATGACAGATGAAATATTCTTGAAACATTCTTATCCACTTTCAACAGGGTGTCTTTCCTTTTTATAAGTTTACCAACAGACACCTAAAGGTGTATTTTTGAAACGGAGCTGGGTCTAGAACTGGAAATCAACTGTAATCTTAATCTGATCTACTCTAGATCGTTTTCGGTATGAAGTCTTTTGTACACCTCTTGATATAAAAACGCAAAAAAATATAACAAAAAAAAAATAAAAATATCCTTGTAACGGAGCAGTGGCTAGAACTGGAAATTAAAGTTTATTAAACTAGGAGAATATTTCGTAGTAATAACGTAAATACAGTGAGAGAAGAAGAAGAGTGATAAAACAAATAGTTATCTAGGTTATATAAACAATTTTCTGTGTTAGTAAAATCTTATCAGATCAGAGGCGGATCTGGGTGGAACACCGGTTATATTTATTGATGCATTTATTTATTTTTACTTACTTACTTACTTACTGACTGACTTACTTACTTACTGACTGACTTACTTACTTACTTACTTACGCAGTTATTTACTTCCTGACTGCACACTAAAGTAAGATTTGTTTCTGGGGTTTTACTGTCAGGTGATGAATGAAAAGTATTAAACTGATTTCACTGGGTGATGGTGATGGTGTTATTTTTTAAATATATATATATTTTGTGTTCGCCCCTGAAAACAGCTGTGATGTTAATTTATAAACAACACTTTAACTCAGATCTAGTTTCACTCTGCTTGAATTCAGCTTCAGATAATTTTAGATATAATACTTAGTGTAAACAACAACGTCATTTATACCTTGAAGTTGCTTGATTTGCTCCTTAAATAGCGGATCATATATGGGTAATAAATATCGTGACGTATATTTTTAAATTTATCTGTCAGGCAACGAAAAGAATTTCAGAACAAACGATAAAGTCAGATAAAACACTGCGTACTTTGGATTCAGTCGAACTTTTTGTAGATAGAGTTGTGCTCGTTAAAAGTAAAATAAAACAGAGCAATACAAAGAGAACAACAACAAAACGAAGAGATTAAAACCCTCTTCTTAAATTTTCTTTGAAGGTAAGTTAGTTCTTTCTTATTTGCTTATAACTTTATTGTCTATACTATCTTATATGTCAGTGCTATGGTGTTTATATTTTGTGTACACAGATCGCTATAGTACACAGGTTGCTTTTGACTTAATGTACAATGTACATTGACCTCAAATACCTGAATGTACGTCTGTACGTCTGTCTGAATTCGAGGGCGGGATGGAAAAACATGAAGTCCTAGCCTTAAATAAAACTAGTTTCGTCTATATTATTATTATTATTATTATTATTATTATTATTATTATTATTATTATTTTATTATTATTATTATTATTATTATTTATTATTATTATTATTATTATTATTATTATTATTATTATTATTATTATTATTATTATTGTTATTATTATTATTATTATTATTATTATTATTATTATTATTATTATTATTATTCTCGCTGTTGTTGTTTTTGCTACTGCTGCTGCTGTTCTTGTTAAGTATGTGTAGAAGTAGTAGTAATTTTTCTTATTAAATTAGTTTCTGTTTTTAGTATTGCTATTGTTTTTATTAGTCGTATTATTAGTTGTACTATTTTGTTCTTGTTTTGTTGTGGTTGTTGTTTTTGATCTTCTTCTTCTTCTTCTTCTTCTTCTTCTTCTTCTTATTATTATTATTATTATTATTATTATTATTATTATTAATGCTCTTCATTACTTTATAATATTTAATGATCGCAACAAAACGATAATTAGTACTAAACTTAAAATAATGTTTAGAAAAAATGTAGAAATCTGGTTTTAGTATGTCACTAAACAAAACAACAACAACAACAACAAAATAATGTTTTTAAATTCTCTATCTCTCTCTCTCTCTCTCTCTCTCTCTCTCTCTCTCTCTCTCTCTCTCTCTCTCTCTCTCTCTCTCTCTCTCTCTCTCTCTCTCTCTCTCTCTCTCTCTCTCTCAAATGTTTATTTTATTATTCTTATTATTATTTTATTTTTATTTTTTGAGAAGATGGGAACCAAGTGGGAATACTTTAGCTTAAAACGAAGCAGAGCTCCTCCGTTAACAGTAAGAAAAATAGTTCTGAATATCATAATTGTTATTTTTCTTCTCCTCATCATCATTATACACTTGTTCTTGTTCTTATGATTATTATTATTATTATTATTATTATTATTATTATTATTATTATTATTATTATTATTATTATTATTATTATAACTGTAGTTATTATCACTATCATCAACATCATTATACTTGTTGTTGTTCTTCTCGTGGTCATCATTATTACATACGTTTATTGTTGGTTTTCTTTTTTTTATTATTGTTGTTGTCATCATCCCCATGATCATTGCATTATCGTTTTCATCATCTTCATTATCGTCTTCATCATCATCACATTCTCAGTGCCCATAATCAATGGTAACTCTAATTACTCATTTTTATTTTCGTATTCAGATTCAGAACGCCATTTTCCAACATGGCGGAGAAAATTTTACACTGAGAGATTTTTATGACGCGTACAAGGACGATTTACCAAAAATCGTCATAGCAACGCAAGGATACGACGGTGGCATGGAGATGGATACGATAGCGATGGGGCAGGTCAGTTATAAGGGGGTGGTGGCAGAAATACGCCCATGTTTGTTAACAGTGGAGATCTAGAAGTCACTAAGTTGTTTCTTTGTTAAATTAGTTCATTTGTGTCTGTGTCTATATAATATAATATTTATTTTATTACTTATTAGCTTATGCATTAATCTACACTTATTTTTTTCTTCTTTGTTTATTTCATTGTTTGATTATTTATTTGTCTATCTGTTATATATAGGTGATGCGAATACACAGTGTTTGTAAACAAAGAAGACTGATAGCTAGAGATAGCTCTGGACGTAACATCACGATACCCTTAAACTACCCTTTACCCTTCCGTGTCTGTACCGCCAAAAATAAACGTGAGTATACCGCTATAGTTTGCTGTAATGTATGATACTAAACTATATTACAATACAATATGCTGCACTATACTATACCACGTTACATTGTGGTATAAATAAACTAAACTACTCTGTATTACTGTACACAACACTGAATTATATTATAGTGTATTACACTTCGCCATATTATATTACACTGTGCTATACTACATTACAGTAATAACTATACTATACTATACTATACTATACTATATACTATACTATACTATACTATACTATACTATATTATACTATACTATACTATACTATACTATACTATAGGATCATTCCATAAGTCAATATTTCATTACGTAAAGAAAAAAAAAAAAAAAAAGTTCATTCACAGAACTTCCAACTATGGGAAAATTAATAAAAAATTTTTTTAGGGTCAAAGCTTTTGTTTCTTTCAAATTTCCCGTCTTAAAAAAAAAAAATCAAAATTGTTTGTGTGTGAGGAGACAATCTGAAGTTATACAATCTTTTTCAGGGCAGTTGGTTTCTAATAAACTTTTGCCCTATAGTATAATATAATTGTTTCTTAGTACTATCTGAATTATATTATATAATATACTATACCATACTGTAATATAGTGTGCTATACTATGTAACGGAACGTAATATACTACAATAGTGAATAATATAATATAATATAATAAAATACAGCATAATATAATGCAAATAAATTCGATGTTAATAATTATTACGTAGTGTAGAATGATGTAAGATAAGTTATTTAATGTAAAGAAATAAAAAGAAAGAATATATTGCTATGATGATAATGATGGATGATCCTTATTAATACAACCAGGAAGAGAGGGTCAGTTATTGGTGGACATTTTGTCCACTCACTCGCTGCCAGTACAGGTTGAGTTCGCTGTGTCAGATGAATTGAGATTTAACTTGGGTAACACTGAAACCAGAGTAAAATCATTTGGAAAAATAACAGTTTCTGAGATGTACGACGAATTGTACTGCATAGCAAACTGCATTTGTCAAGGTATATGACAGCTATGTTTTAATATAATTTTAAAATATAGCATAATCTAATCTCTCTCTAAATCTGTCTGTCTGTCTATCTCGTCTCTGTAGAATGATCTAAGATCTGTCTATTCTCTGTCTGTCTGTCTCTCTCTCTCTCTCTCTCTCTGATGATAATGATGGATGATCCTTTTTTCTCTCAACCTCTCTCTGGACAGGGTCTGTTATTGGTGGACATTTTGTCCTCTCTCTCTCTCTACCAGTACAGGTTCTCTTTCTCTGTGTCAGATGAATCTCTCTCTCTCTCTCTCTCTCTCTCTCTCTCTCTTCTCGTGGGTAACTCTCTGAAACCTCTCTCTCTCTCTTTCTCTCTCTCTCTCTCTCTTTCTGGGATGTCTCGATGAATTCTCTCTGCTCTCTCTCTCTCTCTCTCATTTCCCTCTCTCTCTCTCTCTCTCTCTCTTCTCTCTCTCTCTCTCTCTCTCTCTCTCTCTCTCTCTCTCTCTCTCTCTCTCTCTCTCTCTCTCTCTCTCTCTCTCTCTCTCTCTCTCTCTCTCTCTCTCTCTCTCTCTCTCTCTCTCTCTGTGTATCTATCTTCGTTATCTACTTACATGTATGTACATATCTATGCATGCATGTTTGTATATACGTGTGTTTACACCCATGTAAGTAGATAAAACTTTATCTGAGATTAGAGTTTTGTATAAAATGATGATCTGACATGTAATTACAACCCGAAATGTTATAAAAATCTAACACGTAATTACAGTATAAAATCTGATCGTTGTATCGCATGTCATTGTTATGTCGTATCTAATTAAAATCTGATTTGTAATTTCTAGGAGAGTTGCAGAGGAAGAGGATTCTCATTCCACTCTGTCTTCAGACGGTTCTGGTGTCTGTGGTAACAGGAATACAGGATGTGACTCAAGAGCATTTTCAGCAGTTTGTTCACCGTATCGAATTTGCAGCAAAGAGAATACTTTTCGACGGGAAAACAGGGAACGAAAGTATTTATTTATTTATATATTTATTTATTTACTTATTTACTTACCTCTTGTCTGTTTGTTTTTCATTAATTAATTTTGATCTTTGACTTATTGCTGATTTAATTTTCTAATTTCTTAGATTTTTTAGTAATTTCGTTGCTTATTTCTACAGTTTTTCTTTTATAATAATAATAATAATAATAATAATAATAATAATTACTGTTATTATTATTATTTTTATTATAGTAAGAGTAATGCAAGCATTAATAGTAGTAGCAGCAGCAGTAATAGCAATATTTACAGATATGAATATACATATTTACAGACACACATATAAATATATATATATATGTAGGTGTGTCTTCGAGTATGTGTATGTGTCTGTTGTTTATTTTTATCTTTTTCTTTTCTTCAGATATTGCTCTGTACAAACAAGTGGATGTGGACAGGACTCAAGGAGACAATACTTACGAGAGATTAGAACCTGACAGAGTTTCCAGATTTGCGAAACGTCAAGAAGAGTATTTGACCTTATCCAAAACTTCGCATTTCCGCGGGGAAACTAAATCAAGGGAGATAACTCAATCCGACAAACGAGAAACCGTCCAGACTCGTGTATCTTCGAAACCTGTTACTAGAAAAAAGCCCCTGAAACAACCTACGGAGTCACCCAATACTGAGAGTAGTGATGATATCCCCCCTCCAATACCACCTCGCCACTCTGTCCTTTCACGTAAAGCAGCGTCAGCAACTTTCGTCAATAGTATCAGAGACTACGACAGCCTCTGGAAGTCTAGTGATGTCAGAAGAGGTAACGAAGATTATACTCGAGGTAGAGAAGCAGGTAACAGTGGTGATTACATGACTGGAGGTACTAGTGAAGGAAAACGCAATAACTGTGACGTCACAGAACACAGGAGTAATCGTGACGTCAATGAGAATAGCAGTGGGATTCAGGTTGTATTCTTAGGAAAGAAGATTAAGTCACAAGAACCAACAGTGAAGAAGATTACGTCACAAGAACCAACAGTGACGAAGATTACGTCACAAGAACCAACAGGGAAGGTAATTACGTCAGAGGAAAAGCTGTTTCTAAGAAAAAAACTGAACGATTTAACAATATCTGAGGTTGGAGAAGTGATGAAAACTTTAGGGTTGGAGAGACATACTGACACGTTTAAAAAAGAATTCATTGATGGCTGCCTGCTCGCTGATTTGAATGAAAACATCCTGAAAGAAGAATTGAAATTTACAGGAACAGAAACACTGAGAATGAAGAAGTTTATTCGAACAGGACACATTCCACACTGAGAAGCATAACATACATACAAACATACATACATACTGTCTTTTCGTAGAGTGCAGAAGTCAGTCGATTGAATCCAGTCTATCTATCTATCTATCTATCTATCTATCTATCTATCTATCTATCTATCTATCTATCTATCTATCTATCTATCTATCTATCTATCTATATATATATATATATATATATATATATATCAATTCAGGGAACGGCATAGATTAAAATGCATTCAATTTTTGTAGGTGGAAATTATTTTTGTTTTGTACAGAATTTCAAGAGGGTCGGCATACAAGAAAAAGACAAAGTTTTCGAAGGTTTTACGCATGATCGGAGATGACGTAGTTTGTCAGTGTGTTAAATAATAATAATGTAAAAACTCAAAGTATAATCAGTTTCGTGTAGACAGTCTTTTCTTAGACTCCTGAAGTCAGTCGATTGAATCCAGTCTATTACAGATTACAGTCTATTACAGTCTATTTTACAAAGAATATAAAGGGTGTTTTACTTATGAAACAGAAAGTAAACGTGGTAACGTAGCAACAGAAAAGAAAACAAGGAAGAATTTAAAACAAAAAAACGTAGCTAAGAAAGTATATACTTTTATTAAAGACAGTGAAAACTAAAATACTGGAAATGAGTTGTAAGTTATTCGTGTTACTGGGATGTGTATTGTACGTACAAGTTACGTATTTTATCTACACATTATTCATCTCTATCTGAGTTAATCTCGTTTCATAAAATGTGAAATCTGGGTGGAGTCGACGTCATTACTAAGGTAATAACTGGGTAACATGAAGTCTTGAAATATGTTTATCAAAATATGAAACAATAACGTAACATAAGATAACACAGGATAACATAATATATCGTGATATGACAGTACACTACACAACGTAACGTAATGCGATGTAACATAATGTAATAAAATATAAAAATATGTAATAAAGGAAGAATAAAAATAACAAGAAAACAACAACAATAACACACACACACACACACACACACACACACACACACACACCCACATTCCTGTATAAACCGAACACAACAGAAAGAGTATGCTACTCAATGACTTGACAGAAAGAGTATCATGTGTTTTGGGTTATATCTTTTGTGCGTAGTCTTTCATCCATGGCTGGTTTTAAACAGAGTGGTAGAGTCACAGCATACCACTATAAAACTGACCAAGTCATGTCATGACGTAAGAAACAAAAATTGACAAACAGCTATGTTGCCTAGGTTACGCCACAATTCAAAATGGCCGCCCTTTCTCGCTGCAGCAAATCATTTTGTTATGAAATATCGCCTCAGAATTTGAACAAAGATTTCTAATTCTTAAAAATGCACAAGCACACTTACTTACAAACACACACACATACACACAAACACGACTGCACACACACACACACACACACACACACACACACACACACAGACACATATATATATATGTATACACACATATACAAACATACATTGATACACGAAATACACACAAACACATATACCACCTACCTACCTACGTTCATAAATATTATATATATATGCATATATGAATATACATATATATATATTAAACACACACACATATACACACATATGCATGCATAGATACAAACTTAACTACTTATAAACATATCTATATACAAATCTGTATAAATGCAAATATGGAAATGCACACACTTGTAAGGTTAAAATACCTTCAAATATAGCTATACACGTACATGAATACACTCAGGCATCAACAAATAATAATAATAAAAATAATAAATAAATAAATAAATAAAAAGAAAAAGAAAAAAGAAAAAATAAAAAGAAATAAAAAAGAAAAAAAATAAAGAAAAAAACAACAACACATAAACTATACGTACAATTTACATAAACTATTTACAACCCTGCATGTTATATCTCAGGTTGCATTGTGTATTTTTCTGATTCAGTCGACTGGATTTAGTTTAGTAATAAATACACAGAGCCAATGAGACATGTGTTCATATTGTGTATGAAGCAGGAAGTAAACTTGATACGTTAAACGAATAAAGCACAACAAGAAGGCGTCGAAAACTGCTTTTACATTAGCAACAGTAAAAACTAAAATACTGGAAATGAGTTGTAAGATATTCTGTGTGTTCGTGTTGCTGGGATCTGTAATTTACGTACAAGGTATGTATTTTATATTCTCCATCCCCCAAAACAGACAGACGTCCCGTAAAGTATAGTATAGCATAAACAACACATAACACAGTGGAGCGTATTTGCCAATGACCTGCCGTTTATATTGAATAATACGTGTAATAAATTATAGACTGGTCTGATATAACTAAATACCAAACACAGAAAAAAAGTATATAAAATTAGATTTATTTATACATTTATTTGTAGATTTATTAATTGCATTTGCCAGATAGGAAATAGGCTCTCATTGTTGCTTGTATGAATAGACTGGAGCATACCATTAAATCAGCGAGGGGTGTACAGGATACATGACCCAATAAAGAGTTTTGTCTATCAAATGGCGTGTCTGCATTATGGGCTATCTGTCGGTCTTTTGTGAGGGAACCATTCATCTGTACCTGAGTGTATTTCATTTACAAACTGTGAAATCTAGATTGAGTCGAAGTTATGTTTCGTTGACTAATGTAAACAAATATATATATGCGTAATTGTGTGATTTGAATTTTTGAAACATATCTGTATTAAAACATGGGACAATAACATAATATAATATAACATAACAGAGTGTAACGTAAGGTAAGGTAAACATAATGTAATAAACGTAAAAATTATGGAATAAAGTATGGTAATAATAATCGTCATCATAATAATAAAAATAAATAAATAAATAAATAAATAAATAAATAAATTATAAATAAAAAAAAATATTTAATTTTATTTGAATTTTTTTTATTATTATTATTTTAAATTTAAGGTCAGTATCACAATTTAACATCAGACAGATATGCAGTTGCTGGATCATCTTTTACTTTTACCTGTCGAGGAGATCCCGCTCCTATATTTAGCTGGTTTGTGAATAACACAGAATACAGGATGCATGTAGCAGGAAGATACGGTCAGTGTTATTTTCATGGTGAACATCCAAGGGAATACAGTTTTAACTGTTCACATGAATTAAACACTCTGACAATAAAATCAGTGAAACTCAGTCAACATGGAACAGTGTGGAGATGTGGTGATTTTAATCCAGGCAGCAATGAAATAAAACTGGAAGTGAGAGGTAACATTAACTTATTTATTATTAATCTTTTTAAAACCGTACCTATTAGATGTCGTTAATAGTTTTATTACCTACTGTTACAACTTTTTTTGTTTTGTTTTGTTTTCATTTTTGTTTTTCTTTAAATATATAGTACATAAGCTATGAGAATGCGAACATACACTATCAAGGACAACAATAACAATTGTAATAACAATAACAACAACAATAATAACAATAATAATATAGAAGTCACTCTGCATATTGTATTCCGCAAAGAGGCTTTAATAGTACTAGTAATTTTCTAAATAATAATAATAATAATAATAATGATGATGATGATGATGATGATGATGATGATGATGATGATGATGATGCTATTAATAACATTAATATTAATAATGACTAATAATCATCGACATCAAGAACATAGTGGAAGTAGATTATAGTAGTAGAATTAGTGGTAGTGGTAGTAGTAGTAGCAGCAGCAGTAGTCCGCAGTAGTAGTAGTAGTAGTAGTAGTAGTAGTAGTAGTAGTAGTAGTAGGAATAGTAGTAAATTAATAACAAATTTGGATAAATGTGATAACGTTTTTTTTGTTTTAGGAGGTCCTAGTGAATCGCTTCATCTCACTTCCCTTCTGACCAAATCTGTTTTGTCTGTCGCGGAAGGAAGTGACGTCACGCTGATATGTTCTGCGAAATGCTTCCTGACATGTGACTATGAATGGCAGGTCAGAGGTCACGTGATAAGTAATAGCAGTGTTCTCTCGTTGGCTGATATTAATAGAACACAAAATGGTTTGTACACGTGCACGGCCACAAACCCAGATACGAAGGAAACATCCAACCAGACTGTGAAAATTAATATAGAGGATTTGAGAGGTTTTACAAGCTTTTATAAATATATATATTTATTTTTATAAAGTAAAAAACACGAAAATTTCAATACAGTTGCTTCCATTTTTCTTCTTCTTTCATTTATTTTTCTTTAATTTCTTTATTTTGTCTTCTTCTTTCTACAATTAAATTTTTTCTTGATTTAAAAAATAAAGTGTTTTTTTTTCTTCTTTCATTCTTTGTCTTTCCTTCCTTCGTTCATTCGTCCAAACAGTGGTGGTTCTTTTACTTTTGATTAGTCGTAGTAGAAGTTGTAGTAGAGGAAGCCGTGGTGGAAATAATTTGTAGTAGTAGTAATTTTACTTTTTGTTTTTGTTATGGTAGTAATAGTATAGCAAAAGCAGAAGTTTGTGGTAATAGTAAAATGGTAAAGCACTAATTTGTGTTGGTAGTCGTACTAGTAATACTAGTTAAGCCGTATCATTAGTAAGAATAGTAGTAGTAGTAGTAGAACAGTAGTTTGTAGCAACAGCAGTCGTAGTAGTAACAGTAGTAGTAGTAGTAGTAGTAGTAGTAGTAGTAGTAGTAGAACAGTAGTAGTAGTAGTAGTAGTAGTAGTAGTAGTAGTAGTAGTAGTAGTAGTAACATAACAGCAATAGTAGTAGTGGCTATATTAATAGAGCTATATTACTGTTACGGTTCTTCCTTTAAATACTTCTTTCTTTTTTTTTTTAATTATTATTTTAATATCTGAAAATACACAAACGCGCGCGGACAACAATATTTCTTACGACTTAAAAAATATAAAATAATTGCCCAATTCATTCTTACTTTATATAATTTTATTTTATTTTATTTTGTTTTATTTTTTTTATTTTTTTTTTAATTTCATTTTTTATTTTTTTTTTTTTTTTATATTTATATTTATATTCTTATTTTTATTATTGTATTTTATTTTAGATCCAGATAAAAATAACAGTCATTTTGCAGAAGGATTTGCTACTGGTTTTGCTGTCGTCGTAGTCATACTTGTTGGTGCCGCGTTATTTTTGTTCTTCTGGTTGAGAAAACGTAAAAGGTGAACAAAAATTAAAACTGCACTGAATTTTGTTTTACTGAGAAGCAAAGGACACTGGCGTTGGACAGTAAAAATTTATTTATAATTAGCTAATTACAAATCACAGCTGTTAACAACAATAACAACAACAACAACAAAATAATAATAATAATAATAATAATAATAATAATAAATAGAAAATAAAAAATTCGTATTCAGCAATTGGGATATATTTTGGTAACAGAAAAGCTAATGATATAACTGGGATTAACCACGGATATGTCAAGGATACTATATGGATATACTGGGATATGCTATTCATCTAATGCTATCCGTTAGAGATAACATAAAGGTTTCATAAGGGAAGGTTATTTATATTCTACATATGGTAAAATGTATCATCAAAATTATTATTTGTTACTAGTAGTACTCCTCGTACTACTACTACTACTACTATTACTACTACTACTACTACTGCTAATAGTCTACCATATTACTTTACTACTGGTTCTGATATTCTACTTACATGGTAAAATATATCACAGATAGGTTATGAATAAACCTAAACGTATGGACTAACAGAGATCGTACAATAGAGATAGATTAGGGACATCGTAGAGATAATTTAGATATAATTTAGTAATATGGAACAGATATGGTAGGCCTGTATTCTGGATAAACTAATGATATATAGCAAGTGAGACATCTTTAGCCTTTAGTAATTAATTAAAAATGCCTATATATATATATAATTATAGCCAATTATTATAGAGTATCTTCACCTATATTTTAGCATTAATATTAGAAATATTTAATTTAAAAAATATATACATATAATTAGGGTTTATTAATTTTATTTCCAATTATTTTTATCTATATTTAATTAATAAGTTGATGCGAGTAATTAATGATATGTGTATTTTAAATTTTTCTTCTTATTAATTAATTTTCGGTATATATATATATATATATATATATATAATTTCAGAAAGCAAAAAGAAGAAAACATTTATTACAATCCAGCCCAAGACAACGGTAAAATAAATTTCTTTGGTTTTTAATGTTTATAGTGAAAGTATTCTGTACACACTGTTATACAGACACATACATACATCCATATGTCAATCCACGCTTTGTATATACGCTTTTTTATTTTTGAGTTCCCATCGTGGTTTTTTCTTTTTTCCATCATCATCATTATCATCACCATCGTCGTCGTCGTCATTGATGTCGTTGTCATCATCATTATTATCATCATAACCATCATTATTATATATCATCATGCTTTTACTATTATTTTCTACAAATATCTATCGTGTATCTTTTTTTTAAATTATTTATGAAATTTTGGTACCAAAGTATTAACAGGTAACTGTCTAATTAACCGGTATCTCTCTATTTCTATTGCAGCCAATGAAGCGCCACCTGGTGACGAAACAGAGGAAAACGCCAATACATACTCCTCACTTGGGGTTCGAGAAAATGTCGAACCCTATGACGTCTTAAAGTTTGAGAACCAATCACAGAATGCCAGCGAAGCTATCTAAGTTTCACAGACTCCGAGTGTTAAAGCTTTACCAAAAGGACATTTACGAAAACAACAATTTTCTGTAAAAAAAAAAAAAGAAAAAAAAAAAAATGGAAATTCGCTTCCGACTAATGTGTTCCTGTGCAGTTTAAATAAACAGTTTAATAACATTCTTAATTATTTCTGTGTTATTATTTTATTGTATTAAGGCACTTGGCAATGGTCATAGTAAAATATTACTATGAAGTAATTCTGTTACAAAACAGTTAAATGACGTCATGCTACTTGTAGACTATGACAAATGGAGTTGTGACGTCATGGTGGACTTTCAGCTGTATTTTTTCTGACAATACTGGAAAAACGTTTAGAAGAATTCTGTCTACCGTGTACGTCATGACGTCACAATTACAGAAAGAATGCCTATCTATCTATCTATCCATCTATATATATATACACACACAAACACACATACATACAGATACACACACATACATACATAAAAAAAACACACACATACACACAGAGATATATATATATATCGTTACTAACGATGAAGAAAATACACTTATTCATTAATCAGGATTTTTCTAATTAGTTTTTCCCTTTTGATATCGTATAATAATTATCATTTGGTCATGAATGTCTTGGAGTATTTTTATCTAATAATAATAATAATTTTGTTCATGAAATTGATAAATATTTCCAACCAATAATGATCGTTCTTTGGTTTATGGGGTTTTTTTCAGACATTTCGATCTAATAATTATCATTTTTCATGAATTTCTCCTAATATTTTCCGATTATTATAGTTAGTATCAAAAATATAATTTTATTTTTCCAGACATTATTTGGTATGGTATGTGTTTCTGTATGTAAAAAATAATAACATTAGTTACAAACAGTTCAACTAGTGGGAGGATAATTGGAATGGTTAGATTGGAAATTAGCTTAAAAAGATTAGCAACGGAGTTTTGTATAATAATGTACCATTGATAAGAAATCTCACAAATATATTATACCTATATATATATATATATATATATATATATATATATATATATATATACAGAGCCGTCGTTGACTTTCACACTAAAAAGTCACGATTGTTTGTCTCTCCCCACCTTTTTTCTTCTCTCTCTCAGTGTGGAATGTGTCCCCTGCGAATAAACTTCATCATTTTTATTGTTTCTGTTCCTGTAAATTTGAATTCTTCTTTCAGGATGTGTTCATCGAAATCCGCGAGCACGCAGCCGTCTACGGATTCGTTTTTGAACGCCTCAATGTGTCTCTCCAACTTCAAAGCTTTCATCACTTCCCCAACCTCAGCTATTGTTAAATCGTTCCGTTCTTTCTTAAAAACAGCTTCTCCTCTGACGTAATTATCTCCACGGTCGCTGGTGACGTAATCGTCTTTCCCAGCGATTTTATCTTCAATCCCACTGCCATCTTTATTGACGTCATGATTATTCCTGTCTTCAGTGATGTCACAATTACTGCTTTCTCCTTCACGAGGACCTCCAGACTTGTAATCGACACTGTTACCTGCTGTGTCGTAATCATTTTCTCTACCTCGAGTATTCTTCTCGTTACCTGTTCTGACGTAACTATCTCTCGTGACGTAATCATAGTCACTAGTTCTGTTATTGTAAGTCGATGACGCTTTTTCAGATGAAAGGACAGAGTGGCGAGGTGGTATTGGAGGGGGGATAACATCAGCACTCCTCTCATTACTGGGTGGCTCTGCGTGTGGTTTCAGGGGCTTTGTTCTATAAATAGGTTTCGCAGATACAAGAGTCGCGACGGTTTCCTGTTTGCCTGATTGAGTTACCTCTCTTGATTTATTTTTTCCGTGGAAATGCGAACAGTCGGATAAGGTCAAATACTCTTCTTGATCTTTCGCAAATCTTAAAAATCTGTCAGGTTCTAGTGTCTCGTAAATATTGTCTCCTTGAGTGGTGTCCACATTCGCTTGTTTGTACACAGCAATATCTGAAGAAAAGTAAATAATAGAGAATAAATAGATATAAAACAAGCAAACAAACAAACGAACAAACAAACAAACAATAAATAAATATATAAATATATAAATATCAATATAAATCGATACAAATATAAATATAAATATACAAATAAATAAATAAATAAATAAATAACTATTCATATATTTTTTCTCACTCTGTTACTTACTTTCGTTTCCTGTTTTCACATCGAAAATGATTCCCTTGGCTGCGATTTCGATATCGCTAACAAACTGCTGAAAATGTTCTTGCGTCATATCCTGTATTCCTGTTACTACAGATACCAGAACGTTCTGAAGATACAGTGGAATCAGAATCGTGTGAGGTTCCAAAATTCCTGGAAATTAGATTGTCATACAATAATTAGATCTCTCTCTCTCTCTCTCTCTCTCTCTCTCTCTCTCTCTCTCTCTCTCTCTCTCTCTCTCTCTCTCTCTCTCTCTCTCTCTCTCTCTCTCTCTCTCTCTCTTTCTCTCTCTCTCTCTCTCTCTCTCTCTCTCTCCTTATTTATAGATAGAAAACACAGAGACAGATAGAATGACAGACAGACAGGTTATCAAAGCTTAGCTGTCACATACCTTCATCAATGCAGTTTGCTATGCAGTACAATTCATCGTACATCCCAGAAACTGTTATTTTTCCAAATGATTTTACTCTGGTTTCAGTGTTACCCACATCAAATCTGCATTCACCTGACACAGCGAACTCAACCTGTACTGGCAGCGAGTGACTGGACACAATGTCTGACAATAACTGACCCTGTCCACCTGCCAGATTAATAAAGATTATGTAATAGCAACAACAATAACAACAACAACAACAATAATAATAATCACAGCATTATGTTCTCTATAAATTATATTCATTTCATTACATTAAATACATTACAGGTCATCATATTACACTTCATGATAATTATATTACATTATATTATATTATATTATATTATATTATATTATATTATATTATATTATATTGTTACGTTACCTAGTATGGCATAGAATACCATAGTATAGTGTAGTACAGTATACTCTAGTAAATAATGTTGTAGCATAATACTGTATAGTATAATATAGTATACATTAGAATAGGTAAGTATAGCGTAGCATAGTATGGTATAATATAGTATAGTGTTTGGTAGTATAGCACAGCGTAACATAATATGGCGAAGTATAATACACTATAATATAATTCAGTGTTGTGTACAGTAATATAGAGTATAATACAGTAGTACAGAGTAGTTTATTTTATTTATACCACAATGCAACATGTATAGTATAATACAGCATAGTGTATTGTAATGTAGTTTAGTATCATACACTGCAGTGGTACACTCACGTTTATTTTTGGCGGTACAAACACGGAAGGGTAAAGGGTAGTTTAAGGGTATCGTGATGTTACGTCCAGAGCTATCTCTAGCTATCAGTCTTCTTTGTTTACAAACACTGTGTATTCGCATCACCTGTGTAGAACAGATAGACGAACAAACAAACAGCATTATTAAAAATAATAATAATAAAAAAATAAAAAATAAAACAAATTATATACATATACATTAATCCACAATGAAATTAATAAATAAATATATAGAAATAAATCAATTAAATACAACAAATAAAAACAAAGATATAACTAACCTGTCCCGTCCCTATCGTATCCAGTTCCGTACCACCGTCGTATCCTTGTGTAACAACAACGATTTTTGGTAAATGGTACTTGTACGCGTCACAAAAATCTCTCAGTGTCAACTTCTGTCCGCCATGTTGGAAAATGGCGTTCTGAATCGGAAGATAAAACAAAAATGAGTAATTTGCGTTATGCATGAATATCGTGATTGTGAATGTGATGATGGTGATGATGAAAATTATGGAAATGATAATGCAATGATCATGGAGATGATGACAACTACAACAATAAAAGCAAGAATACCAATAATGAAAGTGTATAATGAAGATGATTATGATAACAACGAGAACAACAATGTCTATACTGATGATGTTGATGTTAGTGATAATAACAACAATACTACTACTTTTACCACTACTACTGTTACTACTACTCCTACTACTAATACTACTAACAATAACAATAACAAATTATAATAATAATAATAATAATAATAATAATAATACAATCAGAAGAAGCTCAATACTAATAAAATAAATAAAATGAAAATGAAAATGATGGTTTCAAACATGACGATGATGAAAAATAACATATTAATGATTCAACTGATGGTTTCACACACACATAAATATATACATACATACATACACAGACAAACACACACACAGACACGCACATACTCTCACGCACACATTCAGATAAATAGATATGCATGTATATAGAAAGACAGAGGGACAGACAGATACACAGACTAAGAAAAGATAGATACTGAAAGAGGTAGAGACAAAAATATTATATTTAAATTAAAAAAAAATTTTGTTATTTACGCTACACATGTACATGTCCAAAAAACGTATTTAGAAAAAAAAATCTTACTTTTAACTGAGGAATTCTGCGCCATTTTCCACGAACATTTTGCCATTCGGTTTCCATATTCTGAAATAAAAATGATGAACAATAAAATAAACATTTAGAAGAGAGAGAGAAAGAGAGAGAGAGAGAGAGAGAGAGAGAGAGAGAGAGAGAGAGAGAGAGAGAGAGAGAGAGAGAGAGAGAGAGAGAGAGAGAGAGAGAGAGAGAGAGAGAGAGAGAGAGAGAGAGAGAGAGAGAGAGAGAGAGAGAGAGAGAGAGAGAGAGAGAGAGAGACACATAGAGTCAGAGTATTTCTATTGTTATAGTTTTGCTTCCTGGTAGTTTGAACATAGTACTACTCATGTTTATCAGATTTTATTTATGAAGCGAATATTAAATATAAATATAAATGATGATGATGACGGTAATAATAATAACAACAACAACAACAATAACAATAACAAAATCAACAACAACAGCAACATAGTACTACTAATAATACCAACAATCTCAACAACAGCAATTAGTAAAACAACATCCATTATAACAAGAGTTACTACTATTTCTGGTACTACTTAACAAAAACAACAACAGCTACAAAAAATAAATAAATGACAATAACATCAGCAACAACAAAAAACAGCAGCAGCAACATCCACAACGACAATAATAATAATAGTAATAAGATGCATGAAAAATGACTCTATTTTTACAATGATTCTCTCTGACCCGCCCTCTAATTCAGACAGACGTATATTCAGACATTTAAAGCAATGTAAGTGAAAAGCAAGTTGAGTACTCTGTCGATCTATGTATAAGAGTCTTTAAACAAAATAACAATGACATATAACACAGTACAGACAATACAGTTATAAACCAATGAACAGAACAGACTTACCTTCAAAGATAACTTTAAGAAGAGTGTTTTAATCTTTCCGTTTTGTTGTCGTTCTGTTTGTAGTTTTAAGTTTAACGAACACAACTCTATCTACAAGCCAGTTTGATTGAGTCCAAAGTGCACTGTGTTTTATCTGTCTTTATCGTTTGTTCTTAAATTCTTTTCGCTGGGTGACTGGTAAATATAAAAGCATAAATCACGATATACCCATATATTATCTGCGACTTAGGTGGGTAATCCGAGCAATTTTAAGGTATGAATGAAGTTGTTGTTTACTTTAGGTATTATATCTAAAATTATCTAAAGTTGAATTCCAGCAGCACTGACACTAGATCTGAGTTAAAGTTTTGTTTATAAATTAACATCACAGCCGTTTTCAGGGGCGAACACAAAATATATACATTTTAAAAAAATAACCCTATCACCATCACCCAGTGAAATCAGTTTAATACTTTTCATTCATCACCTGACAGTAAAACCCCAGAAACAAATCTTACTTTAGTGAGCAGTCGGGAAGTAAATAACTACGTAAGTAAGTATGTAAGTAAGTAAGTAAGTAAGTAAATAAATAAATGAGTCAATAAATATAACCGGTGTTGCACCCAGATCCGCCTCTGATCTGATAAGATTTTACTAACACAGAAAATTGTTTATATAACCTAGATAACTATTTGTTTTATCACTCTTCTTCTCTCACTGTATTTACGTTATTACTACGAAATCTTCTCCTAGTTTAATAAACTTTAATTTCCAGTTCTAGCCAGTGCTCCGTTTCAAAGATTTATTTTGTGTTTTTTTATGTGAAGAGGGGTATACAAGACTCAATACTGAAAGACAGATAGAGTAGCTCAAAGTACGATAACTGCTGATTTCCAGTTCTAACCAGTGCTGCGATTCAAATATTTATATTGGTGTCCTTGGGAAAAGAAGTAAAAAAAAAAGAAAGTGGACAAGAATATCTCAACTGAAAGTTGTTTTTTTCAACTGTCATTTCAAAATCATAGCACAAATAATAAATATGTGAAAACATCTCATGAATCACTTCAGTGTAGACAAATCAGGTTTAGTCTCGTCTGATATCCATATGTCCGTCTGTCTGTCTGTCTTGTGTGTGCGTGCGTGAGTGTGTGCGCATTTTACATGTGTGTATGTGTGTGTTTTAATGTCACCGTCATCACACAAATTATACATTTTAAATATATTTGACTGATGACGAGATAAACTGCTACAACAGATCAGAAACACGTCTTACTGTTCAGGGCCTTTTTCTGAAGTGAACTACTACCTTCATTACTATAACTGCAACCACTGTTAATACTACTACTACAACTTCTACTACATTTATTACTACCATTACTACTACCATATGTATTACTATTACAGCTACTGTTACTTTTATTACTATTACAGCTACTATTACTAATGTTATTAATGTTACTAGTACTTTTATTATTACTACTACTGCTAATACTAATACTGCTACGTGTACTATTACTATTTGTGCTACTGTTTACTACAACTACTACTTTTTTACTGCTACTATTGCTGCTACTACTACTATAACTACTACTACAACTACTGCCACTTTTACCCGAAGTTTACAAACAGAAGCATCAAATTTCCACATCCACGATACCAGAAATATATACAATACAACACCACCAACAACAACAACAGGAACAACAACAATAATAATAAGAAGAATTATACTTATAATTTAACAATAATATTAAAAATAAGTACAACAACAACAACAAGAACAGCAACAACAATAGTAAACTGTTGAATTCACACCAAAAAAAAAAAAATAACAGATGTAAAATAACATAAATAAATTACGGTGTACTTGCTACGAAGATATCCGATGACTTAAAACTTTCGTAAAGAAAAATGCTTTTCAGTTTTCTTCGTCGGAAAAACCCGAGTGAACCCACCCGTAACTGGTGACTCGCTACAACTTCCCGATGCACCCACCCGTAACTGGTGACTCGCTACAACTTCCTCGTAGACACATTTCTGTTCGTTGAAGTGTTTAAATAAACAACAACCACAGCAAAAAAAAGTGTTGAAACCTTGTGTTTCAAGGTAAGTCGGTTCTGTTTGTCGGTTTGTAATGCTGTTGTATGAACTCTCATGTTTTACTTTAAATCCACACAGGTGATATTTCGCACTAAAGAGCCAGCCTTTGACCTAAGGTTAATTACCGTAAATCCTTCAATACAAGGCGGTCTCTGAACACCCTGTTTCTTATAAATTATTATCATTATTATTAATATTATTATCTGTATTATTACTACTATTACTACTACTACTATTACTATTATTATTATTTTTATTATTACTATTATTATTATTGTTACTATTATTATTATTATTATATTATTATTATTATTATTATTATTATTATTATTATTATTATTATTATTATTGTTATTATTATTATTATTACTATTATTCTGATGTTGATGATGTAAATGTAGCAGTAGTAGAAACAGAGTTCTCTGTTTTATTATTTATTTTTTATTTCAGAAAATGGAAAGCGAATGGCAGTTTTATTACGGAAGAGGGAACAGAAATCCGCTGAATAAAGTAATTGGTATCATCATCATCATCATCATCATCATCATCATCATCATCATTATAATTATTCGTCATTGTGAGCTTCATTGTACTTTTTATTGTTGATACGCTGTTTTTTTCTTGTTGTTGTTGTTGTTGTCATTGTTGTTACAGTTTCTGTTCCTGTTATTATATAACAAGACCATCATCATCATCACCACCAGCACAACCGACGTCATAATCGTTATAACCATCATCATTGTTGCATAACAATTTCCACCACCACCATCATCATCCTCCTCCTCATCATCATCTTCACATTCAAAACGCCTATATCCATGTATAACGAAAATTACTGACTTTTATTTCGTATTCAGTTGGACGACGCCATTTTCCAACATGGCGGAAACATTTTC
>CM022676.1:4121393-4153893 GCA_012295275.1 Chrysomallon squamiferum
AGAAAAAGACAAAGTTTTCGAAGGTTTTACGCATGATCGGAGATGACGTAGTTTGTCAGTGTGTTAAATAATAATAATGTAAAAACTCAAAGTGTAATCAGTTTCGTGTAGACAGTCTTTTCTTAGACTCCTGAAGTCAGTCGATTGAATCCAGTCTATTACAGATTACACTCTATTACAGTCTATTTTACAAAGAATATAAAGGGTGTTTTACTTACGAAACAGAAAGTAAACGTGGTGACTCATCAACAGAAAAGAAAACAAGGAAGAATTTAAAACAAAAAAACGTAGCTTAGAAAGTATATACTTTTATTAAAGACAGTGAAAACTAAAATACTGGAAATGAGTTGTAAGTTATTCGTGTTACTGGGATGTGTATTGTACCTACATTATTTATCTCTATCTGTGTTAGTCTCGTTTCATAAAATGTGAAATCTGGGTGCAGTCGACGTCATTACTAAGGTAATAACTGGGTAACATGAAGTCTTGAAATATGTTTATCAAAATATGAAACAATAACGTAACATAAGATAACACAGGATAACATAATATATCATGATATGACAGTACACCACACAACGTAACGGAACGCAATGTAACATAATGTAATACAATATAAAAGTATGTAATAAAGGAAGAATAAAAATAACAAGAAAACAACAACAAGAACACACACACACACACACACACACACACACACACACATTAACCCACATTCCTGTATAAACCGAACACAACAGAAAGAGTGTGCTACTCAATGACTTGACAGAAAGAGTATCATGTGTTTTGGGTTATATCTTTTGTGCGTAGTCTTTCATCCATGTCTGGTTATAGACAGAATGGTAGAGTTACAACATACTAGAGTAAAACTGACCAAGTCATGTCATGACGTAAGAAACAAAAATTGACAAACAGCTATGTTGCCTAGGTTACGCCACAATTCAAAATGGCCGCCCTTTCTCGCTGCAGCAAATAATTTTGTTATGAAATATCGCCTCAGAATTTGAACAAAGATTTCTAATTCTTAAAAATGCACAAGCACACTTACTTACAAACACACACACATACACACAAACACGATTGCACACACACACACACACACAGACACATATATATATATGTATACACACATATACAAACATACATTGATACACGAAATACACACAAACACATATACCACCTACCTACCTACGTTCATAAATATTATATATATATGCATATATGAATATACATATATATATTAAACACACACACATATACACACATATGCATGCATAGATACAAACTTAACTACTTATAAACATATCTATATACAAATCTGTATAAATGCAAATATGGAAATGCACACACTTGTAAGGTTAAAATACCTTCAAATATAGCTATACACGTACATGAATACACTCAGGCATCAACAAATAATAATAATAAAAATAATAAATAAATAAATAAATAAAAAGAAAAAGAAAAAAGAAAAAAGAAAAAGAAATAAAAAAAAAAAAAATAAAGAAAAAAACAACAACACATAAACTATACGTACAATTTACATAAACTATTTACAACCCTGCATGTTATATCTCAGGTTGCATTGTGTATTTTTCTGATTCAGTCGACTGGATTTAGTTTAGTAATAAATACACAGAGCCAATGAGACATGTGTTCATATTGTGTATGAAGCAGGAAGTAAACTTGATACGTTAAACGAATAAAGCACAACAAGAAGGCGTCGAAAACTGCTTTTACATTAGCAACAGTAAAAACTAAAATACTGGAAATGAGTTGTAAGATATTCTGTGTGTTCGTGTTGCTGGGATCTGTAATTTACGTACAAGGTATGTATTTTATATTCTCCATCCCCCAAAACAGACAGACGTCCCGTAAAGTATAGTATAGCATAAACAACACATAACACAGTGGAGCGTGTTTGCTAATGAACTGCCGCTTATATTGAATAATACATGTAATAAATTATGGACTGGTCTGATATAACTAAATACCAAACAGAAAAAAAGTATATAAAATTAGATTTATTTATACATTTATTTGTAGATTTATTAATTGCATTTGCCAGATAGGAAATAGGCTCTCGTTGTTGCTTGTATGAACAGACTGGAGCATACCATTAAATCAGCGAGGGGTGTACAGGATACATGACCCAATAAAGAGTTTTGTCTATCAAATGGCGTGTCTGCATTATGGGCTATCTGTCGGTCTTTTGTGAGGGAACCATTCATCTGTACCTGAGTGCATTTCGTTTACAAACTGTGAAATCTAGATTGAGTCGAAGTTATGTTTCGTTCACTAATGTAAACAAATATATATGCGTAATTGTGTGATTTGGATTTTTGAAATATATCTGTATTAAAACATGGGACAATAACATAACATAATATAACATAACAGAGTGTACCGTAAGGTAATGTAAACATAATGTAATAAACGTAAAAATTATGGAATAAAATATAGTAATTATAATCGTCATCATAATAATAAAAAAATAAATAAATAAATAAATAAATAAATGTAATTATATATAAAAAAAAATATTTAATTTTATTTGAATTTTTCTTCTTATTATTATTTTAAATTTAAGGTCAGGATTACAATTTAACAACATCAGACAGATACGCAGTTGCTGGATCATCTTTTACTTTTACCTGTCGAGGAGATCGTGCTCCTCTAATTACCTGGTTTGAGAATAACACAGAATACATAATGGAAGTACTAGGAAGATACGGTCCGTGTATTTCTCATAGTGAACATCCAGAAGAATACACTTTTAACTGTTCATATGAACTAAACACACTGACAATAAAATCAGTGAACCTCAGTCAACATGGAACAGTGTGGAGATGTGGTGAACTCGGACCAGGCAGCAATGAAATCAAACTGGAAGTCAGAGGTAAAATTATTTTTATTATTAATAATTTTAATACCGTACCTATTAGATGTCGTTAATAGTTTTATTACCTACTGTTACAACTTTTTTTGTTTTGTTTTGTTTTCATTTTTGTTTTTGTTTAAATATATAGTACATAAGCTATGAGAATGCGAGCATACACTATCAAGGAAAACAATAACAATTGTAATAACAATAACAACAACAATAATAACAATAATAATATAGAAGTCACTCTGCATATTGTATTCCGCAAAGAGGCTTTAATAGTACTAGTATTTTCTGAATAATAATAATAATAATAATAATAATAATAATAATAATAATAATAATAATAATAATAATGATGATGATGATGATGATGATGACGATGATGGTGTTAATAACACTAATATTAATAATGATTAATAATCATCGACATCAAGAACATAGTGGAAGTAGATTATAGTAGTAGAATTAGTGGTAGTGGTAGTAGTAGTAGCAGCAGCAGTAGTCCGAAGTAGTAGTAGTAGTAGTAGTAGCAGTAGGAATAGTAGTAAATTAATAACAAATTTGGATAAATGTGATGACATGTTTTTTTTTTTGTTTTAGGAGGTCCTGGTGAATCGCTTCATCTCACTTCCCTTCTGACCAAATCTGTCATGTCTGTCGCGGAAGGAAGTGACGTCACGCTGATATGTTCTGCGAAATGCTTCCTGACATGTGACTATGAATGGCAGGTCAGAGGTCACGTGATAAGTAATAGCAGTGTTCTCTCGTTGGCTGATATTAATAGAACACAAAATGGTTTGTACACGTGCACGGCCACAAACCCAGATACGAAGGAAACATCCAACCAGACTGTGAAAATTAATATAGAGGATTTGAGAGGTTTTACAAGCTTTTATAAATATATATATTTTTTTTTTATAAAGTAAAAAACACGAAATTTCAATACAGTTACTTCCAGTTTTCTTCTTCTTTCATTTATTTTCTTTAATTTCTTTATTTTCTTTTCTTCTTTCTACAATTAAATTTTTTCTTTATTTAAAAAAAGTGTTTTTTTCCTTCTTTCATTCTTTGTCTTTCCTTCCTTCGTTCATTCGTCCAAACAGTGGTGGTTCTTTTACTTTTGATTAGTGATAGTAGACGTTGTAGTAGAGGAAGCCGTGGTAGAAATAATTTGTAGTAGTAGTATTTTTACTTTTTGTTTTTCTTATGGTAGTAATAGTAGTAGCAAAAGCAGTAGTTTGTGGTAATTGTAAAATTGTAAAGCACTAATTTGTGTTGGTAGTCGTACAAGTAATACTAGTTAAGCCGTATCATTAGTAAGAGTAGTAGTAGTAGTAGTAGAACAGTAGTTTGTAGCAACAGCAGTCGTAATAGTAACAATAGTAGTAGTAGTAGTAGTAGTAGTAGCAGTAGTAGTAGAACAGTAGTTTGTAGTAACAACAGTCGTAGTAGTAACAGTAGTAGAAGTAGCAGCGGCAGCAGCAGTAGTAGTAGTAGTAGTAGTAGTAACATAACAGCAATAGCAATAGTGGCTATATTAATAGAGTTACGGTTCTTCCTTTAAATACTTCTTTCTTTTTTTTTTTAATTATTATTTTAATATCTGAAAATACACAAACGCGCGCGGACAACAATATTTCTTACGACTTAAAAAATATTAAACAATTGCCTAATTCATTCTTACTTTATATAATTTTATTTTATTTTATTTTTGTTTTATTTATTTATTTTTATTTTTAATTTCATTTTTATTTTTACTTTATTTTTTTTACATTTATATTTATATTCTTATTTTATATTATTGTATTTTATTTTAGATCCAGATAAAAATCACAGTCATTTTGCAGAAGGATTTGCTACTGGTTTTGCTGTCGTCGTATTCATACTTGTTGGTGCCGCGTTATTTTTGTTCTTCTGGTTCAGAAAACGTAAAAGGTGAACACAAATTAAAACTGCACTGAAATTTGTTTTACTGAGAAGCAAAGGACACTGGCGTTGGACAGTAAAAATTAATTTATAATTAGCTAATTACAAATCACAGCTGTTAACAACAATAACAATAACAACAACAACAAAATAATAATAATAATAATAATAATAATAATAATAATAATAATAATAATAATAATAATAATAATAATAAAAAATAAAATAGAAAATAAAAAATTCGTATTCAGCAATTGGGATATATTTTGGTAACAGAAAAGCTAATGATATAACTGGGGTTAACCACGGATATGTCAAGGATTCGACATGGAAGATACACTGGGATATGCTGTTCATTACAGATAACATAAAGGTTTCATGAGGAAAGGTTATTTATATTCTACATATGGTAAAATATATCATCATCATTATTATTTGTTACTAGTAGTACTCCTCGTTCTACTACTACTACTACTACTACTACTACTACTACTACTACTACAGCTACTGCTAATAGTCTACCATATTACTTTACTACTGGTTCTGATATTCTACTTACATGGTAAAATATATCACAGATAGGTTATGAATAAACCTAAACGTATGGACTAACAGAAATCGTACAATAGAGATAGATTAGGGACATCGTAGAGATAATTTAGATATCATTTAGTAATATGGAACAGATATGGTAGGCCTGTATTCTGGATAAACTAATGATATATAGCAAGTGAGACATATTTAGCCTTTAGTAATTAATTAAAAATGCCTATATATATATATAATTATAGCCAATTATTATAGAGTATCTTCACCTATATTTTAGCATTAATATTAGAAATATTTAATTTAAAGAATATATACATATAATTATGGTTTATTCATTTTATTTCCAATTACTTTTATCCATATTTAATTAATAAGTTGATGCGACTAATTAATGAAATGTGTATTTTAAATGTTTCTTGTTATTAATTAATTTTCGGTATATATATATATATAATTTCAGAAAGCAAAAAGAAGAAAACATTTATTACAATCCAGGCCAAGACAACGGTAAAATAAATTTCTTTAGTTTTTAATCATTATAGTCAAAGTATTCTGTACATACTGTTATACAGACACGTACATACATCCATATGTCAATCCATACATATATACGCTTTATTATTTTTGAGTTTCCATCGTGGTTTTTTCTTTTTTCCATCATCAACGTTATCATCACCATCGTCGTCGTCGTCATTGATGTTGTTGTTATCATCATTATTATCATCATAATCATCATTATTATATAAACATCATCATCATGCTTTTACTATCATTTTCTCTTTAAGTAGATCTACAAATATCTATCGTGTATCTTTTTTTTAAATTATTTATAAAATTTTGCTACCAAAGTTTTAACTGGTAACTGTCTAATTAACCGGTATCCCTCTATTTCTATTGCAGCCAATGAAGCGCCACCTGGTGACGAAACAGAGGAAAACGCCAATACATACTCCTCACTTGGGGTTCGAGAAAATGTCGAACCCTATGACGTCTTAAAGTTTGAGAACCAATCACAGAATGCCAGCGAAGCTATCTAAGTTTAATAGACTCGGAGAAATTCGAATACAGAGTGTTAAAGCTTTACCAAAACGACATTTACGAAAACAACAATTTTCTATAAAAAAAACAGAAGAAAAAAAAAAGAATTGTAATTCGCTTCCGACTAATGTGTTACTGTGCAGTTTAAATAAACAGTTTAATAAAATTCTTAATTATTTCTGTGTTATTATTTTATTGTATTACGGCACCTAGCAATGGTCATAGCAAAGTATTACTGTGAAGTAATTCTTTTACAAAACAGATAAATGACGTCATGCTACTTGTAGACTATGACAAATGGAGTTGTGACGTCATCGTGGACTTACAGCTGTATTTTTTCTGACAATACTGGAAGAAAGTTTAGAAGAACTCTCTCTACCGTGTACGTCATGACGTCACAATTACAGAAAGAATGCCTATCTATCTATCTATCTCTATATATATATATACATATATACACATACATACACACACATACATACAGATACACAAACATACATACATAAACAAACACACATACACACAGAGATATATATATATCGTTACTAACGATGAAGAAAATACACTTGTTCTTTAATCACGATTTTTCTAATTAGTTTTTGACTTTTGATATCGTATAATAATTATCGTTTGGTCATGAATGTCTTGGAATATTTTTATCTAATAATAATAATAATTTTGTTCATGAAATTGTTAAATATTTCCAACTAATAATGATCGTTCTTTGGTTTATGATTTTTTTTTTCAGATATTTTGATCTAATAATTATCATTTTTCCTGAATTTCTCCTAATATTTTCCGATTATTATAGTTAGTATCAAAAATATATTTTTATTTTTCTAGACATTATTTGGTATGGTATGTGTTTCTGTATGTAAATAATAATACAATTAGTTGCAAACATTTCAACTAGTGGGAGGATAATTGGAATGGTTAGATTGGGAATTATCTTAAAAAGATTAGCAACGGTGTTTTCTATAATAATGTACCATTGATAAGAAATCCGACAAATATATATATATATATATATATATATATATATATATATATATATATATACAGAGCCGTCGTTGACTTTCACACTAAAAAGTCACGATTGTTTGTCTCTCCCCACCTTTTTTCTTCTCTCTCTCAGTGTGGAATGTGTCCCCTGCGAATAAACTTCATCATTTTTATTGTTTCTGTTCCTGTAAATTTGAATTCTTCTTTCAGGATGTGTTCATTCAAATCAGCGAGCACGCAGCCGTCTACGGATTCTTTCTTAAACGTGTCAATGTGTCTCCCCAACCTCAAAGCTTTCATCACTTCCCCAACCTCAGCTATTGTTAAATCGTTCCGTTCTTTCTTAAAAACAGCTTCTCCTCTGACGTAATTATCTCCACTGTTGCTGGTGACGTAATCGTCTTTCCCAGCGATTTTAACTTCAATCTGACTGCTATTTTTATTGACGTCATGATTATTCCTGTCTTCCGTGACGTCACAATTATTGCTTTCTCCTTCACGAGGACCTCTAGACTTGTAATCGACACTGTTACCTGCTGTGTCGTAATCATTTTCTCTACCTCGAGTAGTCTTCTCGTTACCTGTTCTGACGTAACTATCTCTCGTGACGTAATCATAGTCACTAGTTCTGTTATTGTAAGTCGATGACGCTTTTTCAGATGAAAGGACAGAGTGGCGAGGTGGTAAGGGAGGGGGGATAACATCAGCACTCCTCTCATTACTGGGTGGCTCTGCGCGTGGTTTCAGGGGCTTTGTTCTATAAATAGGTTTCGCAGATAGAGGAGTCGCGACGGTTTCCTGTTTGGCTGATTGAGTTATCTCTCTTGATTTATTTTCTCCGTGGAAATGGGAACAGTCGGATAAGGTCAAATACTCTTCTTGATGTTTCGCAAATCTGAAAAATCGGTCAGGTTCTAGTGTCTCGTAAATATTGTCTCCTTGGGTCGTGTCCACATCCACTTGTTTGTACACAGCAATATCTGAAGAAAAATAAATAACAGAGAATAAATAGATATAAAACAAGCAAACAAACAAACGAACAAACAAACAAACAATAAATAAATAAATAAATATATAAATATCAATATAAATCGATACAAATATAAATATAAATATACAAATAAATAAATAAATAAATAACTATTTATATATTTTTTCTCACTCTGTTACTTACTTTCGTTTCCTGTTTTCCCATCGAAAATGATTCCCTTGGCTGCGATTTCGATATCGCTAACAAACTGCTGAAAATGTTCTTGCGTCATATCCTGTATTCCTGTTACTAGAGACACCAGAACGTTCTGAAGATACAGTGGAATCAGAATCGTGTGAGGTTCCAAAATTCCTGGAAATTAGATTGTCATACAATAATTAGATCTCTCTCTCTCTCTCTCTCTCTCTCTCTCTCTCTCTCTCTCTCTCTCTCTCTCTCTCTCTCTCTCTCTCTCTCTCTCTCTCTCTCTCTCTCCTTATTTATAGATAGAAAAACACAGAGACAGATAGAATGACAGACAGACAGGTTATCAATGCTTAGCTGTCACATACCTTCACAAATACAATTTGCTGTGCAGTACAATTCATCGTACATCTCAGAAACTGTTATTTTTCCAAATGATTTTACTCTGGTTTCAGTGTTACCCACATCAAATCTGCATTCATCTGACACAGCGAACTCAACCTGTACTGGCAGCGAGTGAGTGGACAAAATGTCTGATAATAACTGACCCTGTCCACCTGGTCAGATTAATAAGGATTATGTAATAGCAGCAACAATAACAACAACAACAATAATAATAATCACAGCATTATGTTCTCTATAAATTATATTTATTTCATTACATTAAATACATTACAGGTCATCATATTACACTTCATGATAATTATATTACATTATATTATATTGTTACTTTACCTAGTATGGCATAGAATACCATAGTATAGTGTAGTACAGCATACTCTAGTAAATAATGTTGTAGCATAATACTGTATAGTATAATATAGTATACATTAGAATAGGTAAGTATAGCGTAGCATAGTATAATATAATATAGTATAGTGTTTGGTAGTATAGCACAGTGTAACATAATATGGCGAAGTATAATACACTATAATATAATTCAGTGTTGTGTACAGTAATATAGAGTATAATACAGTAGTACAGAGTAGTTTATTTTATTTATACCACAATGTAACATGTATAGTATAATACAGCATAGTGTATTGTAATGTAGTTTAGTATCATACACTGCAGTGGTACACTCACGTTTATTTTTGGTGGTACAAACACGGAAGGGTAAAGGGTAGTTTAAGGGTATCGTGATGTTACGTCCAGAGCTATCTCTAGCTATCAGTCTTCTTTGTTTACAAACACTGTGTATTCGCATCACCTGTGTAGAACAGATAGACGAACAAACAAACAGCATTATTAAAAATAATAATAATAAAAAAATAAAAAATAAAACAAATTATATACATATACATTAATCCACAATGAAATTAATAAATAAATATATAGAAATAAATCAATTAAATACAACAAATAAAAACAAAGATATAACTAACCTGTCCCGTCCCTATCGTATCCAGTTCCGTACCACCGTCGTATCCTTGTGTACCAACAACGATTTTTGGTAAATGGTACTTGTACGCGTCACAAAAATCTCTCAGTGTCAACTTCTGTCTGCCATGTTGGAAAATGGCGTTCTCAATCTGAAGATAAAACAAAAATGAGTAATTTGCGTTATACATGTATAAGGTGATTGTGAATGTGATGATGGTGATAATGAAGATTATGGAAATGGTAATGCAATGATCATGGAGATGATGACAACAACATCAGTAAAAGCAAGAATACCAATAATGAAAGTGTATAATGAAGATGATTATGATAACAACGAGAACAACAATGTCTATACTGATGATGTTGATGATAGTGATAATAACAACAATACTACTACTTTTACCACTACTACTGTTACTACTTCTCCTACTACTAATACTACTAACAATAACAATAACAAATTATAATAATAATAATAATAATAATAATACAATCAGAAGAAGCTCAATACTAATAAAATAAATAAAATGAAAATGAAAATGATGATGATGATGATAAGAAGAAGAAGAAAAAGAGGGAAAAGACAGTGATGATGATGATGACGATGATGAAAAATAACATATTAATGATTCAACTGATGGTTTCACACACACATAAATATATACATACATACATACACAGACAAACACACACACAGACACGCACATACTCTCACGCACACATTCAGATAAATAGATATGCATGTATATAGAAAGACAGAGGAAGAGACAGATACACAGACTAAGAAAAGATAGATACTGAAAGACGTAGAGACAAAAATATTATATTTAAAGAAAGATTTGTTGTTATTTACGCTACACATGTACATGTCTAAAAGTATGTATTTAGAAAAACAAATTCTTACTTTTAACTGCGGAATTCTGCGCCATTTTCCACGAACATTTTGCCATTCGGTTTCCATATTCTGAAATATAAATGATGAACAATAAAATAAATATTTAGAGAGAGAGAGAGAGAGAGAGAGAGAGAGAGAGAGAGAGAGAGAGAGAGAGAGAGAGAGAGAGAGAGAGAGAGAGAGAGAGAGAGACAGACAGAGAGAGATTATTTTTATTATAGTTTTGCTTGCTGGTAGTTTGAACATAATACTACTCGTGTTTATCAGATTTTATTTATGAAGCGATAATTAAATATAAATAATGATAACAACAACAACAACAATAACAATAACAAAATCAACAACAAGAGCAACATAGTACTACTAATAATACCAACAATCTCAACAACAGCAATTAGTAAAACAACATCCATTATAACAAGAGTTACTACTATTTCTGGTACTACTTAACAAAAACAACAACAGCTACAAAAAATAAATAAATGACAATAACATCAGCAACAACAAAAAACAGCAGCAGCAACATCCACAACGACAATAATAATAATAGTAATAAGATGCTTGAAAAAATGACTCTATTTTTACAATGATTCTCTCTGACCCGCCCTCTAATTCAGACAGACGTATATTCGGACATTTAAAGCAATGTAAGTGAAAGGCAAGTTGAGTCCTCTGTCGATCTAAGTATAAGAGTCTTTAAACAAAATGACTCTGACATATAAGAGAGTACAGACAATACAGTTATAAACCAATAAACAGAACAGACTTACCTTCAAAGATAACTTTAAGAAGAGTGTAAACTGCTACAACAGATCAGAAACACGACTTACTGTTCAGGGCCAATTTCTGAAGTGAATTAACAGTGGACGATGAAAATTTTCTTCACAGTCTGAGTACTGTGGTAACAGAGATACACACACACAGAATATATAGAAACACAACACAAACGTAATTGCATACATGCATACGAATAGGCATGCACACACACACACACACACACACACACACACACACACACACACACACAAACACACACACACACACAAACACGCGCATACGCACACACTAAAAGAAAATGACCCAGATATTTCATTTGCGATCAGAATTACTCAGAACATTTTCTTTCTCGAAAAGATGTATACCTTAACAGGACCTCTTTGAAACTGGTCTTAATATCTAGTCGACACTTTGAGAAGATTTTATCTTTTCTACAAATAATCCTTATGTCAAGACAAATAAAAACAATTTTTGATTAAAACTATAATAATCGGAAAATATTAGGAGAAATTCAGGAAAAATTATAATTATTAGATCAAAAGATCTGAAGAAAAAAATCATAAACCAAAGAACGATCATTATTAGTTGAAAATATTTAACAATTTCATGAACAAAATTATTATTATTATTATTAGATAAAAATATTCCAAGACATTCATGACCAAATGATAATTATTATACGTTATCAAAAGGCAAAAACTAATTAGAAAAATCGTGATTAAAGAATAATAATGTATTTTCATTATCTTTATCTCTTCACATGTATATCTCTGCATATGTATGAGTGTTTGTTTATATACATACATACATATATATATATATAGAGAGAGAGAGAGAGAGAGAGAGAGAGAGAGAGAGAGAGAGAGAGAGAGAGAGAGAGAGAGAGAGAGAGAGAGAGAGAGAGAGAGAGAGAGAGAGAGACAGACAGAGAGAGATTATTTTTATTGTTATAGTTTTGCTTCCTGGTATTTTGACCATAGCACTACTCATGTTTATCAGATTTCATTTATGAACCGATAATTAAATATAAATAATGATAACATCATGATGATGATGGTAATAATAATAATAATAATAATAACAAAAACAACAACAACAACAGCAATTAGTAAAACAACATCCATTATAACAACAAGAGTTACTACTATTTCTGCTACTACTTAACAATAACAACAGCAACAACAAAAAACCAGCAGCAGCAACGTCCACAACGACAATAATAATAATAATAGTAATAAGATGCATGAAAAATGACTCTATTTTTACAATGATTCTCTCTGACCCGCCCTCTAATTCAGACAGACGTATATTCGGACATTTAAAGCAATGTAAGTGAAAGGCAAGTTGAGTACTCTGTGTCGATCTATGTATAAGAGTCTTTAAACAAAATGACAATGACATATAACATAGTACAGACAATACAGTTATAAACCAATGAACAGAACAGACTTACCTTCAAAGATAACTTTAAGAAGAGTGTTTTAATCTCTTCGTTTTGTTGTCGTTCTGTTTGTAGTTTTAAGTTTAACGAACACAACTCTATCTACAAGCCAGTTTGATTGAGTCCAAAGTGCACTGTGTTTTTTATCTGTCTTTATCGTTTGTTCTTAAATTCTTTTCGTTGTCTGACAGGTAAATATAAAAGCATAAACCACGATATACCCATATATTATCTGCGATTTAGGTGGGCAAATCAAGCAACGAAGCTGTTGTTTACTCTAGGTATTATATCTAAAATTATCTAAAGTTGAATTCTGAGTTAAAGTTTTGTTTATAAATTTACATCACAGCCGTTTTCAGGGACGAACACAAAATATATATTTTAAAAAATAACCCCATCACCATCAACCAGTGAAATCAGTTTAATACTTTTCATTCATCACCTTACAATAAAACCCCAGAAACAAATCTTACTTTAGTGTGCAGTCAGGAAGTAAATAACTACGTAAGTAAGTAAGTAAGTAAGTAAGTAAGTAAGTAAGTAAGTCAGTAAGTAAGTAAATAAATAAATGCATCAATAAATATAACCGGTGTTTCACCCAGATCCGCCTCTGATCTGATAAGATTTTACTAACACAGAAAATTGTTTATATAACCTAGATAACTATTTGTTTTATCACTCTTCTTTTTCTCTCACTGTATTTATGTTATTACTACGCAATATTCTCCTAGTTTAATAAACTTTCATTTCCAGTTCTAGCCAGTGCTCCGTTTCAAAGATTTATTTTGTGTTTATTTTTTTATGTGAAGAGGGGTATACATGACTTAATACTGAAAGACAGATAGAGTAGCTTGAAATACGATAACAGCAGATTTCCAGTTCTAACCAGTGCTACTATTCAAATATTTATATTGGTGTCCGTGGGAAAAGGAGTACAAAAAAAAAGAAGAAAGTGGACAAGAATATCTCAAGTGAAAGCTGTTTTTTCAGCTGTCATTTCAAAATCGTAGTACAAATAATAAATATGTGAAAACATCTCATGAATCACTTCAGTGTAGACAAATCAGGTTTAGTCTCGTCTGATATCCATATGTCCGTCTGTGTGTCTGTCTGTTTGTGTGTGCGTCCGTGAGTGTGTGTGCATTTTACATGTGTGTATGTGTGTGTTTTAATGTCACCGTCATCACACAAATTATACATTTTAAATATATTTGACTGATGACGAGGTAAACTGCTACAACAGATCAGAAACACGACTTACTGTTCAGGGCCAATTTCTGAAGTGAATTAACAGTGGACGATGAAAATTTTCTTCACAGTCTGAGTACTGTGGTAACAGAGATACACACACACAGAATATATAGAAACACAACACAAACGTAATTGCATACATGCATACGAATAGGCATGCACACACACACACACACACACACACACACACACACACACACACAAACACACACACACACACACAAACACGCGCATACGCACACACTAAAAGAAAATGACCCAGATATTTCATTTGCGATCAGAATTACTCAGAACATTTTCTTTCTCGAAAAGATGTATACCTTAACAGGACCTCTTTCAAACTGGTCTTAATATCTAGTCGACACTTTGAGAAGATTTTTTTTTTTTCTACAAATAATCCTTATGTCAAGACAAATAAAAACAATTTTTGATTAAAATTATAATAATCGGAAAATATTAGGAGAAATTCATGAAAAATGATAATTATTAGATCAAAATATCCGAAAAAAAAGTCATAAACCAAAGAACGATCATTATTAGTTGGAAATATTTAACAATTTTATGAACAAAATTATTATTATTATTAGATAAAAAATATTCCAAGACATTCATGACCAAATGATAATTATTATACGATATCAAAAGGCAAACACTAATTAGAAAAATCGTGATTAAAGAATAATAATGTATTTTCATTATCCTTATCTCTTCACATGTATATATCTGCGTATGCATGTGTGTTTGTTTATATATATATACATACATACATATATATATATATATAGAGAGAGAGAGAGAGAGAGAGAGAGAGAGAGAGAGAGAGAGAGAGAGAGAGAGAGAGAGAGAGAGAGAGAGAGAGAGAGAGAGAGAGAGAGAGAGAGAGAGAGAGAGAGAGAGAGAGAGAGAGAGAGAGAGGGAGGGAGGGAGGGAGATAAAGTATGTGAGCACAGAAATTAGTTCTGTAATTGTGACGTCATGACGTACACTCTGGACAGAGTTCTTCTAAACTTTCTTCCGGTATTGTCAGAAAAAACCCAGCTGAAAGTCCACGATGACGTCACAACTCCATTTGTCATAGTCTAAAAGTAGTATGACGTCATTTGACTTCATAGTAATACTTTGCTATGACCATTGCCAGGTGCCTTGATACAATAAAATAATAACACAGAATAAAGTAAGAATTTTATTAAACTGTTTATTTATACTACCACAGAGAAACATGAGTCGGAAGAGAATTACAAAATGTTTTATAGAAAATCCTTGTTTTTTTCGTAAATATCCTATTGGTAAAGTTTTAACTCTCTGTACTCGAATTTCTCGGAGTCTATGAAACTTAGATAGCTTCGCTGGCATTCCGTGATTGGTTGTCGAACTTTATGACGTCATAGGGTTCGACATTTTCTTGAACCCCAAGTGAAGAGTATGTACTGGCGTTTTCCTCTGTTTCGTTACCAGGTGGCGCTTCATTGGCTGCATTAGAAATAGAGGGATACCGGTTAATTAGACAGTTACCAGTTAAAACTTTGGTAGCAAAATTTCATAAATAACTGAAAAAAGATACACGATAGATATTTGTAGATATACTTAAAGAGAAAATAATAGTAAAAGCATGATGATGATGATGATGATGATGTTTATAATAATAATATAATAATGATGATGATGATGAAGATAATGTTTATATAATAATGATGATTATGAACGTGATGTTGATAATAATGATGATAACAACAACATCAATGTCGACGACAACGATGGTGACGATGATGATGATGATGATGATGATGATGATGTGAAAAAGAAAAAACCACGATGGAAACTCAAAAATAATAAAGCGCATATATGTATGGATTGATATATGGATGTATGTATGTGTCTGTATAACAGTGTGTACAGAATACTTTGACTATAATGATTAAAAACTAAATAAATTTAGTTTACCGTTGTCTTGGGCTGGATTGTAATAAATGTCTTCTTCTTTTTGCTTTCTGAAATTATATATATATATATATATATACAGAAAATTAATTAATAACAGGAAAAATTAAAAAAAACAGATTTCTTTAATTACTCGCATATATATAAAAGTAATTGGAAATAAAATTAATAAACCATTATGATTATTATTATTATTATTTGTTTTAAATTAAATAATTCTAATATTAATACTAATATAATAGGCAAAATTAGTCTATATTAAGAGACATCGTTGATTAATTACTAAAGGCTAAAAATGTCTCACTTGCTATATATCATTAGTTTATCCAGAATTTAGCTCTACCATCTCTGTAACATATCCACAAATTATATTTAAATTATCCTACGATATCTGTGATCTATCGCTGTTATACGATTTCTGATATTCATTAATTATCTGTGATACTATGTAAGTATAATATTAGAACCAGTAGTAAAGTAATATGGCAGAGTAGTTGTAGTAGTAGTAGTAATAGTAATAGTAATAGTAATAGTAGTAGTAGTTCTTGTTATTGTTGTATCTATAGTATTAGCTGTAATAGTAGTAGATGATGATGATGATGATGATGATATATTTTACCATATGTAGAATATAAATAACCTTCCCTTGTGAAACCTTTATGTTATCTCTAACGGATAGCATTAAATGAATAGCATATCCCAGTGTATCCATATAGTATCCTTGACATATCCGTGGTTAATCCCAGTTATATCATTAGCTTAATGGAAATACAAATTAATTAACTTTTGTTTTCCTGTTCAATACAACTGCACTTTTTTTATCAGTAACAGAAAATTCAGAACAATTTTAATTTTTGTTCACCTTTTACGTTTTCTGAACCAGAAAAACAAAAACAACGCGGCACCAACAAGTATAAATACGACGACAGCAAAACCAGTAGCAAATCCTTCTCCAAAATGACTGTTATTTTTATCTGAAAATAAAATGAAATAAAATAAAATAAAAATATAATAAAATAAATTAAAATATGAATGAATTAGGCAATTATTTACAAACGTTTTAAGTCAAGATTTTTTGTTGTGGGCACATGCGTGTGTATTTTCAGAGATTACAGTAATAATGTTTAAAAAAAAAAAGTACCTTAAAGAAGAACAGTAACTCTATTAATATAGCCACTATTGTGACTGCTGTTATTCTGCTCCTACTACTACTACTACTGCTACTGCTGTTACTACGACGACTACTACGACTGCAGTTATTACTACTACTCTTTCTAATGTTACGGCTTAACTAGTATTACTCTACGACTACGAACACAAATTAGTGCTAAAAGAAATATCCAAAAGAAGAACAGTAACTCTATTAATATAGCCACTATTGCCATTGATGTTATGTTACTACTACTACTACTACTGCTGCTGCTGCTACTTCTACTACTGTTACTACTACGACTGCTGTTACTACAAACTACTGTTCTACTACTACTACTACTATTCTTACTAATGATACGGCTTAACTAGTATTACTAGTACGACTACCAACACAAATTAGTGCTTTACCATTTTACTATTACCACAAACTACTGCTTTTGCTATACTATTACTACCATAACAGAAACAAAAAGTAAAAATACTACTACTACAAATTATTTCCACCACGGCTTCCTCTACTGCTACTTCTACTACGACTAATCAAAAGTAAAAGAACCACCACTGTTTGGACGAATGAACGAAGGAAGGAAAGACAAAGAATGAAAGAAGAAAAAAAAAACTTTTTTTTTAAATCAAGAAAGAATTTCATTGTAGAAAGAAGAAGAAAAAATAAAGAAATTAAAGAAAAAGAAATGAAAGAAGAAGAAAAATGGAAGTAACTGTATTGAAATTTCGTGTTTTTTACTTTATAAAAATAAATATATATATTTATAAAAGCTTGTAAAACCTCTCAGATCCTCTATATTAATTTTCACAGTCTGGTTGGATGTTTCCTTCGTATCTGGGTTTGTGGCCGTGCACGTGTAGAAACCATTTTGTGTTCTATTAATATCAGCCAACGAGAGAACACTGCTATTACTTATCACGTGACCTCTGACCTGCCATTCATAGACACATGTCAGGAAGCATTTCGCAAAACATATCAGCGTGACGTCACTTCCTTTCGCGACAGACATGACAGATTTGGTCAGAAGGGAAGTGAGATGAAGCGATTCACCAGGACCTCCTAAAAAAAAAAAAAAACATGTCATCACATTTATCCAAATTTGTTATTAATTTACTACTATTCCTACTACTACTACTACTACTACTACTACTACTACTACTACTACTATTACTACTGCTGCTGCTGCTGTTGCTGCGGCTGCTATTACTACTACTAAAACTACTACTGCTACTGCGGACTACTGCTGCTGCTACTACTACTGCTACTACTACTACTACTATCACTACTTCTACTACTATAATCTACTTACACTATGTTGTTGATGTCGATGATTATTAGTCATTATGAATATTAGTGTCATTAACATCATCATCGTCATGATCATCAACATCATGTCGATAATCATCATCATCATCATCATTATGATTATTATTATTATTATTATTTAGAAAATACTAGTACTATTCAAGCCTCTTTGTGCAATACAATATGCAGAGTGACTTCTATATTACTATTGTTATTATTGTTATTACAATTGTTATTGTTGTTAAATATATACGCATCGCATAACAATATGTACTATATACTTAAAGAAAAACAAAAAGAACGGTACGGTATTAACAAAATTAAAAAAAAAAAAAACATTTTTAAATATAAACGTTTTAAGAGTAGGTAATTGTTTTTTTTAACGACATCTAATAGGTACGGTATTCAAATTATTAATAATAAAAATAATTTTACCTCTCACTTCCAGTCTTATTTCATTGCTGCGTGGTCCGAGTTCACCACATCTCCACACTGTTCCATGTTGACTGAGTTTCACTGATTTTATTGTCAGAGTGTTTAGTTCATATGAACAGTTAAAAGTGTATTCTTCTGGATGTTTATTAAGAAAATAACATGGACCGTATCCTCCTGCTACATGCAATCTGTATTCTGTGTTATTCTCAAACCAGCTAATTACAGAAAGAGTAAATCCGCGACAGGTAAAAGTAAAAGATGATCCAGCAACTGCGTATCTGTCTGATGTTGTTAAATTGTAATCCTGACCTTAAATTTAAAATAATAATAATAACAACAACAACAACAACAACAACAACAACAATAATAATAATAATAATAATAATAACAATAATAATAAATAGATAAATTATTGAATTAATTAATTAATAATACTACTACTACTACTAATAATAACAATACAGACACACACATATACACACGTACACGGACTCATGTACCAGCACACATAACATCTATGCTTAGATGATCTTTCTCTAAAACTAGCTGACAATTTCGCGTTTTCTTTTGTTTTAATCAGCTCCTATTCGTTTCTTATGAACAACCGCTTATGCATCGTTTTTATTTTTTTATGCAAATGACGTTTAGCGTTAAAGTCGAAAACTATTTGATCTGTGAACTAATAAAAAAAAACTTCACTATCTGACACCTTAGAAGTCGGCAGAAAGTTTTATAGCACAAGATTCGACAGCTCAGAAAACATGCAGAGAAAAAAAACCTTTAATACTGTCACCATGGTAATAACGAAGATTAACGAAGAGGACAGACAGCAGTCTCTGTGAGCCACTACACATAAATTATATCGCGACTATTCATCGAAGTTTTGCTACTTTCTGAGTCATAACCGTCATCCATGAATGACGTCGACTCCACCCAGCTTTCACAGTTGGTAACTGAAACGAGATTAACTGAAATATTAAAATACGTACCTTGTACGCACAATAAACATCCCAGTAAGACGAACACGCAGAATAACGTACAACTCATTTCCAGTATTTTAGTTTTCACTGTTGTTAATAAACAAAATATATATATAGTTTTAAAATTTTAGTATCTTTTCTTTACTACTTTCTTGTCTTCACTGCTATTAATAAAAAAAATATATATATGCATTTTTTTTTTCTTCTTTGCAAAGTTTGAAAGATTTACTATCACTACCTGCTTGTATGAACACCCATACAATTGTTATTCATTGAAGTATTACGATGAAAAAGCAGTGCATTTCTAGTCTGTCCGACTGGTAGGCCCAGTGACGACATTTTTTAACACACACACACGCACACACACACACACACACATAAAAACACACACACACAAACACACAAACAGACAGATATACAGATTACAAGCTGAACAAAACGCCAAAGAACGCCTAGTTCTGTTTGTACAGATATAATAACCAAACTAGCAACACCACTCTATAAATATCACTGGATCCGTCTCTCGGACGACTTTGTCAAGTGTAATTCAACACGATTTGAAAGCAGCTGCATAAGAAAGATTATTTACACCGATAAAACTTTTTGTCCTACGATCGCATTTGCACCCGTGACATAACAAAGTGAAAGAGTGTACAAACTGTCGCGTATTCTTCTGTGTTTCGACAAAGGACACAAGTTTTTTTTTATTTTTTTTTTTTTTTTTTTTATTTGGTTTTATTTATTATTTATTTTATTTTTTTTTTTTTTTTAATGAAAAGAAACTTTGAATGATATATGCAGAGTTAACTTCATGTGACTTGTCAGTTATTTTATGTCAGGTGTGATCCTGGTTGCTTTTCATGTGTTTGTGTATGGGGGGAAAGATATATATATATATATATACAGAGAGAGAGAGAGAGAGAGAGAGAGAGAGAGAGAGAGAGAGAGAGAGAGAGAGAGAGAGAGAGAGAGAGAGAGAGAGAGAGAGAGAGAGAGAGAGAGAGAGAGAGCGTGTTAATGTACATTTCTATACATGCTTATGTTATTGCGTTTTTGTCTGTACGTACGTTCGTATGTATGTACATCTGTATGTGTGTGTACATTTATATGTATATACTAATTTTGTTAAGCATATATATGTATGTATGTATCTATGTATGTATGTATGTATCAATGTATAGATGTATGGACAATGTATCGGTGTATGTATACGTATGTATATACACGTATACATACATTTAGCAGTTATGTAACTTCCCTTTGTTATGTCCCTTGTCTATTTCCTGTTCTAACTGTTTGCTCACAAATTCCTTTAACCTATTTTCTATCATTTCAATCATTGTTACACAAGCAACAATAAGCAGTCTTTCTTTTTCTTTTTTTTTTTTTTTATAATGATTCCTCTTCCTGATATACTTTTAAGTCTGGATAACATGTAAAATCAACTATTTACATCTGCTAGTACAGTTCTAGAAGTTTGAAAAGAGGGTAATGGAAAGAAAAAAACAATTAAACTCTTCAGGACAACAGAGATAAGTTTCCTAATTTATTGAAAGCCAATTTTAGTAATACATCTGTGTTCAGAGATGTTAAAGTGATTACATCAGTTAATTTGTAGTTTTCTCTACCCCAATTCTTCAGTTCCTTTTCTTTGTTATAAATGAACTGTGCAAAAAATACTGAAGACGTACAACAGTAATTCTACATCACAATGTCAGCCACAAGTCGATTTATTATAACGGAGAAACACACGTTTGAAGGGTGCAAGTGAAAATATTGTGTGTGGATTTTATTATTATTTATTTGTTTATTTATTTATTTTTCCGGTCAACAATGTAGCTATGCAGTATATTATGTATCATCCATTTTTGAAGATTATGATTTATTTTTTATTTTATATTTTTTTGATGCCGCTGTTTACAGTACACTGTAGCTGAAATTTTATTATTTAAATCATCAAGAGAATTTTTTGTTGGCAAAACACATTGTGTTTCAAAGCGGTGGTTACTGAGAAATAATAGAAATGTCATGACGTCAGAACCTTCCTGGCAATATTCCTCTTGTCATCTGGCTATATTGCTTTGCCGTGTCATCCGTTGTCCTGGAAACGAAGTATCAACAAATGGAATTCCACAGGTTGAACAGTTCTTCACTTGAATTCCCATGTGTTCGTACATTTTAAATACTATTCAAGCCGTTAATATGAAAAACCAGTTCGTACGCACTCCTCAGACTTTTACAGAAATCGTCATAAAATCATCATACAGAATTAAACCCCACTCAATGCAGAGTGAGTGTAAAAAAATGAAGAACTCAAAAGTGTCACCAAAAATGATACGGGTTACCAGACACTAGAGCAGGTACTCTTGTTAGTAAAGAAAACTGTAAATATAGTTTTATTGTCATTGTCAGCCAGAAATTTCATTTTTCATGTCACCGATATACAGGAAGAAAAAAAAGTAAACAAAATTAAATAGAAAAATTGCGAATTTGAACGAAGTTTCATTTCTTGGATATCATCGCGGGAAACCATTACTCAGATTGATAAAACTATTTTCTTTTTTTAATTTATGTTTTTATGTGTATCTATTTAATACTTAATTTTACCTGATAAATATGACGAGATTTTAACATAGTTGCATTCACAATTCACACAATGTTATGATCGGTAGAAATTCGCGACTGGAAACTCATTAAAATGTTCATAACTTTTGTCACAGACAGCTCTTTACAAAGTTCAAATCTGGTGTCACTCCAGAAACTGAAGTCTCTCTATTTTAATAAAAATATTTAACAAATTAATATTCTTCAAGTTTTCCTGAAAGTGCCTTAAGAAGTGAATGATTGACAAACAGTACTTGTTTCCTTGTTTATCATTCATGAACAGGATCTCATTTGTTTTCAAACTTGATGACGTCATATGGGACGTCATTTCGTCTTTCCTCTAGAGAAGAATATGGATTCCCCCTGTGTCTTGATGTTCTGCTGCTGTTGCAGTCTGATTATCTGAAACATGGAATGAAATTATCTTTTGGCTTATATAAACATTGTCAGCGCGTTGATGTATGTGTTGTGTGTATTAAAATACATGAGTGTATACATATATGTATATACGTGGGTTTGTTTGTGTGTTATATATATGTGTATATATATATATGTGTGTGTGTGTGTGTGTGTGGTGTGTGTGTGTGTCTATATATATATATAAATGTATGTATGTATCTGTATATGTCAACTTACCAGAAATCTGACCAACATTGTAGTACACAGGTTGATTTGAGCTGATCCTGAAATTTCAAAAAATAATAAAATATATTACATATACATTGATGTAATAATCTGAATACAAAGAAATGCAAACACACATACATATACACATACCATACACTCATACATACATACATATATATATATATATATATATATATATATATATATATATATATACACACATATATATACATCTAAATATATATATATATATATATATATATATATATATATATATACATACATATATATATAAATATATACCTATCCAAACATACATAGATATATACGCAGATACATAGTGACAGACAGACAGACGCACATACGTACATAGATATATGCTTACATACACTCATCCATATATAAATGAATATAGACATTCGTATATACGTACGTAAACACATGAATATATTTTAGAGATATAAAGAAAAGTAGTACAAATATATAAATTAAAATACCTTTCTGGATTAGAAGCTGCCTTTTTCTTTCCTGCAATAATAATAATAATAATAATAATAATAATAATAATAATAATAATAATAATAATAATAGTAATATAATAATATCATCACCATCACCATCATGCACATAGTAGTGTAATAGTAGGAGCAGTAGTAGTTATAGTAGTAGTAGTGGTGGTGGTGGTCGTGTTGGTGATGGTGGCAGTGATATAGTACTAGCTATTATTATGTATACAATATACCCCTCTCTTCAAATCATACTACGTAATTGCAGACCTCATTATTGGGAATAGTACCTATCGTGAAATATTTTTAGTATTTTGCCTGTCTGAAATAAATCCATGATTAAACCTTATTCTGCTTGGACATCATTTTTCTTTATCAGGTGTCCAAAATGCCAAGTTAGTCGCGAAAACAGGTTTGGTTACTGTTCAGGGTAATTTTGCAAATTAGACTACATTTATCTCCCTTTTACAATTACGTAAAACTGAATAAAATTCATAATAAAATAAACAAACGAACAAAGAAACAAATAAAGATACAAACAATAAACAAGCAATAGCATGATTCAATGAATAAATGAATGAATGGATAAAGGTAGCAACAAACAAACGCACGAATGAATGAATCAATAATACAAAGTCAAATAAAAAGAAATATACAAATAAGTAAACAAAGAAATAAAAAAAGAAAGAAAGAAACTAACAAACAAACAAACAAACAAATAAATAAGAAACAAACAAACAAAGCAAAAATAAATATATAAATCAGTAACTAAACAAGTAAGCAAAGAAATACTTCGTTTGTTTCGGACGTAGAGAAGAACGACAATGACAATGATAACAGACAGAACAAGGAAAGTTCCAAAACCGCTGCCAAATCCTTTTCCAAACTGACTTCTGTCTTCTACAGAACCTGAAAATTCATTAACACAAATAAAAATGTGAGTTTGAATTAACATATTGTTTATATATCTTCAACAATTAGTTAATTTTTATATTTGATATTATCAAAAGATCTTCACAGACTAGGTAATTATTTATTTGCTGTTGCTAAATTATCTTCAGTTAAAACGTAACTTTCATTGGTATTAATTGTATTTTCTGTAACAAACATGCATATACGCATACTACATAAACACAAACTGCATAAGCACACAAACAGAGACGAAACCAGAAAAAAACGTAAGTACATACAGACAAATATACATATATATATATATTTATATATATATATATATATATATATCATATTCATATACACACATATGGACACACGTATGAAGAATCAAGATAACGTACAAAGAAGAAACGATTCCAAAGATTTTCTGACTGCTGTTTTCACTTTGTTTTCGGCCTCACAATAAAATCCTTCCCAGTCTGAACAAGATGTCACTATCCAACTGTACTCCAATGTCGTGGCGTTCTGAACTTGGTGCAGCAGTTGTCTCCCTTTCAGTATTTTAATGGCGGACTTCGGATTACTGTCAACGTTACATACAAACGTTGCATTTAGTTTATTCTCCCTTGCATTGTTAGTTAAATGTTCAATGATCACTTTCGACTTAATGGACGGTTGGTCTGAAGACAAAAAAAAGGTAGACTTTAATATTTCTCTATCATTTATTATCCATCCTCTCTCTCTCTCTCTCTCTCTCTCTCTCTCTCTCTCTCTCTCTCTCTCTCTCTCTCTCTCTCTCTCTCTCTCTCTCTCTCTCTCTCTCTCTCTCTCTCTCTCTCTGAATCTATCTGAATAGATTTTGTATAACTATTTTATGATTTGTATTCAAAAGTAAATAAAAAATAAAATGAATTAAAACTCACACATAACGTTAATAATAATTTTGCTATGTGATGTTTGGTTCGTATCCGGATTAGAAGCAATGCATGTGTAGACGCCATCTTGAAATCTCGTGATATTAGTCAGTGCCAGTAGTCCGTTGTTACTGACAATCTGATTGGTCAGTTCCCATCTGTAAAGGCATTTGATAAAACAGTCGGCTTTGCATGATAATGTGACGTCACTTCCTTCCTCTACAGTGATGTCAGATGAAGAATTGACTCGAACTGAACTACCGGGACCATCTATGAAAAAAAAAAAAAAAAAAAAAATTAATTAATAATAATAATAATAATAATAAATAAAATAATAATAAAATAAAATAAAATAAATAAATACATCAATGATATTTGTTTGTTTCTATTATTATCAACATGATCCTCATTATAATAATAATCATCAACATCATAGACATCTTCATCATCATTATTATTGTTAAACCTGCTGATACTGTTGTTATTGTTGTTGTTGTTGTTGTTATTATTATTCTTATTATTATTGTTGTTGTTGTTGTTATTATTATTGTTATTATTGTTATTATTATTATTATAAATTAAATTTATATTATAATACCTCTAACTTTCAACACAATTGTGTTACTCGAATATTGATGATCCATATTTTCACATCGCCAAATATTTCCTTCTTGATTTCTGTTGACAGATGTTATAGTAACTAGAAACTTGTTACGGAAACATTTGAAAGTGTAATTTCCACTAATACGTGACAAAACATCACAGTGTCCGGGACCAAAACTTAACACGTCATAGATGACGTCATTCTCAAACCACCTGACGCGATGTGAAGTTTGGAAAATCTGACATGTCAACGTAAATGAAAGACCGCTGACAGCGTAAGGAGCAGATCCCCGAAGATTCGGCCGTCCTGAAAGTAAACTGTAAACACTGAACACACCCGGCCACGCCCACACCCTGAGACGCACAGACACAGAAACACACTCAGATAAATACATAGATAAAGCAATCTATAGCGTAACAAAGTGAGTCTGACCTTAGCTGGATATTCTTAAATAAACGTTTATATCTGGGTCTCTGATATTATAAATATACACGTCTTACAAATATTGTTTTGTTTGTTTATTTTATCATTTTATTTTTACTGTGATTAGTTTGTTACTTACGATCAACAGTCAAATGAAGTGTTTTATTGGCAGTTTGTTTCGTATCTGGATTTTCAGCCACGCACACATAGAGACCTGATTGTGATATATGAACATTAGCCAGTGACAGAATGCTTGTGTTACTTATGACGTCATCTGCGACCTTCCATTGATAATTACACGTGATGAAACACGTCGCCGAACAAAACACTGTGACGTCACTTCCTTCCATAGTAGTCACAACAGACGAAGTATTCAGTTTGAGAGATGTTCCAGGACCGTCTGAAAAAAAAAAAAAAAAAATAAAAAAAAAAATAAAACGTTATCATCATCATCATCATTATCGGCAGCTTCATCATCTTTATCTTCATATTTTTGTTTGATTCTTACTGATGGTAGAAATTGTAGGTTACTCACATTATTAGTTATGGATGTTGTCGTCGAAGTGATGGTGATGATGTAGTGTTTGAGTTGTTGCTGTTGGTATTATAATTATTACTAATGTCACAACTATTGATTTTTTTATTTTTTTATTTACTTATATTTATTTATTTATTTATTTATTTATATTTATTTATTTATTTTTTTTATTGATATATTTACAGTCCAGTTTTTTTCATCTAATAGATATATATTTAATAAGAATAATAAATAAATTAATTTTACCTCTCACTTCCAGTTTATTTCATTTGTTTTTTTAACATGTACACTAATATATTACAGTAATAATATTTTAAGTTAATAAATAATAATAATTTAAATTTTACCTCTCACTTCCAGTTTTATTTCATTGCTGTCTGGCCTGAAATCACCACATCTCCACACTGTTCCATGTTGACTGAGTTTCACTGATTTTATTGTCAGAGTGTTTAGTTCATATGAACAGTTAAAAGTGTATTCTTCTGGATGTTCACTATAAAAATAACACTGACCGTATCTTCCTGCTACATGCATCATGTATTCTGTGTTATTCTCAAACCAGGTAATTAGAGGAGCAGGATCTCCTCGACAGGTAAAAGTAAAAGATGATCCAGCAACTGCGTATTTGTCTGATGTTGTTAAATTGTAATACTGACCTTAAATTTAAAATAAAAAAAAAAAAAATCAAATAATATTAAATACATATTTTATAATTACATTCTTTTTAAGTTTTGTGTTATTTTTATTTATTTATTTATTTATTTATTTATTTTATTTTATTTATTATTATTATTATTATTATTATTATTATTATTATTATTATTATTATTCTTTACGTTTTATTACTTTATGTTACATTAACACGATAAGCCATGTTATGGATTCTCATATCCTAATGTTATGTTATGTTATGTTATTGTTTCATGATTTAATACAGATATGTTTCAAAATTTCAAATCACACAATTATGCATATACATTTTACATTAGTCAACGAAACATAACTTCGACTGAGTATAGATTTCACAGTAAGTAAATGAAATGAACTCAGGTACAGATAAATGGTTCCCTCTCAAAAGACAGACAGATAGCCTATAGTGCAGACACACCATTTGATAGACAAAACTCTTTATTGGGTCATGTATCCTGTACACCCCTGACTGCTTTAATGGTATGCTCCAGTCTGTTCATACAAACAACAGTGAGAGCCTAATTATAATCTGGTAAATGTAATTAATAAATCTATAAATAAATCTATAAATAAATCTAATTTTATATAATTTTGTTCTGTGTTCTGTATTTAGTTGTATCGGACCAGTCTATAATTTATTACATGTATTATTCAAGGTAAACGGCAGGTCATTAGTAAATGCACTCAACCGTGTCTTCTGTTGTTTATGCTATACTATACTTTATGAGACGTCTGTCTTTTGGGAGGAATATAAAATACATACCTTGTACGTAAATTACACATCCCAGTAACACGAACACACAGAATAACTTAACTCTTACAACTCATTTCCAGTTTCGACGCCTTTTTTGTTTTACTGCTGTTAATGTAAAAGCAGTTTTCGACGCCTTCTTGTGTACTTTATTCGTTTAACGTATCAGGTTTACTTCCTGCTTCATACACAATATGAACACAGGTGTCACTGGCTCTGCATGTTTATTAATAAACTAAATCCACTCGACTGAATCAGAAAAATACACAATGCAATATGTCACACAGCGTTGAATTTTGAATAGTTATTTCTGCTTAGAATTTTTTCTTCTTCGATTTTTTATTTTTTTCTTTTATTTTATTTCTTTTTTTATTTATTTATTTTTTTTTTTTTTTTTATTTTTTTTTTTATTTTTTTTTTTTTTTTTTTTTTTTTTTTTTATACCTATTTTTTTTTTATGTATATTGAAAATATAGTATATATGTTTTGTTGTATTTTACCTGAATAGGTGTCGTTATTTCCATGTTTGAATATATACATGTAGTGAATATCTATATATGTGTGTGTTTGTGTATGTGTGCGTTTACACACACATACATATATATATATATATATATGTGTGTGTACATACATGAATGTACTTTGTGTAAATGTGTGTGTGTGTGTACATCTGCAGTGGTACACACACCAGCAGTATTATATAGGTTTTATTTGATTTTTTAAGAGAAAAATATATATATATATATATAGTAGTTGGTGCAATGTATATACAACATTTATGAACGTAAATGGTATATGGGAAGCGTGTGTGTATAGATTAAGAAAATTGTGCAAAGGACAGTTATCAATATTGTTTGTATGGATGATGTCCATTGAATTTAAAGCATGATATCATAAAACACAGTGGTACCTTGTATTCGACTTGGTTAGTGCCCGTAAATTCGATATGTGTATGAACCATACTGAAGAGTCAGCCGAAAAGGCTGTTAAACGTTAAAATAATTTGTCCGATCTCCAAGATAAATATTCTTTACAAAACCAATTAATTTCTTTCTGTTTATTTTTTTTTTTTTTTTTTTTATTATTATTATTTTTAAAAGTTACCAAAAATGGGGGGGGGAGTTCGGAGCTTGAGTGGATTAATTGTATTTCAGTTAATTTCAGTTGGTAAAAACTGATTTGATATACGGGAAAACTGACTTACGAGCTCTGCCACGGAACGAATTAAACGCGTAAGTCAATGTACCACTGTGTGTGTGTGGTGTTTGTGTGTCTGTGTGTGTGTGTGTGTGTGTGTGTAGTGTGTTTCTCTTTTTATAATCAGAAATTTTTTAATCAAAATTCTCGGGGGTGATAATTTATTGGCTGCAGAGATAAAGGGCGGCCATTTTGATTTGTGGCGTTAACCTAGATAACATAGATGTTTGTCAAGTTTTGTTTGTCATGTTTTGACATGGCTGACCCGTTTTACTCTGGTATGTTGTAACTCTACACTCTATTTAAAACCAACCGTGAATGAAAGAAAACGCACAAAAGATATAACCCAAAACACAAATACTCTTTCTGTCAAGTTATTAAGTAGCATACTTTTTCTATTTTGTTCGGTTTTATACTGGAATATGTTTGTGTGTGTGTGTGTGTGTGTGTGTGTGTGTGTGTGTGTGTGTGTCTCTGTGTGTTATTATTGTTGTTTTGTTATTATTATTATGTTCACTTTATTACATATTTTAATATTGTATTACATTACGTTATATTGCGTTACGTTATTCTGTGTAGTCTACTGTCATGTTATGATATATTATGTTATCCTGTCTTATATTATGTTATGTTATTGTTTCATATTTCGGTCTTTGTTACATAAGCAACAATAAGCAATAAAATCAAACAGTACAGAGAGAGACATTTAACAGGAAACATGCAGACGCAGAAACAATGTTTAAAAAAATATAATAATAAATAAATCCATTCCAAGCCGTGTATTACAATATAAAAAATATAAAAAAATCGATTCGTACGCCCGAACCCTCGTCCAACTTTTACAGAATCATCACATAGAATTATGCTTCACTCAATGTAAACAGACAATAAAAATATGAAAAACTCACAAGTATCACCAAAAAAGAGAACAGCTTGGACAGATATAGTTTACGAAGGTGTGGAAAAGAAACTCTTGATAGTATAAAAAATAAAAAACTTTAAATATAGTTTTATTCTGCCATTGTCAGCCAGGAATTACATTTCTCACGTTACTGTTATACAATAAAATAGAGACTTTCATGACGTCAAGGATCTTACATCTGAGCAAATATAAAAAATTAAAAGATGAAAAATGTGCGAATGAGACCAGTGTTACCGAGATTGATCAAATCTTTCTTTTAATTAATGTACAGGGGTGTAAATATTTAAATTTTACGTCATAAATCTCCCGAAATTTTCACATAGTTCGAGTCACATCTCAGACAATGTTATAGAATGATTAAAAATTCGCTATTAGCAACTCATTAAAGTATTTATAACATTTCTCACAGGTAGCTATTTACACAGTTCAAATCTGGTGTCACTTTAGAAACTGAAGTCTTTGTATTTTAATTAAAAAAAAACTTTTAACAAATTAATATGCTACAAGTTTTCATAAAACAGTTTTAAGAAGTACATGATTAACAAATAGAACTTGTTTTCTTCTTTAACATTCATGACAACAATTTCGTTTATTTTCAAACTTTATCACATCTCTGTATCTTGTTGTACAGCCGCTGGCGCAGTCTGATTATCTGAAACATGCAATGAAATTTTCCTTTCTATAAAAACTTGTGAGGTATGGAGAAAACAATAATCGTGCTAACGTGTGTGTATGTACACATATATAAACACACAAACACAATTTTAACATAAAATAACTATTTAGTTAAGGTGTATATGAAACATAAATGAAATTAGTATTTAGAATGTTTCTATTTTAAGGCTATCTCATCAAATCGAAAATCGAAAAATTCGAAAATTTCTAAACATTTCGGTTAAGGCTTTGTCAACTTATATATATATATATATATATATATACGATTTATAACCGGAAAAGAAACAACTATATCTATCTATCTATCTCTCTATCTTTATATGAATGACATATTCCCATTCTCTATACATCATAACAGTAAGACAACCTTGTTGTTTTCTTTTGTGAAAGTGTCTGAATAAATGTATGATTAGCAAATAATACTTATTTTGTTCTTTATCATTTATTAACATCAGTTCACTTACCATCAGGTATTAAGACGTCATATGCGAACTCATATCCTCTTTCTCCTAGAGAAGAATATGAATTCTCTGAATCTTGAAGTTCTGCTGCTGCTACAGTCTGATTATCTGAAACATGGAATTAAATTATGTTTTGTTTTATTTAAAAATTGTAATGTGCGGAGAAAACAATAATCGTGGTAAGGTGCGTGTGCATATATATATATATATAAATACACAAACACATAGATACATACATACATATATAGATACATAAATATACATCGATGTAAGACTGTGCATGTGGCTGTGTATACTATATTTTACAGCTATTTCAAAATCATTTACAAAGTGTCTCTCTTCAAAATCTAGAACAATTTTAACATTTCAAACAAAGACCCTTCTAGACAAACACATTTATCAATCTACTTAAAACTATTTCGAACATATTTAGAATCTATTCTTTCTCAAAATCTGTAAAACATCTAATACTTCGGAACAACAAAAGGAAAAGAAAATACATTCTTTGCAATATATATATATATATATATATATATATATATATTTCTGTACCT
>CM022676.1:4156393-4161313 GCA_012295275.1 Chrysomallon squamiferum
CTAAAATATCGTTGTTTTCATGTAAGCTATGTATGTGTGTGTTTGTAAATCTGTAATGTACGTATGTCTGTCTGTACCGATGTACGTATTAATTAGTATATAATTGTAAGGATGGGTCATTTGTCATTTAAAACAATTTTAACATAAAATAACTATTTACTTAAGCTGTATATGAAATATAAATGGAATTAGTATTTAGAATGTTTCTATCTTAAGGTTATCTCATCAAATCCAAAATCCAAAAATTCAGAAAATTCAGAAACACTTCGGATAAGGAATTGCCAACCTATATATACGATTCATTACCGGAAAAGAAATATCTATCTATCTATCTATCTATCTATCTATCTATCTATCTATCTATCTATCTATCTATCTATCTATCTATCTATCTATCTATCTATCTATCTATCTATCTATCGTGTTTCTTTTTTCGTGAAAGTGTCTGAATAAACGTATGATTACCATACAATACTCGTTTTCTTCTTTATCATTAATTAACATCAGTTCACTTACCATCAGGTATTAAGACGAGATATGCGGACTCATATCCTCTTTCCTCTAGAGAAGAATTCTCCGAATCTTGATGTTCTGTTGCTGGTGCAGTCTGATTATCTGAATCATGGAATTAAATTATGTTTTGTTTTATTTAAAAATTGTGATGTGCGGAGAAAACAATAATCGTCCTAATTTGTGTATATATGTATAAATACACAAATACATAGATACATACATATACATCGATCTAAGAGTGTGTCTGTGTATTATATTTTACAGCTATTTCAAAATCATTTACGAAGTGTCTCTCTTCAAATCTAGAAACATTTTAACATTTCATATAAAGACACCTCTAGACAAAGATATTTATAAATCTATATAAAACTATTTCGTTCACATTTAGAATATAGTTTTTCTCAAAATCTATCTATCTATGTATGTATGTATGTATGTATGTATGTATGTATGTATGTATGTTTATGGGGATTTCTTTTCGTGAAACTGTCTGAATAAGCGTATGGTTAACAAGCTATGCTCGTTTTCTTCTTTAGCATTTATTAATATCAGTTCACTTACCACCAGGCAATAAGACGTCATATGGGACGTCATTTCGTCTTTCCTCTAGAGAAGAATGTGAATTATCTGTATTTTGATGTACATTGCTGATTCTGAATTTGCAAACGTAAATAAAATATATTTCATATCCATTGATGCAATAATCCGAGAATGAGCAAAAGAATGCAAACAGATACATACATACATACACACATACTTAGATACATACATACATACATACATACATACATACATATATACATAGATATATACACATACATATAAACACACAAAATACATGGATATATACATAAGCACATATAGAGAGATGCACATAAAAACATGAATTATATTTTACAGAAAGAAAAATAGTAAAAAAGTATAAATCAATTTACCTTTGTCGGTTCCATGTTGAGTTGTTTTCTCCTGTAATAATAATAATAATAATAATAATAATAATAATAATAATAATAATAATAATAATAATAAAACAACAATAAAAATAATAATAACAACAACAACAACAACAACAATAATAATAATAATAACCGTATCATCATCATGAGCATAGTAGTGTACTACTAGTTTTAGTAGGATGAAGTAGTAGTAGTAGTAGTAGTAGTAGTAATAGTAGTAGTCACATTGATACTACCTATTTCTATGTGTCCAGTATACTTATGTGCTTAAATCACTCTACTTGAATACTTACGTAGTCATGAAACATTTTCAGAATTATGCCTGTCTAAAATTAAATTTATCATTAAATGTTGTTGTTCTTAGACATCATTTTTTTACCTGTGCCATGTCATTATCAGGTGGCTGAAATACACAGGTGGTCACAAAAACAGGTTTGATTACTCTGTTTAAGGTAATTGTGTAAAGTAGTGTTGATTTGTCTCCACTTTACTGTATGGATAAGTGTAATTAAAATACATAATAAAATAAATAAACGAACATAGAAAAAATTAAATATACAAAGAACAAACATTAGTATGAAGCTATGAATAAATGAACGAACAATCAAGTGGATGAATGAATAAATAAATAAATAACAGAAAATAAAATAAAAAGAATCAGTGAAAAATAAGTAAATAAATAAACAAACAACGAAAGAAGGAAGGAAGCAAACAGAACAAACAAACATACAAATAAATAAACAAACAAGTAAGCAAAGAAATACTTCTTTTGTTTCGGACGTAGAGAACAACGACAATGACAATGATAACAGACAGAACAAGGAAACTTCCAAAACCGCTGCCAAATTCTTTTCCAAACTGACTGCTGTCTTCTACAGGGCCTGAAAATTCATTAATGAAAATAAAAACGTGAGATTAAGTTATTATATACTACTCAAAATAAGTTAAGGGTCAAAAAAGTTTGTGCAAATAAAGATAAGCTAACATGCTGAAATTCTGACGACTAATGACAAATTAGTGATTCATGGGTTCGCCTACTCACACCATTCCACTTTCTCCTCCAACTAGTAGATGCTGAACAACGTTAACAGCAGCAAATCTAATTCCATGACGAATCTAAACACGAGCCCGCCCATCACTCAGCTAGAGAAGATGTTTGATGCGACGTCGCGAAGTTTGGTCTACCAAACGATTTGTAACGTTCTGATCAGAAACTTTGTTACCTGTGCAATCTCTGAGTTAGTCACGAAGACGCCGTGCCGTCACAAAAGGCTGCTGCAACGTCGTTATCATCAGCAACGTCGTTATCATCAGCAGTCGGTCTTCTCGAACTGTGGTTGAACGTGGTCTTCCAGAATGGGACAGATTAGTCGTCCTGAATCTCTTTCAGATTCTACAGATAACAATTTGCCTTACATTTAGACGGAGAGCCACATATCTTTGAGTCTGTCCATCTTGTAGCCAGCCAGTGACCCTTCCCCTGTCTTGCAAAATTCAGTTGTCGTCAAAAAACATCTTCAACTTTAAAGTGATGATGAAACGAAAATGTTCATCGCTTTTATTGCTAAAATTGGCATTGAATTATGCTAAGCACGTGCAAATGGTGAATGAGGTGTCAGAGTGGGTGCTTCGAGGCACGTTGTCTGTTAAGTCTGACTGTTTGTGTTTGCTTCAATTCCATGAAAAGGGAATCTGGGTTAATTTTTAGAATTTCTAAAGATGAGGGCAATGATTACATTCCCCTTATGTCTTTAGTCCAGATGACGACACAAAGATTAATATTCTAACCCTATCTGCTCCCTCAAAACAAAAAAGATACATCCAAAAATAATTTTAAGAATTCCTTCGACCTTAATTTCTTTTGAGTACTTTATTATTTATACTTCTTCAGTAGATTAATAATTTGTATTTGCTATTATTGATATATCTTCAGAGAGTAGGTAATTATTTATTTGCTATAGTTAAGTTATCTTCAGTTAAAACGGTAACTTTTATTACTATTAATTATGTCTTCTGTAACAAACATACACATATGCATACTACAAAAACATACTACATAAGCGCACACACACACAGACGCACGTAAATACACACAGATGGACACATATATACATAATATATACATACATATATAAAAACACACTTACATAGATATATGTTTATATATATTCATACTTGTATACATGCATATAGTTTACATTACATATATCAATTTATATATATATATATATATATATAGATATATACACATAAATATACACATACATATACATAAGTATACTGACACACACACAAACACACAAACACACACACACACACAAGCACATATAAAGAATGAAGATAACGTACATAGATGAAACGATTCCAAAGATTTTCTGACTGATGTTTTCACTTTGTTTTCGGCCTCACAATAAAATCCTTCCCAGTCTGAACAAGATGTCACTATCCAACTGTACTCCAATGTCGTGGCGTTCTGGACTTGGTGCAGCAGTTGTCTCCCTTTCAGTATTTTAATGGCGGACTTCGGATTACTGGCAACGTTACATACAAACGTTACATTTAGTTTATTCTCCCTTGCATTGTTACTCAAATGTTCAGTAATCACTTTATACGTAATGGACGGTTGGTCTGGAGTCAAAAAAAAAAAAATGATTTTAATATTTCTATATCATTTATTATCCATCCATATCTCTCTCTCTCTCTCTCTCTCTCTCTCTCTCTCTCTCTCTCTCTCTCTCTCTCTCTCTCTCTCTCTCTCTCTCTCTCTCTCTCTCTCTCTCTCTCTCTCTCTCTCTCTCTCTCTCTCTCTCTCTCTCTCTCTCTCTCTCTCTCTCTCTCTCTCTCTGAATAGTTTTTATATAACTATTTTATGATTTGTATTCAGAATTAAACTCAAAATAAAATAAATTAAAACTCACACTTAACGTTAATAATAGTTTTTGTATGTGATGTTTGGTTTGTATATGGATTAGAAGCAATGCATGTGTAGACGCCATCTTGAAATCTCGTGATATTAGTCAGTGCCAGTAGTCCGTTATTACTGACAATCTGATTGGTCAGTTCCCATCTGTAAAGACATTTGATAAAACAGTCGGCCTTGCATGATATTGTGACGTCATTTCTTTCCTCTACTGTGATGTCAGATGAAGAATTGACTCGAAGTGAGCTGCCGGGACCGTCTGTGAAAAAAAAAAAAAAAAAAAATAATAATAATAATAATAATAATAATAATAATAATAATAATAATAATAATAAAGAAATAAATACATCAGTGGTATTCGTTTGTTTCTATTTTATCAACATGATCGTCATCATCATAATCATCACCATCATTATCAACATCGTGGTCTTCGTCATAACGATTATTATTTCTATAGCTGCTGATACTGTTGCCATTTCTGTTGTTCTTGTTGCTGTATTATTGTTATTAATATTATTATTGTTATTATTA
>CM022676.1:4169013-4211513 GCA_012295275.1 Chrysomallon squamiferum
AGCCACAAGTCGATTTCTTATAACAGAGAAACACACGTTTGAAGGGTGCAAGTGAAAATATTGTGTGTGGATTTTATTATTATTATTATTTATTTATTTATTTTTCCGGTCAACAATGTAGCTATGCAGTATATCATGTATCATCCATTTTTGAAGATTATGATTTATTTTTGATTTTATATTTTTTTGATGCCGCTGTTTACAGTACACTGTAGCTGAAATTTTATTATTTAAATCATCAAGAGAATTTTTTGTTGGCAAAACACATTGTGTTTCAAAGCGGTGGTTACTGAGAAATAATAGAAATGTCATGACGTCAGAACCTTCCTGGCAATATTCCTCTTGTCATCTGGCTATATTGCTTTGCCGTGTCATCCGTTGTCCTGGAAACGAAGTATCAACAAATGGAATTCCACAGGTTGAACAGTTCTTGACTTGAATTCCCATGTGTTCGTACATTTTAAATACTATTCAAGCGGTTGATATGAAAAACCAGTTCGTGCGCACTCCTCAAACATTTACAGAAATCGTCATAAAATCATCATACAGAATTAAATCCCCACTCAATGTAGACTGAGTGTAGAAAGATGAAGAACTCAAAAGTATCACCAAAAATGATACGGGTTACCAGACACTAGAGCGGGTACTCTTGTTAGTAAAGAAAACTGTAAATATAGTTTTATTCTGTCATTGTCAGCCAGAAATTTCATTTTTCATGTCACCGTTATACAGAAATATTTTTATAAAAATTAAATAAAATAAAAATAGAAAATTTGAGACATTGACCAAAGTTTCATTTCTTGGATATCATCGCGGGAAGCCATTACTGAGATTGATAAAACTTTACTTTTTTATTTTTTTATGTGTATCTATTTAATACGTTAATTTTACATGATAGTTATCAAGAGATTTTAACATAGTTACATTCACAATTCACACAATGTTAATTAAACTCATTAAAATGTTCATAACTTTTCTCACAGGTAGGTCTTTACACGGTTCAAATCTGGCGTCACTGTTGAAACTGAAGTCTCCCTATTTAAATAAAAATATTTAACAAATTAATATTCTTCAAGTTTTCGTGAAAGTGCCTTAAAAAGTGAATGATTGACAAACAGAACTTGTTTCCTTGTTTATCATTCATGAACAGGATCTCATTTGTTCTCAAACTTGATGACGTCATATGGGACGTCATTTCGTCTTTCCTCTAGAGAAGAATATGGATTCCCTGTGTCTTGATGTTCTGCTGCTGTTGCAGTCTGATTATCTGAAACATGAATTAAATTATCTTTTGGCTTATATAATCATTGATAGCGCGTTCATGTATGTATTGAGTGTATTAATATACATGTAAGAATCTTTGTATGTAGCTACGTACACATACATATCTGAGTGTATGCATATATGTATCTACGTGGGTGTTTGTGTGTCTCTATCTACGTGTGTATATATGTATGTGTCTGTAAGTAGGTATGTGTGTGTATGTATGTATGTATGTGTATATGTCAACTTACCAGAAACCTGACCAACATTGTAGTACACAGGCTGATTTGAGCTGATTCTGAAATTTCAAAAGTAAATAAAATATATTACATATACATTGATGTAATAATCTGAAAAGAAACAAAGAAATGCAAACACACGTACATGTACACATACCATACAATCATACATATATATATATATATATATATATATAGATAGATAGATAGATAGATATTACATACATATATCCATATTACGTACTTACATACATTACATCTTTACGAATGTACATACATACATATATATTAGATATATATATACATACAAACATATACACATACAAACATACATAGATACATAAATATATACAGATCCAAATATACATAGATATATACGCAGATACATAGTGACAGACAGACAGACGCACATACGTACATAGATATATGCTTACATACACTCATCCATATATAAGTGAATATAGACATTCGTATGTACGTACGTAAACACATGAATATATTTTAGAGATATAAAGAAAATTAGTACAAATATATAAATTAATATACCTTTCTGGATTAGAAGCTGCCTTCTTCTTTCCTATAATATTAATAATAATATACTACTACTACTAATAATAATAATAATAAGAAGAAGAAGAAGAAGAAGAAGAAGAAGAAGAATAGCAATAATAATAATAATAATAATAATAATAATAATATCATCATCACTATCATAAACATAGTTATAGTAGTAGTAGTAGTAGTAGTAGTAGTAGTAGTAGTAGTAGTAGTAGTAGTAGTAGTAGTAGTAATCCTAATAGTTGTGGTGGTGTTGATGGTGGTGGCAATGAAACTAGTACTAGCTATTGTTATGTATACAATATACCTCTCTCTTCAAATTACGCTATTTAATTGCAGAGCCCTTTATTGGGAATAGTACCTATCGTGAAATATTTTTATTATTATGTCTGTCTAAAATAAATCCATGATTAAACCTTGTTCTGCTTGGAAATCATTTTTGTTTATCAGGTGTCTGAAATGCCCAGTTAGTCGCGAACACAGGTTTGGTTACTCTGTTCAGGGTAATTGGCTGCATTAGACTAGATTTATCTCCCTTGTACTTATAGGTAAAACTAAATAAAATTCATAATAAAATAAACAAACGAACAAAGAAACAAATAAAGATACAAACAATAAACAAGCAATAGCATGATTCAATTAATAAATGAATGAATGGATAAAAGGAGCAACAAACAAATGCACGAATGAATGAATAAATAATACAAAGTAAAATAAAAAGAAATATACAAATAAGTAAACAAAGAAGTAAAAAAGAAAGAAAAAAACTAGCAAACAAACAAACAAATAAATAAATAAATAAGAAACAAACAAACCCAACAAAAATAAATAAATAAATCAGTAAATAAACAAACAAATAAAGAAATACTTCTTTTGTTTCGAACGTAGAGAACAACGACAATGACAGTTATAACAGACAGAACAAGCAACGTTCCAAAACCGCTGCCAAATCCTTTTCCATACTGACCGTTGTCTTCTACAGAACCTAAAAATTCATTAACACAAATAAAAATTTGAAACTGAGTTAATATATTGTTTATATTCCTTCAATAATTAGTTATTTTTTTATATTTTATATTATCAAATCATCTTCACAGACTAGGTAATTATTTATTTGATGTTGCTAAATGATCTTCAGTTAAAACGTAACTTTCATTCATATTAATCGTATTTTCTGTAACAAACATGCATATACGCATACTACATAAACACAAACTGCAAAAGCTCAGAAATAGAGACGCACACAGACACACACGTATGTACATACAGACAAATATACATACATAGATACATACATATATTTTTTCATAAACATACACACATATGGACACACGTATGAAGAATCAAGATAACGTACATAGAAGAAACGATTCCAAAGATTTTCTGACTTCTGTTTTCACTTTGTTTTCACTTTGTTTTCGGCCTCACAATAAAATCCTTCCCAGTCTGAACAAGATGTCACTATCCAACTGTATTCCAATGTCGTGACGTTCTGAACTTGGTGCAGCAGTTGTCTCCCTTTCAGTATTTTAATGGCCGACTTCGGATTACTATCAACGTTACATACAAACAATCCATTTAGTTTATTCTCCCTTGCATTGTTAGTTAAATGTTCAGTGATCACTTTCGTCATAATGGACGGTTGGTATGGAGTCAAAAAAAGTACACTTTAATATTTCTCTGTCATTTATTATCCATCCATTCTCTCTCTCTCTCTCTCTCTCTCTCTCTCTCTCTCTCTCTCTCTCTCTCTCTCTCTCTCTCTCTCTCTCTCTCTCTCTCTCTCTCTCTCTCTCTCTCTCTCTCTCTCTCTCTCTCTCTCTCTCTGAATTTCTCTGAATAGTTTTTATATAACTATTTTATGATTTGTATTCAAAATTAAACTCAAAATAAAATGAATTAAAACTCACACTTAACGTTAATAATAGTTTTTGTATGTGATGTTTGGTTCGTATCCGGATTAGAAGCAATGCATGTGTAGACGCCATCTTGAAATCTCGTGATATTAGTCAGTGCCAGTAGTCCGTTGTTACTGACAATCTGATAGGTCAGTTCCCATCTGTAAAGGCATTTGATAAAACAATCGGCTTTGCATGATATTGTGACGTCACTTCCTTCCTGTACTGTGATGTCAGATGAAGAATTGACTCGAAGTGAACTACCGGGACCGTCTGTGAATTTTTTTTTTTAAATTATAATAATAATAGTAACAATAATAACAATAATAATAATAATAAAATAATAATAATAATAATAATAATAATAATAATAATAATAATAATAATAATAATAATAACAATAATAACAATAATAATAAAAATAATGATAATAATAACATTTAATAAATAAATACATCAATGGTATTTGTTTGTTTCTATTTTATCAACATGATGGTCATAATCATAATCATCACCATCATTATCAACATCGTGGATTTCGTCATCATGATTATTATTGATGAAGCTTCTGATACTGTTGCCATTTTTGTTTGTGCTGCTATTGTTGTTATTATTACTATTATTATTATTATTGTTATTGTTGTTATTGTTATTGTTGTTACGTATGTGACCTGTATCGCAGATTCTCAACGTGACCTAATACGTTGACGGACTCCATCTATGCTAAACCTTTCTTTTAACTGCATATTCGCACGTAAACGTTTGTAATTGATTGTCTGATATTTTAAGGATCCACCTCGAACAAATACTATGTTATTTGTTCATTTTATCATTTTTATTTTTACTATAATTAGTTTCTTACTTTCAATGTAGAGTCAAATGAAGTATTTTCTTGGCAGTTTGGTGTGTATGTATACTATACCTATCTTGTGTATACGTAAATATATATATATATATATATATATACACACTCACTCACAAACACACAAACGTCAAGTAGTTACGTAACTTCCCTTAATTATGTCCCTTGTCTGTTTTCCTGTTCTAACTACTTGCCCACAATACGTTTAACCCATGTTCTGTCATTTCGTTAGACGTGTGTTCTTACATATCTAATTATCTGTTCAGAGACAGTGACTGGGTAGACAGATGGATGGATGTGTGCATACAGTGTAGTAAAAAAAGAAAGAACAATCAGACAGAGTAACAGATAAATAGAGAATAACAGAAAAGAAAAGAGAGGTGTGTAAAATCAGAATGGTTCAAGTACAAAGATCGATGGAGAAAGCTTGTTATAAAGAAAGACACAGAAACAGACGAACACATTTGAAAGACAAAGAGAAACATTCCTTTACTTATTGTGTACGCAGGGAAAGAATAAAATATAGCAGAGAACTGGAAAATGTATTTATTATGACAACGAAAATAATCTTTGTAATCACGAACACAGAAAGAATCCTGCTAATATAAAGAAAGATAATATAATAAGCAGAGAAATAGTACACACTAGTTTAGTAATTACATCAGTTCCCTTCATAATGTCCCTTGTCCTGTTTCCCGTTCTACCAGCTTGTGCACAGTTCCTTTAACCCATTTTCTATCATTTCGGTCTGTGTTACATAAGCAACAATTCCCAGTAAAATCTAACAGTACAGAGAAAGACACATAACACGAAACATGCACACGCAGAAACATTGTTCAAAAAAACATAAGCATTTTAAATCCAATCCAAGCCGTTTATTTCAAAAATAAAAAATAAAAATAAAATTTAAAAAAATATATAAAAATAAAATAAAAAGATTCGTAAGCCCGAACCCTCGTCAAATTTTTACAAAATCATCAGATAGAATTATGCTTCACTCAATGTAGATAGAGAATAAAAATATGAAAAACTCATAACTATCACCAAGAAAAGGTACAGCTTTGATAGATATGGTTTACGAACCCATGCTAAGGAAACTCTTCTTAGTATAAAACAAATATATATATACAGATTAATCCTGCCATTGTCAGCCAGAAATTTCATTTCTCATGTTACTGTAATACAAGAAAATAAAGACTTTCACGACGTCAAGAATCTTACATCTCAGGAAATATAAAAAATTAAAAGATGAAAGATGTCCGAATGAGACCAGTGTTACTGAGATTGATGTAATGTTTCTTTTTGTAAATGTATACGTGGGTAAATATTTTAATTTTACGTCATAAATCTCCCGAAGTTTTCACATAGTTAGAGTCATATCTGAGACAATGGTAATGAATGATTAAAAATTCGCGATCAGCAACTCACTAAAATATTTCTAACTTTCCTCACAGGTAGCTATTTACACAGCTCAAATCTGGTGTCACTGTAGAAACTGAAGTCTGTATTTTAATAAAAAAAACTTAAAGAACAAACAAACATTTAACAAATTAATATTCTTGAAATTTTCGTGAACGTGTCTTTAAGAGGTGAATGATTGACAAACAGTTCTTGTTTCCTTGTTTATCACTCATGAACAGGATCTCATTTGTTCTCTAACTTGATGACGTCATACGGCACGTAATTTCATCTTTCCTCTAGAGAAGAATATGGACTCCCTGTGTCTTGATGTTCTGCTGCTATTGCAGTCTGATTATCTGAAACACGGAATGAAATTATCTTTTGGTTTATATAATCATTGATAGCGCGTTCATGTATGTATTGAGTGTATTAATATACATGTAAGAATCTTTGAATGTAGGTAGGTACATATACATGTCTGAGTGTACGCATATATGTATTTACGTGAGGGTGTTTGTGTGTCTGTATATATGTGTTTACGTATGTATGTGTCTGTGCATGTATGTATGTATGTATGTATGTATGTACGTGGATATATATATGTGTGTGTGCGTGTGTGTGTGTTACAACTTACCAGAATTCTGACCAACATTGTAGTACACTTGTTGATCTGAGCTAATTCTGAATAAAATGTAAATAAAATATACTACATATACATTGATGTAATAATCTGAATACAAACAAAGAAATGCAGAAACACATACATATACACATACCATACACTCATACATATATATGTGTGTGTGTGTATATATATATATATATAGATAGATAGATAGATATAGATTTACCTCGTATATATTACATACATATATCCATATTACAAACATACATTACATACGTACATATATATATATATATACCGATCCAAACATAAATAGATATGTACACAGATAGAGACAGTGCGACAGATACACATACGTACATAGATACATGATTACATACACTCATCCATATATAAATGAATATAGACATGCGTATGTACGTAAGTAAACACATGAATATATTTTAGAGATATAAAGAAAAGTAGTACAAATATATAAATTAAAATATCTTTCTCCATTAGAAGCTGCCTTCATATTTCCTGTAACAATAATGATAACAATGATAATAATAATGAGAAGAAGAAGAAGAAGAAGAATAGCATTAAAATAGTAAAATAATACTAATAATTAAAATAATAATAATAATCACCATTATAACCATAGTTGTAGTAGTAGTAGTAGTAGTAGTAGTAGTAGGAGTAGTAATACTAATAGTTGTGGTGGTGTTGGTGATGGTGACAGTGATACTAGTACTAGCTATTATTATGTATACAATATACGTCTCTCTTCAAATCAATATACGTAATTGCAGACCTCATTACTGGGAATAAACCCATGGTTAAATATTTTTAATATGATATCTGTCTTAAATAAATCCATGATTACACATTGTTCTGCTTGGACATCATTTTTCTTTATCAGGTGTCTGAAATGCCCACTTCGTCACATAAAACAGATTTGGTTACTCCGTTCAGGGTAATTTCGTAAATTAGACTAGATTTATCTCCCTTGTACTATTACGTAAAACTGAATAAAATACATAATAAAATAAAAAATAAAGATACAAACAATAAACAAGTAATAGCATGAGTGAATGAATGAATAAATGAATGAATAAACGAAGCAACAAACAAATGGATAAATGAATGAATAAATAAATAATACAAAGTAAAATAAAACGAAACAAACAAATAAGTAAACAAAGAAATATAAAAAAAATTAAAACGAAAGAAACTAACAAACAAACAAACAAAACAAAAATAAATAAATATATAAGTAAATAAACAAACAAATAAAGAAATACTTCTTTTCTTTCGGACGTAGAGAACAACGACAATGACAATGATAACAGACAGAACAAGGAAAGTTCCAAAACCGCTGCCAAATCCTTTTCCAAACTGACCGTTGTCTTCTACAGAACCTAAAAATTCATTAACACAAATAAAAATTTGAAACTGAATTAATATATTGTTTATATTCCTTCAGTAATTAGTTAATTTTTTATATTTGATATTATCAAAATACCTTCATAGACTAGGTAATTATTTGTTTGCTGTTGCTAAATGATCTTCAGTTAAAACGTAACTTTCATTGGTATTAATTGTATTTTCTGTAACAAACATGCATAGATGCATACTACATAAACACATATATATATATATATTTACGTATGTACATATCTGTTTACGTTTGTATATATATAACTCTGTATGCATGTATGTATGTACGTATCTATATGTATATATATATACATACATATTACAGTAGAGTACATTACATTGAATAGACACACTCACACATATATTTATATATAAACACATACACACATAAATACGTATAATCATACATATTTTCATGAACATACACACATATGGACACACGTATGAAGAATCAAGATAACGTACAAAGACGAAACGATTCCAAAGATTTTCTGACTGCTGTTTTCACTTTGTTTTCGGCCTCACAATAAAATCCTTCCGAGTCTGAACAATATGTCACTATCCAACTGTACTCCAATGTTGTAGCGTTCTGAACTTGGTGCAGCAGTTGTCTCCCTTTCAGTATTTTAATGGCGGACTTCGGATTACTGTCAACGTTACATACAAACGTTGCATTTAGTTTATTCTCCCTTGCCTTGTTAGTTAAATGTTCAGTGATCAATTTCGTCTTAATGGACGGTTGGTCTGGAGTGAAAAAAAGTAGACTTTGATATTTCTCTATCATTTATTATCCATCCATTCTCTCTCTCTCTCTCTCTCTCTCTCTCTCTCTCTCTCTCTCTCTCTCTCTCTCTCTCTCTCTCTCTCTCTCTCTCTCTCTCTCTCTCTCTCTCTCTCTCTCTCTCTCTCTCTCTCTCTCTCTCTCTCTCTCTCTCTCTCTCTCTCTCTCTCTCTCTCTCTCTCTCTCTCTCTCTCTCTCTCTCTGTCTGAATTTCACTGAATAGTTTTTATATAACTATTTTATGATTTGTATTCAAAATTAAACTCAAAATAAAATGAATTAAAACTCACACTTAACGTTAATAATAGTTTTTGTATGTGATGTTTGGTTCGTATCCGGATTAGAAGCAATGCATGTGTAGACGCCATCTTGAAATCTCGTGATATTAGTCAGTGCCAGTAGTCCGTTGTTACTGACAATCTGATTGGTCAGTTCCCATCTGTAAAGGCATTTGATAAAACAATCGGCTTTGCATGATATTGTGACGTCACTTCCTTCCTGTACTGTGATGTCAGATGAAGAATTGACTCGAACTGAACTACCGGGACCGTCTGTGAATTTTTTTTTTTAAATTATAATAATAATAGTAACAATAATAACAATAATAATAATAATAAAATAATAATAATAATAATAATAATAATAATAGTAATAATAATAATAATAATAATAATAATAATAACAATAATAACAATAATAATAAAAATAATGATAATAATAACATTTAATAAATAAATACATCAATGGTATTTGTTTGTTTCTATTTTATCAACATGATGGTCATAATCATAATCATCACCATCATTATCAACATCGTGGATTTCGTCATCATGATTATTATTGATGAAGCTTCTGATACTGTTGCCATTTTTGTTTGTGCTGCTATTGTTGTTATTATTACTATTATTATTATTATTGTTATTGTTGTTATTGTTATTGTTGTTACGTATGTGACCTGTATCGCAGATTCTCAACGTGACCTAATACGTTGACGGACTCCATCTATGCTAAACCTTTCTTTTAACTGCATATTCGCACGTAAACGTTTGTAATTGATTATCTGATATTTTAAGGATACACCTCGAACAAATACTATGTTATTTGTTTATTTTATCATTTTTATATTTACTATAAGTATTTTCTTGGCAGTTTGGTGTGTATCTATACTATACCTATGTTTGTGTATACGTATATATATATATATATATATACACACTCACTCCCAAACACACATACGTCTAGTAGTTACGTAACTTCCCTTAATTATGTCCCTTGTCTGTTTTCCTGTTCTAACTGCTTGCCCACAATAAGTTTAACGCATGTTCTGTCATTTCGTTAGACGTACGTTCTTATATACGTAATTATATATTCAGTGATTGGGTAGACAGATGGATGAATGTGTGGATACAGTGAAGTAAAGAAAGAAAAAACAATCAGACAGAGTAACAGATAAATAGAGAATGACAGAAAAGAAAAGAGAGGTGTGTAAAACCAGAACGGTTGAATTTCAAACATCGATGGAGAAAGCTTGTTATAAACACAGACACACAAAGAGACGAACACATTTGAAAGACAAAGAGAAACATTACTTTCTTAATGTGTACGAAGGGAAAGAATAAAATATAGCAGAGAACTGGAAAATGTATTTATTATGTCAACGAAAAAGCCTTTGAAATCACAAACACAGAAACAAACCTGCTAATATGATAAAGAAAGATAACATAATGAGCAGAAAAATAATACACACTAGTTGAGTAGTTATATTAGTTCCCTTCATTACGTCCCTTGTCCTGTTTCCCGTTCTAACTGCTTGTTCACAATTCCTTTAACCCATTTTCTGTCATTTCGGTCTTTGTTACATAAGCAACAATTCCCAATAACATCTAACAGTACAGAGACATTTAGCAGGAAACATGCACATACTGAAACATTGTTTGAAAAAAACAAAAGCATTTTAAATCCAATCAAACAAATAATAAAAATCAAACAAAATCGATTGGTACGCCCGAACACTCGTCCAAATTTTACAAAATCATCATGTAGAATTATGCTTCACTCAGTGAAAATGGAGTATAAAAATATGAAAAACTCAGAAATTTCACCAAAAAAGAGAACAGCTTAGATACATATAGTTTACGAAGCCGTCGAAAGGAAACTCTTGTTAGTATAAAACATTAAAAGATGAAAAATGTGCGAATGAGACCAATGTTACTGAGACTGATCAAATGCTTCTTTTAATTAATGTATACGTGTATAAATATTTAAATTTTACGTCATAAATCTCCCGAAGTTTTCACATAGTTAGAGTCAAATCTCAGACAATGGTAATGAATGGTTAAAAATTCGCGATTAGCAACTCACTAAAATATTTCTAACATTTCTCACAGGTAGCTATTTACACAGTTCAAATCTGGTCTCATTGTACAAACTGAAGTCCTTATCTTTTGATAAAAAAAAAACTTTTAACAAATTAATATTCTGTAAGTTTTCATAAAACAGTTTTAAGAAGTACATGATTAACAAATGGAACTTGTTTTCTTCTTTAACATTCATGACAACAGTTTCGTTTATTTTCAAACTTTATCACATCTCTGTATCTTGTTGTACAGCCGCTGGCGCAGTCTGATTATCTGAAACATGCAATGAAATTATGTTTTGTTTTATTTAAAAATGTTTCATAAAATAACTATTTAGTTAAGGTGTATATGAAACATAAATGAAATTAGTATTTAGAATGTTTCTAATTTAAGGCTAACTCATCAAATCGAAAATCGAAACATTCCGAAATTTCCGAAACATTTAGGATAAGGAATTGTCTATTTATATATATATATACAATTCATCAACGGAAAACAAATACCTATATCTATCTATCTATCTATCTATATAATTATCTATCTATCTATATATCTCTCTATATATCTATATATATGTATGAAATGTTGCCATTTCTTGCACATCATATCCGTAAGAGAACCTTGATTTTTTCGGGGTTGTTTTTGTGAAAGTCTCTGAATAAGTGTATAATTAATAAACTATACCCGTGTTCTTCTTTATCATATATTAACATCAGTTCACTTACCATCAAGCATTAAGACGTCATATTCGGACTCATATCGTCTTTCCTCTAGAGTATGAATTCTCTGTATCTTGAAGTTCTGTTGCTGGTGCAGTCTGATTATCTGAAACATGTAATTAAATTATGTTTTGTTTTATTTAAAAATTAAGATCTGCGAAGAAAACAATAATCGTCCTAATCCGTTAATATATACATACATATATATATGTATAAACACACACACATACACATATATATATATACAGATACATAGATCGATCTTAGACAAGCATGTGTCTGTGTATACTATATTTTACAGCTATTTCCGTCTCATTTACAAAGTGTCCATCCTCAAATTCTAGAACAAATTTAACATTTCATACAAAGACACTTCTAGACAACAGATTTTTCAATTAATATAAAACTATTTCGAACACATTTAGATTAACACATCAATTATCTTTTGTTTTATTTAAAAATTGTGATGTGCGGAGAAAACAATAATCGTCCTAACGTGTGCGTGTGTGTGTGTGTGTGTGTATATCTATATATAAATACACAAACACATAGATACATACATACATACATACACACATAGATCAACACATATACACCGATCTAAGAGTGTGCATGTTTCTGTGTAAATTATATTTTGCAGCTATTTCAGAATCATTTACAAACTGTCTCTCTTAAAAATCTAGAACAATTTTAATATTTCAAAGACATTTCTAGACAAACACATTTATAAATCTATTTAAAACTATTACGAACATATTTAGAATCTATTCTTTCTCTAAATCTATCTATATATATATATATATCAATATATATGTATGTATGTATGTATGTATGTATCTGTGTTTATGGGGATTTCTTTTCGTGAAAGTGTCTGAATAAGCGTATGAGTAAAACACTATACTCGTTTTCTTCTTTAGCATTATTAATATCAGTTCACTTACCACCTCTGATTCAGTCGAGTGGATTTAGTTATATGCATGTAGCTAAACCATATCTATTCAAGGTGTCCCCTTTTTTGTGATACTTGTGAGTTATTCATATGTTTATTCTCTGTTTACATTGAGTGAAGCATAATTCTATGTGATGATTTTGGAAAAATTGGACGAGGGTTCGGGCGTACGAATCGATTTATGATTTTTTTTTATATATGTTGTAATAAACGGCTTTTTTTTGTTTTATTATTTTTTTTTAAACATTGTTTCTGCGTCTGCATGATTTCTGTTAAATGTCTTTCTCAGTACTGTTAGATTTTATTGGTAATTGTTGCTTATGTAAGAAAGTCCAAAATGAGAGAAAATGGGTTAAAGGTATTGTGATCAAGCAGTTAGAATGGGAAATAGGACAAGGGACGTAATGAAGAGAACTGATGTACCAGTGTGTACTATTCCTCTGCTTATTATGTTATCTTTCTTTATAATATTAGCAGGTTTGTATCTGTGTTCGTGATCACAAAGAGTTTTTTCGTTGATATAATAAATACATTTTCCAGTTCTCTGCTATATTTTATTGTTTCCCTTCGTACCCAATAAGAAAGTAATGTTTCTCTTTGTCTTTTAAATGTGTTAGTCTGTTTGTGTGTCTTTGTTTATAACAAGCTTTCTCCATCGATTTTTGAAATTCAACCGTTCTGATTTTACACACCTCTCTTTTCTTTTCTGTTATTCTCTATTTATCTGTTACTCTGTCTGATTGTTCTTTCTTTCTTTACTTCCCTCTATCCACACATCCATCCATCTGTCTACCCAATCATTGTCTCTGAATATATAAATATGTATATAAGAACCTACGTCTAAAGAAATGACAGATCATGAGCCAATCGTATTGTGGGCAACAATTCAGAACAGGAAAACAGACAAGGGACATAATAAAGGGAAGTTACTTAACTTGTAAACGTACGTGTGTGTGTGTCTGTGTGTACAAATATATATATATATATATATGTATACACAGGTATGCACATACATAGGTATAGTATGCCTACCGAGAAACAGATATATATATATATATATATACACATGTACATATATGTACATATATGTACACACAAACACACACAAACACACACACAATAGAAAGAGTGTGCTACTCAATGACTTCACAGAAAGAGTGTCTTGTGCTTTAGGTTATATCGTTAGTTCGTCTTTTTTCATACATCACTGGTTTTAAACAGAGTGGTAGGGTCAGAACATACAACAATAACACTGACCACGTGATGTCATGACGTACGAAAGAAAACTTGGCAAAGATGTTGTATAGGTCACGCCACAATTCAAAATGGCAGCCCTTTTTCTATGCAGCAAAGATTTCTGTTGACTAGAAATGCACACGCACACTTACTTACATGCACACACACACACACACACACACACACACACACACACAAAAAGGAAACTTTGATATCCGATCATATACGACCTACCTACATGTATATATATATATACATTTAAACATTATATATATATATATATGTATGTTTGTTTGTATATGTTTTCATACACACATACATATATACATACATACATATATATATATACATACATACATACATACATATATATATATACATACATACATACTTACATATATATATATATATATATATATACATACATATAAATTTATATATATATATATATATATATATATATATATATGTATATGTATCTATGTATGTATGTATGAATGTATGTATGGAAACATATATACAAACATACATACATATATACTTAACTACATGTCTATATATATGTTTATAAATGCAAATATGGAAATAGATACCCCTGTATGATGAAATATCTTCACACATACTTATAAAGGTATATAAATACACTCGGACAAGAGTAAAAAAAAAAAAATGAATATATAAAAAATATTATAAAATAAAAATAAATCGAAGAAGAAGAAATAACACTCTAAGCAGAATTAACTATTCAAAATACAACGCTGTATGTTATATCTCAGATTGCATTATGTATTTTTCTGATTCAGTCGAGTGGATTTAGTTATATATATGTTGGTAAACCATATCTATTCAAGCTGTTCTCTTCTTTTGTGACACTTGTGAGTTATTCATATGTTTATTATCTATTTACATTGAGTGAAGCATAATTCTATCTGATAATTTTATAAAAATTGGACGAGGTTTCGGGCGTACGAATCGATTTATTATTTTTTTTATATATATTGTAATAAACGGCTTGGATTAGATTTTTTTTTTTTTATTTTTTTTTTTTTAAACCTTGTTTCTGCGTCTGCATGATTTCTGTTAAATGTCTTTCTCAGTACTGTTAGATTTTATTGGTAATTGTTGCTTATGTAAGAAAGTCCGAAATGAGAGAAAATGTGTTAAAGGAATTGTTATCAAGCAGTTAGAACGGGAAATAGGACACACACACATGTTCATACGTACATAATATATCAGAGTATGATAGTACATTATACAGCCTAACCTAACGCAATGTAACATAATGTAATATAATATAAAAATATATAATAAAGCAAGCATAATACTAATAACAAAACAACAATAACAGACACTCACACACACACACACACACACACACACATACACATATTCCAGTATAAACCGAACACAATAGAAAGAGTATGCTACTCAATGACTTGACAGAAAGAGTATCATGTGTTTTCTAGTATATCTTTTGTTCGTCTTTTTCCATGCATGACTGGTTTTAAACTGAGTAGTAGAGTCCCAACATACAACAATAAAACTGACCACGTCATGTCATGACGTATATATATATATATATATATATATATATATATATATATATATATATATATATATATTTAAACATTACACATACCAAAATAAAACTGACGAATGTTTAAATATATATATATAGATAGATATATATGCGTCATGACATGACTTGGTCAGTTTTATTTTGGGATGTTGTAACTCTACACTCTATTTATGTCTGTGTGTGTGTGCGTGTGTGTGTGTTTTTGAGTTATGTATATATGTGTGTATATATATATATATATATATATATATATATATATATATATATATATATATATATATATATATATATATATATATATATATGTAAACACAAACATATACCCACATACATACATACATATGTATATATTGAGATATATACATACATATATATACATACTGAACTACAGGTATATATACATATATGTATAAATGGAAATATGGAAATACATACACCTGTATGGTAAAATATCTTCACACATACTTATAAACGTACTCAAATACACTCGGACATGAATAAAAATAAAAGCAATAAAAAAAAAAAAGTAAATAAAAGAACGTATGTCTAACGAAATGAGAGAACATCGGTTAACCGAATTTTGGGCAAGGGGTTAGAACAGGAAAACAGTCAAGGGACATAATTATATATAGGTTGATAGATAGATGCGTTTATACATAATAGGTATATTATACATACATACACACACACACATATATATATATATACACACACACACATACATTCATACGCACATAATATAGAATAACATGACAGTACACTGCACAACGTAACGTAACGCCGTGTAACATAATGTAATAAAATATAAAAATATGTAACAAAGCAAGAATAATAATAATAACAAAACAACAACAATAATAACACACACACAGCTACACACACACACCTACACACATACACACCTACACACACACATATTCCAGTATAAACCGAACACAATAGAAAGAGTATGCTACTCAAATACATATATACATATAGAGATATATACATACATATATACGTACTTAACTACATGTATATTTACATATATGTAAAAATGCAAATATCGAAATACATACACCTGTAAGGTAAAATACCTTCAACATACTTATCAACGTAGATAAATACAAAAAAATTAAATAAATAAAATACATTAACCAAAAGTATAAATAAATACAAAAAAATTAAATAAAATAAAATAAAAAGAATACGAAGAAGAAGAAATAACCTACTAAGAAGAATTAACTATATAAAATACAACTCTGTTTGTTATATCTCAGGCTGCATTAGGTATTGTTTCTGTTTCAATCGAGTGGATTTAGTTTATTAATAAATATGCAGAGCCAATGAGACTTTTGGTCACGTTTTGTCTGACACAGGAAGTAAAGGTCATAAGTTACCAGAATAAAGTACAACAAGAAGGCGTCGAAAACTGCTTTTACATTAACAGCAGTAAAATCGAGAAAGCAGTCAAGGAAAGAAAGTAACAATATTTTTGTTAATGGCAGTTAAAACTAAAACACTGGAAATGAGTTGTAAGATATTCTGTGTGTTCGTGTTACTGGGATGTGTAATTTACGTACAAGGTATGTATTTTATATTCGTCCCAAATGACAGGCTTCTCATATAGAATAGTCTAGCATAAACAACAGAAGACACGGTTGAGCGCGTTTACTAATTACCTGCCGTTTACCTTGAATAATACATGTAACAAATTATGGAATAGTCTGATACAATTAAATGCAGAACACAGAACAGAATAATATATTACCATTCATTACCATTTTGTGAATTGTGACTCTAACTATGAGAAAACTTCGGGAGATTTATGACGTAAAACTAAAATATTTACACACGTATACATAAAGAAAAAGAAACATTTGATGGGTCTCAGTAACACTGGTATCATCCGCATGTTTCATCTTTTAATTTTTTATATTTCCTCAGATGTAAGATCCTTGACGTCATGAAAGTCTCTATTTTCTTGTATAACACTAACATGAGAAATGAAATTCCTGGCTGACAATGTCAGATTTTTTTTATACTAAGAAGTTTTCTTTCCACGGCTAGGTAAACCATATCTATCCAAGCTGTTCTCTTTTTCTGTGATACTTGTGAGCTATTCATATTTTTATTGTCTATTTACATTGAGTGAAGTAAAATTCTATGTGATGAATTTGTAAAAGTTTAACGAGGTTTTCGAGAGTACGAATCTTTTCTTTTTTTCTTTTATATTGTAATAATCGGCTTGGATTAGATTTAATTTTTTTTTTTTTTTTTTTTTTAAACTATGTTTCTGCGTCTGCATGTTTCCTGTTAAATGTCTTTCTCTGTACTGTTAGATTTTATGGAGAATTTTTGCTTATGTAACAAAGACCGAAATGATAGAAAATGGGTTAAAGGAACTATGAGCAAGCATTTAGAACGGGAAACAGGACAAGGGACGTAATGAAGGAAACTGATGTAACTACTAAACTAGTGTGTACTATTTCTCTGCTCATTATGCTGTCTTTCTTTCTCATATAGCTGGTTTGTTTCTGTGTTCGTGATCACAAAGATATTTTTCGTTGTCATAATAAACACATTTTCCAGTTCTCTGCAATATTTTACTCTTTCATTTCGTACACAATAAGAAAGTAATGTTTCTCTTTGTCTTTCAAATGTGTTCGTCTCTTTGTGTGTCTTTGTTTATAACAAGCTTTCTCCATCGATTCTTCTATTTCCACGATTCTGGTTTTAGACACGTCTCTTTTCGTTTCTGTTATTATCAATGTATCTGTTACTCTGTCTGATTGTTCTTTCTTTCTTTACTTCACTGTATGCACACATCCATCCATCTGTCTACCCAATCACTGTCTCTGAATATATAATTCGTATATAAGAACGTACGTCTAACGAAATGACATATCAAAGGTTAAACCAATTATGGGCAACCATTCAGAACAGGAAAACAGACAAGGGACATAATGAACGTACGTGTGTGTGTGTACATATATAAATAAATAAATATATATATATATATATATATATATATATATATATATATATATATATATAGGTATGCACATACATATGTATAGTATACCTACCCACAAACAGATATATATACACACACACACACACACACACACACACACACACACACACAGAGAAAAACTCACACAATAGAAAGAGTATGCTACTCAATGACTTGACAGAAAGAGTATCATGTGTTTTGCGTTAAATCTTTTGTTCGACTTTTTCCATCCATGGCTGGTTTTAAACAGAGTGGTAGAGTCACAACATACCAGAGTAAAACTGACAAAGTCATGTCATGACGTAAGAAACAAAACTTGGCAAACATCCATGTTGCCTAGGTTACGCCACAATTCAAAATGGCCGCCCTTTATCTATGCAGCAAAGATTTCTAATTACTAAAAATGCACAACCACACTTACTTACACACACACACATACACACACATATATATAGGTATGTATGTATACACATATACAAGCATACACTGATACCCGAACATGCACATATACCACCTACCTGCCTACGCTCATAAATGTTATATACATACAACATATGTACATGCTATATATATCTATATATATATATATCTATATATATATTATCATTAAATATATGTTAAATATATGTGTGTGCAAGTATGTTTGTGTATATATGTATATATATATGTAAACACACACATATACACATATTCATACATATATATAGATAGAGATATATATATACATATATACGTACTTAACTACATGTATATTTACATATATGTATAAATGCAAATACCTAAATACATACACCTGTTAGGATAAAATACGTTCACACATACTTATAAATGTACATAAATACAAAAAGAAGTAAAATAAACTAAAACCAAATTATAAATAAATACAAAAATATAAAAGAAAATAAAAGAAAAAGAAAACGAAGAAGAAGAAATAACCTACTAAGAAGAATTAACTATTCAAAACACAACTCTGTATGTTATATCTCAGGCTGCATTAGGTATTTTTTCTGATTGAATCGAGTGGATTTAGTTTATTAATAAATATGCAGAGCCAATGAGACTTTTGCTCACGTTTTGTCTTACACAGGAAGTAAACGTCATAAGTTACCAGAATAAAGTTCAAGAAGAAGGCGTCGAAAACAGCTTTTACATTAAGAGCAGTAAAATCGAGAAACCAGTGAAGAATAGAAAGCAACTATATTTTTATTAACGGCAGTTAAAACTAAAATACTGGAAATGAGTTGTAAATTATTCTGTGTGTTCGTGTTGCTGGGATGTGTAATTTACGTACAAGGTATGTATTTTATATTCGTCCCAAATGACAGGCTTCTCTTATAGAATAGTCTAGCATAAACAACAGAAGACACGGTTGAGCGCGTTTACTAATTACCTGCCGTTTACCTTCAATAATATATGTAATAAATTGTGGAATAGTCTGATACAACTAAATACAGAAAATAGAACAAACTTATATAAAATCAGATTTATTCACAGATTTATTTGTAGATTTATTAATTAAATCTACTAGATTATAATTAGACTCTCACTCTTGCTTGTATGAACAGAATGGAGCATACCATTAAATCAGTTAGGGGTGTACAAGATACATGACCGAATAAATAGTTTTGTCTGTCAAGTGGCGTTTCTGCATTATAGGCTGTCAGTCTGTCTTTTGAGACGCAACCATTTTATTTGTACCTGATTTCAATTAATTTACAAACTCTGAAAACTTGACTGAGTCGAAGTTATGTTTCGTTGACTAATGTAGAAAAATATATATGCGTAATTGCGTGATTTGAATTTTTCAAATATATCTTTATTAAAACATGAGACAATAACAAACCATAACATAAAATAACATAACATAACAGCATGACGGTCCATAACAGAGAGTACAGTAACGTAATGTAACATAATTATGGAATAAAGCATAAAAAAAATCAAAAAAACCCAAACAACTAAAATAACAAAAAAACGAAAATAACACAAAGAAGAATGTAATTATAAAGAAATATATTTAATTTTATTTGAATTGTTCTTTTATTATTTTAAAATTTAGGTCTGAATTACAGTTTAACAACATCAGAGAAATATGCAATTGTTGGATCACCTTTTACTATTACCTGTCGAGGACATGCTGCTCTAATTAACTGGTTTGAGAATAACAGAAGATACAGGATGCGTGCACTAGATGAACACGGTCGCTGTTATTTTCTTAATGAACATCCAAAAGAATATTCTTTTAACTGTTCAGACGATATTAACACTGTGACAATAAAATCAGTGAAACGCAGTCAACATGGAACAGTGTGGAGATGTGGGTTTTCTTCTGAAGAAAGCAATGAAAAAAAACTGGAAGTGAGAGGTAAAAATCAGTTTCAGTATTATCATCCTACGAAATATATACTTTCAATGATGATAAAACAATAAACTAAATAAATCAGCAAAAATATTAGCAAAATAAATACAAATAAATAAATAAATAAATAGTAGTGACATTAGTTATAATTATAATATTATCAGCAACAACTGAAACAGTACGGTATCATCATCACTTCGATGACAACATCCATAACTAACAATACGAACAACCCACAATTTGTACTGTCAGAAAGATTAAACAAAAATATGCAGACAATGATGATGAAGCTGCCGATTATGATGACGATGTTAATAACGTTTTATTTTTTTTTATTATTTTTTTTTTTTTTCAGACGGTCCTGGAATCTCACTCAAACTCAATACTTCGTTTGTTGTGACTGTTGTGGAAGGAAGTGACGTCACAGTGTTGTGTTCGGCGACGTGTTTCATCACGTGTAATTATCAATGGAAGCTCGCAGATGACGTCCTAAGTAACACAAACATTCTGTCATTGGCTAATGTTCAGATATCACAATCAGGTCTTTATGTGTGCGTGGCTGAAAATCCAGATACGAAAGAAACTGCTAATGAAACACTTCGTTTGACTGTTCATAGTAAGTAATAAACTAATTAGAGTAGAAAGAAAAAATGATAAAATAAACAAACAAGTCAATATTTGTTAGACGTGTATATTTATAATATCAGAGACCCAGATATAAACATTTATTCAAGAATATCCAGATAAAATTAGACTCACTTTGTTAGGCTATAGATTGCTTTATCTATATATTTATCTGAGTGTGTTTCTGTGTCTGTGCGTCTCAGGGTGTGGGCGTGCCCGGGCGTGCCAGGGCGTGTTTAATGTATGTTTATTTTGAGTAGTATATAATAACTTAATCTCACGTTTTTATTTTCATTAATGATTTTTTAAGCCCTGTAGAAGACAGCAGTCTGTTTGTAAAAATATTTGGCAGCGTTTTTGGAACTTTCCTTGTTCTGTCTGTTATCACAGTCTTTGTCGTTGTTCTCTATGTCCGAAACAATTGAAGTATTTCTTTGTTTGTTTGTTTGATTCCTTCTTTCTTTCTCTATTTCTTTTTATTTTATTTTCTATTCTTTATTTATTTATTCATTCATTAAGTTGATCGTTCGTTCATTTATTCATACCTTCATACTAGTGTTTGTTTGTTCTTTTTATGTTTATTTATTTTATTATGTATTTTAATTACATATACGCATGGATAAAAGGGGAGATAAATCAAGACTACTTTACACAACTACATTACACAGAGTAATCAAACCTGTTTTCTTGACTACCTGTCTAGTTCAGCCACCTGATAAATACTAATTCCATTTATTTTTCTCATACAGCTTAACTAAATAGTTATTTTATGTTAAAATTGTTTGTGTGTTTATATATATATATATATATATATATATGTACATACAGACACGTCAGCACGATTATTGTTTTCTCCACACCTCACCAGTTTTATACAAACGAAAATTTCATTGCATGTTTCAGATAATCAGACTGCGCCAGCGGCTGTACAACAACATACAGAGATGTGATAAAGTTTAAAAATACATGAAACTGTTGTTCGTGAATGACAAAGAAGAAAACAAGTTTTATTTGTTAATCATGTACTTCTTAAAACTGTGTTATGAATACTAACAGGATATTAATTTGTTAAAAGTTACCATTTTGTGAATTGTGACTCTAACTATGAGAAAACTTCGGGAGATTTATGACGTAAAACTAAAATAATTACACACGTATACATAAAGAAAAAGAAACATTTGATGGGTCTCAGTAACACTGGTATCATTCGCATGTTTCATCTTTTAATTTTTTATATTTCCTCAGATGTAAGATCCTTGACGTCATGAAAGTCTTTATTTTCTTGTATAACACTAACATGAGAAATGAAATTCCTGGCTGACAATGTCAGATTTGTTTTATACTAACAAGAGTTTTCTTTCCACGGCTTCGTAAACTTTATCTGTCAAAGCTGTTCTCTTTTTTGGTGATATCTGTGAGTTTTTCATATTTTTATTGTCTATTTACATTGAGTAAAGCATAATTCTATCTGATGATTTTGGAACAGTTTGACGAGGTTTCGGGCGTACGAATCGATTTTGTTTGGTTTTTTCGGTTTTTTTATGTTGAAATAAACGACTTGGATTGGATTTAAAACGCTTTTGTTTTTTAAACAATGTTTCTGTATGTGCATGTTTCCTGTTAAGTATCTTTCTCTGTACTGTTAGATTTTATTGGGAATTGTTGCTTATTTAAAAAAAGACGGAAATGATAGAAAATGGGTTAAACGAACTATGGGCAAGCTGTTAGAACCGGAAAAAGGACTAGGGACATAATGAAGGGAACTGATGTAAGTACTAAACTATATCTAACCAAGCTATTAACTTTTTTGGTGATACCTGTGAGTTTTTCATATTTTTATTCTCTATTGACATTGAGTGAAACATAATTCTATGTCATCATTTTGTAAAAGTTAAATGAGGGTTCGAGCGTACCAATCGATTTTGTTTGATTTTTGTTGTTTGTTTTGTTTTTTTATATTGAAATAAATGGCTTGGATTGGATTTAAAAAGCTTTTGTTTTTTCAAACAATGTTTCCGTGTGTGCATGTTTCCTTTTAAAGAGGACAAGGGACGTAATGAAGGGAACTGATGTAACTACTAAACTAGTGTCTACTATTTATCTGCTCATTATGTTATTTTCTTTATCATATTACCAGATTTGTTTATGTGTTCGCGATAACAAAGATTTTTCGTTGACATAATAAATACATTTTCCAGTTCTCTGCTCTATTTTATTCTTTCCCTTCGTGCACAATAAGTAAATTAATGTTTCTCTTTGTCTTTCAAATGTGTTCGTCTGTTTGTGTGTCTTTGTTTATAACAAGCTTTCTCCATCGATTTTTCAAATTCAACCGTTCTGATTTTACACACCTCTCTTTTCGTTTCTGTTATTCTCTATTTATCTGTTACTCTGTCAAGTTGTTCTTTCTTTCTTTACTTCACTATATCCACACATCCATCCATCTGTCTACCCAATCACTGTCTCTGAATATATAATTACATATGTAAGAACATATGTCTAACGAAATGACAGAACATGGGTTAAACGTATTGTGGTGAAGCAGTTACAAGAGGAAAACTGACAAGGGACATAATGAAGAGAAGTTATGTAACTACCAGACGTATGTGTGTTTGTGAGTGAGTGTGTATATATGTGTGTGTATATATATATATATATATATATATATATATATATATATATATATATATATATATATATATATATATATATATATATATATATATATATATATATATATATACGTATACACAAACATAGGTATAGTATACATACACACCAAACTGCCAAGAAAATACTTGATTTGACTGTACATTGTAAGTAAGAAACTAATTATAGTAAAAATAAAAATGATAAAGTGAACAAATAACATAGTATTTGTTCGAGGTGTATCCTGGAAAATATCAGATAATCAATTACAAACGTTTACGTGCGAATATGCTGTTAAAAGAAAGGTTTAGCCTAGATGGAGTCCGTCAACGTATTAGGTCACGTAGAGAATCTGCGATACAGGTCACATACGTAACAACAATATCAAAAACAATAACAACAATAACAATAATAATAATAATAGTAATAATAACAACAATAGCAGCACAATCAAAAATGGCAACAGTATCAGAAGCTACATCAATACTAATCATGATGACGCAGTCCACGATGTTGATAATGATGGTGATGATTATGATGATGACCATCATGTTGATAAAATAGAAACAATCAAATACCATTGATGTATTTATTTATTAAATATTATTATTATTTTTATTATTATTATTATTATTATTATTATTATTATTATTATTATTATTATTATTATTATTATTATTATTATTATTATTATTATTATTGTTATTGTTGTTATTATTGTTACTATTATTATTATAATTTAAAAAAAAAAAATTCACAGACGGTCCCGGTAGTCCACTACGAGTCAATTCTTCATCTGACATCACAATACAGGAAGGAGTGACGTCACAATATCATGCAAAGCCGATTGTTTCATCAAATGCCGTTACAGATGGGAACTGGTCAATCATATTGTCACTAACAACGGACTTCTGGCACTAACTAATATCACGAGATTTCAAGATGGCGTCTACAAATGCATTGCATGTAATCCGGATACGAACCAAACGTCACATAGCAAAATTATTATTAACGTTATGTGTGAGATTAAATTCATTTTATTTATAGTTTTCTTTTGAATACAGATCATAAATTAGTTATACAAAAACTATTCAGATAGATTCAGAGAGAGAGAGAGAGAGAGAGAGAGAGAGAGAGAGAGAGAGAGAGAGAGAGAGAGAGAGAGAGAGAGAGAGAGAGAGAGAGAGAGAGAGAGAGGATAAATAAATTATGGAGAAATATTAAAATATACTTTCTTTGACTCCAGACCAACCGTCCATTAAGACGAAAGTGATCACTGAACATTTAACTAACAATCGAAAGGAGAAAAAACTAAATGCAACGTTTGTATGTAACTTGAGAGTAATCCGAAGTCCGCCATTAAAATACTGAAAGGGAGACAACTGCTACACCAAGTTCAGAACGCCACGACATTGGAGTACAGTTGGATAGTGACATCTTGTTCAGACTGGGAAGGATTTTATTGTGAGGCCGAAAACAGTGAAAACGGCAGTCAGAAAATCTTTGGAATCGTTTCTTCTTTGTACGTTATCTTGATTCTTCATACGTGTGTCCATATGTGTGTATGTTTATGAAAGTATATATATATGAATATATGTATGTATGTATGTATATTTGTCTGTATGTACATACGTATGTGTCTGTGTGCGTCTCTATTTCTGTGCTTATGCACTTTGTGTTTATGTAGTATGCATATATACATGTTTGTTACAGAAAATACAATTAATACCAATGAAAGTTTCGTTTTAACTGAAGATAATTTAGCAACAGCAAATAAATACTTACCTAGTCTGTGAAGATCAAATATACTAATTAACTAATTATTGAAGATATATGAACAATATATTAATTCAAACTCAGATTTTTATTTGTGTCAATGAATTTTCAGGCTCTGCAGAAGACAGCAGTCAGTTTGGAAAAGGATTTGGCAGCGGTTTTGGAACTTTCCTTGTTCTGTCTGTTATCATTGTCATTGTCGTTCTTCTCTACGTCCGAAACAAAAGAAGTATTTCTTCATTTGTTTGTTTATTTACTTATATATGTATTTATCTATTTTTTGTTTTGTTAGTTTCTGTCTTTTTTATTTATTTATTTGTTTACTTATTTATTTGTTTGTTTGTTAGTTTCTTTCTTTCTTTCTTTTTTATTTCTTTCTTTAGTTATTTGTTTGTTTCGTTTTATTTTACTTTCTACTATTTCTATTATTCATTCATTCATCTATTTGTTTGTTGCTTCGTTTATTTATTCATCCATTTATTCATTCATTCATGCTGTTGTTTGTTTATGTTTTGTATCTTTATTTGTTTCTTTTACTGTGTATTTTACTCAGTTTTACGGATTAGTAAAAGGGAGATAAATCTAGTTCAATTTAAACATTTACCCTGAACAGAGTAACCAAACCTGTTTTCGCGACTAACTGGGCATTTCAGACACCTGATAAAGAAAAATGATGTCCAAGAAGAACAAGGTTTAATCATGGATTTATTTCAGACAGACATCATATTAAAAATATTTATCGATGGGTTTATTCCCAGTTAGGTAGCATGATTTGATGAGAGGGGTATATTGTATGCATAATAATAGCCAGTACTATATCACTGCCTCCACGACCAACACTACCACCACCTCAACTACTACTACTACTACTACTACTACTACTACTACTACTACTACTACTACTACTACTACTACTACTCCTACTATTACACTACTATATGCATGATGGTGATGATGATGATATTATTATTATTATTATTATTATTATTATTATTATTATTATTATTATTATTATTACTACTACTACTACTATTACTATTATTATTGCTATTCTCCTTCTTCTTCTTCTTCTTCTTCTTCTTCTTATTATTATTATTATTGTTATTATTATTACAGGCAAGGAGAAGGCAGCCTCTAATCCAGAAAGGTATTTTAATTTATATATTTGTACTACTTTTGTTTCTATCTCTAAAAAATAATGATCTGTTTAAGTACGTTTGTACGCATGTCTATATTCATTTATATATAGATGAGTGTATGTAAGCATGTATCTATGTACGTATGTGTGTCTGTCTCTCTGTGTCTGTGTATATATCTATGTATCTATGTATGTTTGTGTGTATGTAATATGGATATATGTATGTAAAATTTATAAATATATATATATATATATATATATATATATATATATATATATATATATATATATATATATTCGTATGAGTGTATGTTATGTATGTGTGTTTGCATTTCTTTCTTTGTATTCAAATTATTACATCAATGTATATGTAATATATTTTATTTACTTTTGAAATTTCAGAATCAGCTCAAATCAACCTGTGTACTACAATGTTGGTCAGATTTCTGGTAAGTTGACATGTACACATTCATACACATATATACATACATACATACATACATACATACATACACACACACACACATACACACACACACAAACATATATACAGACACACAAACACACTCACGTATATACATATATGGATACACTCAGACATGTCTATGTACCTACCTACATACAAAGATTGTTACATGTATATTAATACACTCAATACATACATGAACGTGCTAACAATGTTTATATAAGCCAAAAGATAATTTCATTCCATGTTTCAGATAATCAGACTGCAGCAGCAGCAGAACATCAAGACACAGTGAGTCCATATTCTTCTCTAGAGGAAAGACGAAATGACGTCCCATATGACGTCATGAATTTTGGTAGCATTTCAGATCCTGTTCATGAGTGATAAACAAGGAAACAAGAACTGTTTGTTAATCATTCACCTCTTAAGGACACCTTCACGAAAACTTCAAGAATATTAAGTTGTTAAATGTTTTATTTATTTTATTTTTTTTTTTTATTAAAATACAAAGACTTCAGTTTCTACAGTAACAACAGATTTGAACTTGGTAAATAGCTACCTGTGAGAAAGGTTATACGTATTTTAATGAGTTGCTAATCCCGAATTTCTACCATTCATTAACATTGCGTGAATTGTGAATGTATCTATATTAAAATCTCGTGTTATTTATCATGTAAAATTAACGTATTAAATAGATACACATAAACAAAAAAAAGTTTTATCAATCTCAGTAATGGATTCCCGCGATGATATCCAAGAAATGAAACTTCGGTCAAATTCGCAAATTTTCTATTTTTATTTTATTTTATTTTTTAAAAAACTTTCTTTTATAATGGTGACATGAGAAATGAAATTCCTGGCTGACAATGACAGAATAAAACTATATTTACAGTTTTCTGTACTAACAAGAGTACCCGGTCTATTGTCTGGTAACCCGTATCATTTTTGGTGATACTTTTGAGTTCTTCATCTTTTTATACTCAATCTGCATTGAGTGGGGTTTAATTCTGTCCGATGATTTTATGAAGATTTCTGTAAAAGTTTGAGGAGTGCGTACGAACTGGTTTTTCATATTAACGGCTTGGGTAGTATTTAAAACGGACGAATACATGGGATTCACGTGAAGAACTGTTCAACCCGTGGAATTCCATTTGTTGATACTTCGTTTCCAGGACAACGGATCACACGGCCAAGCAATATCGCCAGATGACAAGAGGAATATTGCCAGGAAGGTTCTGACGTCATGACATTTGTATTATTTCTTAGTAACCACCGCTTTGAAACACAATGGCTTTTGCTAACAAAAAAATCTCTCGATGATTTAAATAACAAAATTTCAGCTACAGTGTACTGTAAACAGCGGTATCAAATAAATAAAAAATAAAAAAATAAATCATGATCTTCAGAAATGGATCATATATGATATACTGCCTAGCTACGATGTTGACCAGAAAAATAAATAAATAAATAAATAAATAAATCAGTAATAAAATCCACATACAATATTTTCACTTGCACCCTTCAAACGTGTTTTTCTCTGTTGTAATGAATCTATTTGGAGCTGACATTGTGATTTAGAATTACTGTTGTACGCCTTCAGTATTTTTTGCACACTACCTTTATAACAAAGAAAAGGAACGGAAGAACTGGGGTAGAGAAAAATACAAAATAACTGATGTAATCACTTATATCTGTACCCTTTTCCATCTCTGAACACAGATATATTACTAAAATATGGCTTTGAATAAATTAGGAAACTTATCTCTGTTGTCCTGAAGAGTTTAATTTGTTTTTTCTTTCTTTTACCCTCTTTTCAAACTTTTAGAAATGTTCTAGCAGATGTAAATCGTTGATTTTAAATGTTATCCAGACTTAAAAGGAACTCAGGAAGAGGAATCATTATAAAAAAACGAAAAAAAAACAAAAACAAGATTGCTTATTGTTCCTTGTGTAACAATCATTGAAATGATAGAAAATGGGTTAAAGGAATTTGTCAACAAGCAGTTAGAACGGGAAATAGGACAAGGGACGAAATGAAGGGAACTGATGTAACAACTAAACTAGTGTGTACTATTTTACTGCTCACTATGTTATCTTTCTTTATCATATTAGCAGATTTGATTATGTGTTCGCGATAACAAACATTTTATCGTTGATATAATAAATACATTTTCCAGTTCTCTGCTGTATTTTATTATTTCCCTTTGTACACAATAAGAAAGTAATGTTTATCTTTGTCTTTTAAATGTGTTACTCTGTTTCTGTGTTTTTGTTTATAACAAGCTTTCTCCATCGATTTTTGTATTTCAACTGTTCTGATTTTACACACCTCTCTTTTCTTTTCTGTTATTCTCTATTTACCTGTTACACTGTCTGATTGTTCTTTCTTTACTTCACTGTATCCACACATCCATCCATCTCTCTATCCAATCACTGTCTCTGAATATATAATTACGTATATAAGAAAGTACGTCTAATGAAACGACAGAACATGGGTTAAACGAATTCTCTGCAAGGAGTTAGAATAGGAAAACAGACAAGGGACATAATAAAGGGAAGTTACTTAAGTTATAAACGTACGTGTGTGCGTGTGTGTGTGTATGAATGTAAGTATGGAAACACATATATACACACATACTTACATATATACATACAGAATATATACATACATACATATATACTTAACTACATGTCTATATATATGTATATGGAAATACATACACCTGTATGGTAAAATATGTTTACACACCCTTATAAAGGTGCATAAATACACTCGGACATCAGGAAAAAAAATAATAATAATAAAAAAAAAAATTATAAAAAAGAAAAAAGAAAATAACATAAAAAGAAAACGAAGAAGAAGAAATAACACTCTAAGCAGAATTTACTATTCAAAATACAACGCTATATGTTATATCTCAGTGCATTATGTATTTTTCTGATTCAATCGAGTATGAGACTAGTGTTTATATTATGTATATACAGGATGCACACCTGATACTTTACCAGAATAAAGTTTATTAATAAATATGAAGAGCCAATGAGACTAGTGTTCATATTGTGTATGAAGCAGGAAGGAAACCTGATACGCTACCAGGATAAAGTTTATTAATAAATATGTACAGCCAATGACCCGGAAGGAAATCTCATAAATTACCAGAGGAAAGTACAACAAGAAGGCGTCGAAAACTGCTTTCACATTAACAGCAGTAAAATCGAGAAAGCAGTGAAGAAAAGAAAGTAACTATATTTTTATTAACGGCAGTTAAAACTAAAACACTGGAAATGAGTTGTAAGATTATTCTGTGTGTTCATTTTACTGGGATGTGTAATTTACGTACAAGGTATGTATTTTATATTCGTCCCAAATGTTATGTTTCCTTGACTAATGTAAAAAATATATGCCTTATTGTGTGATTTGAATTTTTGAAACATATCTGTATCAAAACATGGGACAATAACATAACATAACATAACAAAATGACGGTCCATAACACAGTGTAAAGTACCGTAACGTAATGTAACTTAATTATGGAATAAAGTATAAATAAATAATAAATATATAAATTAATAAAAATAACACACAAACTTAATAAGAATGTAATAATAAAAAAGTGAGTTTAATTTTATTTGAATTTTTTATTATTATTTTATATTTTAGGTCTGTATTACAATTTAACAACATCAGACAGATATGCAATTTGTGGATCACCTTTTACTTTTACCTGACAGAGAGATTTTCATTTTTTTGTAATAAGTTGGTTTGAGAATAACACAATATACAAGATGAGTCATTTAGATGGACACGGTCAGTGTCATTTTCATAATGAACATCCAGAAGAATACACTTTTAACTGTTCAAATGGTATTCACACTCTGACAATAAAATCAGTGAAACTCAGTCAACATGGAACAGTGTGGAGATGTGGTGATTTTAATCCAGGCAGCAATGAAATAAAACTGGAAGTAAGAGGTAAAAATCAGTTTTATTATAATCGAAATATGTACTGTTAATGATGACAAAACAATAAACTAAATAAATCAGCGAAAATATTAGCAAAATAAATATAAATAAATAAATAACAAAATAAATAAATATTAGCGACATTAGTAATAATTGTAATATCATCAGCAACAACTGAAACACTACGGTATCATCATCACTTCGACGACAACATCCATAACTAACAATACGAGCAACCCACAATTTAAACTGTCAGAAAGAATAAAACAAAAATATCAAGAAAATGATGATGAAACTGTCGATAATGATGATGATGATGTTGATAATGTTTTTGCTTTTTACAGATGGTCCTGGAACATCACTCAAACTGAATACTTCGTCTGTTGTGACTGCTTTGGAAGGAAGTGACGTCACAGTGTCTTGTTCGGCGACGTGTTTCATCACGTGTAAATATGAATGGAAGGTCGCAAATGACGTCATAAGTAAAACAAGCATTCTCTCATTGGCTAATGTTCATATAGCACAATCACGTCTCTATGTGTGCGTGGCTGAAAATCCAGATACGAAATAAACTGCCAATAAAACACTTCATTTGACTGTTCATCGTAAGTAAGACACTAATTATAGTAAAAATAAAATGAAAAAATAAACAAACAAGTCAATATTTGTTAGACGTGTATATTTATAATATCAGAGACCCAGATATAAACGTTTATTTCAGAATATCCAGATAAGATCAGATTCACTTTGTTAAGATATAGATTGCTTTATCTATGTATTTATCTGGGTGTGTGTCTCTCTCTGTGTGTCTCAGGGTGTGGGCGTGCCAGGGTGTGTTCAGTGTTTAAAGTTTACTTTCAGGACGTCCGAATCTTCGAGGATCTGCCCCTTACGCTGTCAGCGGTCTTTCATTTACGTTGACATGTCAGATGTTCCAAACTTCACATCGCGTCAGGTGGTTTGAGAATGACGTCAGCTATGACGTGTTAAGTTTTGGTCGCGGACACTGTGATGTGTTGTCACGTATTAGTGGAAATTACACTTTCAAATGTTTCCGTAACAAGTTTCTAGTTACTATAAACTCTGTGAACAGAAATCAAGAAGGAAATATTTGGCGATGTGAAAATATCGATCATCAATATTCGAGTAACACAATTGTGTTGAAAGTTACAGGTATTAAATTATCAATTTAATTAACAATAATAATAATAATAATAATAATAACAACAACAACAACAACAGCAATAACAACAGTATCAACAGGTATAATTATGATGTTGATGATTATTATTATAATGAGGATGATGTTGATAATAAAAGAAACAAACAAATATCATTGATGTATTTATTTATTTATTTATTATTTTTATTATTATTATTATTATTATTATTATTATTATTATTATTATTATTATTATTATTATTATTATTATTATTATTATTATTATTATTATTTTTTTTTATTATTATTATTATTATTATTATTATTATTATTATTATTATTTCTATTATTATTATTATTTTTTTTTTATTATTATTTTTATTATTATTATTTTTATTATTTTTATGATTATTATTATTGTTATTATTATTTTTATTATTATTATTATTATTTTTATTATTATTATTATTATTATTTTTTATTTTTATTATTATTTTTTTTTTTTATTATTTTTTTTGATTATTATTATTGTTATTATTATTTTTATTATTCTTATTATTTTTATTATTATTATTATTATTATTATTATTATTATTATTATTATTATTATTATTAAATTTTTTATTTATTTTTTTTGTTCACAGCTGGTCCCGGTAGTTCACTTCGAGTCAATTCTTCATCTGACATCACTGTAGAGGAAGGAAGTGACGTCACAATATCATGCAAAGCCGATTGTTTTTTCAAATGCCTTTACAGATGGGAACTGACCAATCAGATTGTCAGTAACAACGGACTACTGGCACTGACTAATATCACGAGATTTCAAGATGGCGTCTACACATGCATTGCTTCTAATCCGGATACGAACGAAACATCACATACAAAAACTATTATTAACGTTAAGTGTGAGTTTTAATTCATTTTATTTTGAGTTTACTTTTGAATACAGAGCATAAAATAGTTATATAAGAATATTTGAATAGGAAGACTTATAGATTGAGAGAGAGAGAGAGAGAGAGAGAGAGAGAGAGAGAGAGAGAGAGGAGAGAGAGAGAGAGAGAGAGACAGAGTAACAGTTGTCGTATTAGTAGTATAAGTAATAGCAGTAGTTCCTGCAGTAGCATTAGCAGTAGTAAGAGTGTTAGGTATTCAGTAGTGATTCTTGTGTTAAATAAATATGACTAGCGATCAACCTAGATCTGCTTCTAATCTGTTAAGGTTTTGCTAACAGAAAAATATTTGTATAATACTAAATAACTTTGTTTTATCACTCTTCTCCTCTCACTGTGTTTATATAATTTCTATGAAGACTTCACCTAGTTTACTGAACCCTAAATTCCATTTCTAACCAGTGCTCCTTCACAAAGATATTTTGTTTTTGTATTTATGTGAACAGGTGTATAAAAGACTTCATACTGAAATATGTGTGTATATGTGTGTGTGTGTGTCTGTTCAATGTAATGTCCTAAACTGTAATATGTATGTATATTTATATTTACGTATGTATGTATGTATGTATATATGTATATATAAGTCTGTATGCATGTATGTATGGATGGATGAATGTATATGTATAGCATATTTATATATGTGTACGTATGTTTGTGCGTTTCTGATTCTGTGCTTATGCAGTATGTTTTTATGTAGTATGTATATATGCATGTTTGTTACAGAAAATACAATTAATACCAATGAAAGTTACGTTTTAAATGAAGATAATTTAGCAACAGCAAATAAATAATTACCTAGTCTGTGAAGATATTTTGATAATATCAAATATAAAAACTTAACTAATTATTTAAGAAAAATAAACAATATATTTAAGTCAATCTCACATTTGTATTTGTGTTAATGAATTTTCAGGCCCTGCAGAAGACAACAGTCAGTTTGGAAAAGGATTTGGCAGCGGTTTTGGAAGTTTCCTTGTTCTGTCTGTTATCATTGTCATTGTCGTTGTTCTCTACGTCCGAAACAAAAGAAGTATTTATTTATTTATTTGATGTTTTATTTGTGTGTTTCTTATTTATTGATATCTTTGTTTGCTTACTTATTTATTTGTTTTGTTGTTGGTTAGTTTCTTTGTTTCTGTTTTATTTCTTTGTTTACTTATTTCTTTATTTATTTTTGTTTTACTTTGTATTATTTATTTCTTTTTATTTTACTTTGTGTTATTTATTTATTTATTTATTTATTCAATCATCCATTTGTTTGTTGGTTCGTTTATTCATTCATTCATGCTATCGCTTGTCTATTGTTTGTATCTTTATTTGTTTCTTTGTTCGTTTGTTTCTTTTATGTATTTTATTCAGTTTTGCGTATTAGTACAAGGGAGATAAATCTGGTCTAAATTTACACAATTACCCTGAACAGAGTAACCAAACCTGTTTTCGTGACTAACTGGGCATTTCAGACACCTGATAAAGAAAAATGATGTCCAAGCAGAAGAAGGTTCAATCATGGATTTATTTCAGACAGATATCATATTAAAAATATTTATCGATGGGTTTATTCCCAGTAATGAGGTCTGAAATTAGGTAGCATGATTTGAAGAGAGGGGTATATTGTATACATAATAATAGCCAGTACTATGTCACTGACACCACGACCAACATCACTACTACTACTATAACTAGTACTAATAATACTAATACATTACTATGTGCATGATGGTGATGATGATATTCTTCTTCTTCTTCTTCTTCTTCTTCTTCTTCTTCTTCTTCTTCTTCTTCTTCTTATTATTATTATTATTATTATTATTATTATTATTATTATTATTATTATTATTATTATTAATATTACAGGAAAGAAAAAGGCAGCTTCTAATCCAGGAAGGTATTTTAATTTATATATTTGTACTAATTTTCTTTAGATATCTCAAATTTATTCATGTGTTTACGTACGTACATACGAATGTCTATATTCATTTATATATGGAAGAGTGTATGTAAGCATATATCTATGTACGTATATGCGTCTGTCTGTCTTTCACTATGTTTCTGCGTATATATCTATGCATGTTTGGATAGGTATATATTTATGTATGTATGTATGTTTGTATGTATGGATATATGTATGTAATATATACGTACTAAATAGATATATATATATATATATATATATATATATATATATATACACACACACACACAGATATATATATATATGATTGTATGGTATGTGTATATGTATGTGTGTTTGCATTTCTTTGTTTTTATTCAGATTATTACATCAGTGTATATGTAGTATATTTTATTTACATTTGAATTTTCAGAATCAGCTCAGATCAACAAGTGAACTACAATGTCGGTCAGAATTCTGGTAAGTTGTCACACACACACACACACACACACATATGTATATCCAGGTACATACATACATACATACATACATACATACATACATACATGCATGCACACATATATACAGACACACAAACACCCTCACGTATAGACATATATGCATACACTCAGACATATATATGTACGTACCTACATTCAAAGATTGTTACATGTATATTAATAAAGTCAACACATACATGAACGCGCTAACAATGTTTATATGTTTCAGATAATCAGACTGCAACAGCAGCTGAACTTCAAGCAACAGCGAGTCCATATTCTTCTCTTGAGGACAGAGGATATGAGGTCCCATATGACGTCCAGAATTTTGTTAGCAACTGAGATCCTGTTCATGACTGATAAACAAGGAAACAAGAACTGTTTGTTAATCATTCACCTCTTAAGGACACCTTCACGAAAACTTCAAGAATATTCAATTGTTAAATGTTTGTTTATTTTTTAAGTTTTTTTTTAATTAAAATACAAAGATTCAGTTTATAAAGTGACACCAGATTTGATCTGTGTAAATAGCTACCTGTGAGAAATGTTATAAACATTTCAATGAGTTGCTAATCGCGAATTTTTAATCATTCATTAACATTGTCTGAGATGTGACTCTAACTATGTGAAAACTTCGGGAGATTTCTGACTTAAAATTAATCTATTTATCCACGTATATATTAATTAAAAGAAACATTTCATCAATCTCAGTAACACTGATCTCTTCGCACATGTTTCATCTTTTAATTTTTTATATTTCCTCAGATGTAAGATCCTTGACGTCATGAAAGTCTTTATTTTCTTGTATAACATAACATGAGAAATGAAATTCCTGGCTGACAAAGGCAGAATAAAACTATATTTTTAGGTTTTTTGTATACTACCAAGAGTTTCCTTTCCGCAGCTTCGTAAACTTCATCTGTCAAAGCTGTTCACTATTTTGATGATACTTGTGAGTTTTTCATATTTTTATTCGCTGTTTTCATTGAGTAAAGCATAATTCTATCTGATAATTTTGCCACAGTTGGACGAGGGTTCGGGCGTACGAACCGATTTTGTTTGTTTGTTTTTTGTTGTTTTTTTTATGTTGAAATAAACGGCTTCGATTGGATTTAAAATGCTTTTGTTTTTTTAAACAATGTTTCTGTATGTGCATGTTTCCTGTTAAGTGTCTTTCTCTGTACTGTTATATTTTATTAGGAATTGTTGCTTATGTAACAAAGATCGAAATGATAGAAAATGGGTTAAAGGAACTGTGAGCAACCAGTTAGAATGGGAATTATGACAAGGGATATAATGAAGGGAACTGATGTAACTACTAAACTAGTGTGTACTATTTGTCTGCTCATTATGTTATGTTTCTTTTTCATATCTCAGGTTTCTTTCTGTGTTCGTGATCACAATTATTTTTTTCTTTGACATAATAAATACATTTTCCAGTTCTCTGCTGTATTTTATTCTTTCCCTTCGTGCACAGTAAGAAAGTAATGTTTGTGTTTGTCTTTCAAATGTGTTCGTCTGTTTCTGTGTCTTTGTTTATAACAAGTTTTCTGTATCGGTTTTTGTACTTGAACCATTTTGATTTTACACGCCTCTCTTATTTTGTTTTCTATTATTCTCAATTTACCTGTTACTCTGTTTAAATATCAAAAAATATAGATATATATATGTATATAGGTAAAGATATATACATGTAGGTTGGTGGTATCTGTTCGGGTGTCAGTGTATTCTTTTATATGTCTGTGTGTGTCTGTGTGAATGTAAGTAAGTGTTCGTGTGCATTTTTAATCAATAGAAATCTTTGCTGCATTGAAAAAGGGCGGCTATTTTGAATTGTCGCGTGACTAGACAACATGGATGTTTGCCAAACTTTTGTGTCTTACGTCATGACATGATTTGGTCAGTTTTACTCTGGTATGTTGTAACTCTACCAATAGTGTAGCATACTCTTTCTATTGTGTTCTGTTTATACTGGAATGTGTGTGTATGTGTGTGTGTGTGTGTGTGTGTTTGTGTGTCTGTTATCATTGGTGTCATTTTCTTATTATTATTATGCTTCCTTTATTACATATTTTTATCCTGTATTACATTATGTTACACTGCGTTACGTTACTCTGTGTGTATATACATATAGATATATCTGTTTTTGTGTCTATGTATACTATACCTATGTATATACACACACACACAAAAAAAAAACACACACACACACACACACACATACGTTTAGTAGTTATGTAAGTTCCCTTTGTTATGTCCCTTATTTGTTTTCCTGTTCTAACTGCTTGCCCACAATACGTTTAGCTCATGTTCTGTCGTTTCGTTAGACATACGTTCTTATATGCGTAATTATATATTCAGAGACAGTGATTGGGTAGACAGATGGATGGATGTGTGGATACAGTGAAGTAAAGAAAGAAAGAACAATCAGACAGTGTAACAGGTAAATAGAGAATAACAGAAAAGAAAAGAGAGGTGTGTAAAATCAGAATTGTTCAAGTACAAAAATCGACTGAGAAAGATTTTATAAACAAAGACACACAAACAGACGAACACATTTGAAAGACAAAGAGAAACATTAGTTTACTTATTGTGCAGGAAGGGAAATAATAAAATACAGCAGAGAACTGGAAAATGTATTTATTATGTCAACGAAAAATATCTTTGTGATCACGAACACAGAAAGAAACCTGCTATATGATAAAAAAAAGACAGCATAATGAGCAGAGAAATAGTACACACTACTTTCGTAGTTACATCAGTTCCCTTCATTATGTCCCTTGTCCTGTTTCCCGTTCTAACTGCTTGTTCACAGTTCCTTTAACCCATTTTCTATCATGTTGGTCTTTGTTACATTAGCAACAATGCCCAGTAAAATCTAACAGTACGGAGGAAGATATTAAACCGGAAACATGCAGATGCAGAAACATTGTTCAAAAAAAGAAAAGCATTTTAAATCCAATCCTAGCCGTTTATTTCAATATAAAAACAAATAAACAAATAAAAAATAAATGATTCGTACGACCGAACACTCGTCTAACTTTTACAAAATCATCACATAGAATTATACTTTACTCAATGTAAATAGAGAATAAAAATATGAATAACTCACAAGTGTCACCAAAAAAGGGAACAGCTTCGTTAGATAAAGTTTACGAAGCCGTGGAAAGGAAGCTCTTCTTAGTATAAAAAAAACCTGAAAATATAGTTTTATTCTGCCTTTGTCAGCCAGGAATTTTATTTCTCATGTTACTGTTATACAAGAAAATAAAGACTTTCATGACGTCAAGGATCTTACATCTGAGGAAATAAAAAAATTAAAAGATGAAACATGTGCGAAAGAGACCAGTGTTACTGAGATTGATCAAATGTTTCTTTTTGTTAATCTATACGTGTGTAAATATTTTAATTTTAAGTCAGAAATCTTCCGAAGTTTTCACATAGTTAGAGTCACATCTCAGACAATGGTAATGAATGATTAAAAATTCGCGATTAGCAACTCATTAAAATATTTATAACATTTCTCACAGGTAGCTATTTACACAGTTCAAATCTGGTGTCACTGTACAAACTGAAGTCCTTGTATTTTAGTAAAAAAAAACTTTTAACAATTTAATATCCTGTTAGTATTCATAAAACAGTTTCAAGAAGTACATGATTAACAAATAGAACTTGTTTTCTTCTTTATCATTCATGAACAACAGTTTCATTTATTTTCAAACTTTATCACATCTCTGTATCTTGTTGTACAGCCGCTGGCGCAGTCTGATTATCTGAAACATGCAATGAAATTTTCGTTTCTATAAAAAATTGTGAGGTGTAGACAAAACAACAATCGTGCTAACGTGTGTGTATGTAGACATATATAAACACACAAACACAATATTAATATAAAATAACTATTTAGTTAAGCTGTATATGAAAGATAAATGGAATTAATATTTAGAATGTTTCTATTTTAACGCTACCTCATCAAATGGAAAATCGAAAAATTCGAAAATTTCGAAACATTTCGGATAAGGGTTTGTCAACTTATATATATATATATATATATATATATATATATATATATATATATACACGATTTATAACCGGAAAAGAAACAACTATATCTATCTATCTATCTATCTATCTATCTATCTACCTCTCTATCTTTATATGAATGCCATGTTCCCATTCTTTATACATCATAACAGTAAGACAACCTTGTTGTTTTCTTTTGTGAAAGTGTCTGAATAAGTGTATGATTAGCAAATAATATTTATTTTGTTCCTTATCATTTATTAACATCAGTTCACTTACCATCAGGTATTAAGACGTCATATGCGAACTCATATCCTCTTTCCTCTAGAGAAGAATATGAATTCCATGATTCTTGAAGTTCTGTTGCTGGTGCAGTCTGATTTTCTGAAACATGGAATTAAATTATGTTTTGTTTTATTTAAAAATTGTGATGTGCGGAGAAAACAATAATCGTGGTAACGTGCGTGTATATATATATATATATAAAATACACAAACACATAGATACATACACACATATATAGATACATAAATATACATCGATGTAAGACTGTGGATGTGGCTGTGTATACTATATTTTACAACTGTTTCAAAATCATTTACAAAGTGTCTCTCTTCAAAATCTAGAACAATTTTAACATTTCAAACAAAGACACTTCTAGACAAACACATTTATCAATCTACTTAAAACTATTTCGAACATATTTAGAATCTATTCTTTCTCAAAATCTGTAAAACATCTAATACTTCGGAACAACAAAAGGAAAAGAAAATACATTCTTTGCAATATAAATATATATATATATATATATAATATTTCTGTACCTTCTATTGAATTAATTCGTAAACACGAGTTTTTACACCTGTATTAATCAAACTAAAATATCGTTGTTTTCATGAAAGGTATGTCTGTGTGTGCATCTAAATCTGTAACGTACGTAAGTGTGTGTGTACCGATCTACCTATTAATTAATATGTAATTGTAAGGATGGGTCATTTGTCATTTAAAACAATTTTAACATAAAATAACTATCTACTTAAGCTACATATGAAATATAAATCGAATTAATATTTAGAATGTTTCTATTTTAAGGTTATCTCATCAAATCGAAAATCCAAAAATTCCGAAAATTACGAAACATTTCGTATAAGGTATTGTAACCTTCTATATATACTATTAAGAACCGGAAAAGAAATATCTATCTATCCATCTATCTATCTATCTATCTATCTTCTTTCTTTTTTCGTGAAAGTGTCTGAATATACGTATGATTAACAAACAATACTCGTTTTCTTCTTTATCATTTATTAATATCACTTACCATCAGGTATTAAGACGTTATATGCGGACTCATATCCTCTTTCCTCTAGAGAAGAATATGAATTCTCTGAATCTTGAAGTTCTGCTGCTGCTGCAGTCTCATTATCTGAAACATGGAATTAAATTATGTTTTGTTTTATTTAAAAATTGAAATGTGCGGAGAAAACAATAATCGTGCTAACGTGCGTGTATATATATATATATATATACACACACAGAAACACATAGATACATACATACAGATATAGATACATAAATATACATCGATGTAAGATTGTGGATGTGACTGTTTATATTATATTTTACAGCTATTTCAAAATCATTTACAAAGTGTCTCTCTTCGAAATCTGAAAACATTTTGACTTTCCATACATAGAGACTTCTAGACAAACATGTTTGTTAATCCACTTAAAACTATTTCGAACATATTTAGAATCTATTCTTTCTCAAAATCTGTAAAACATGTAACACTTCGGAACAAAAAAACGAAGTGAAAATACATTCTTTCCAATATATATATATATGTATGTATGTATGTATTTATGTATGTATGTATCTATGTATATATTTCTGTACCTGATAGTGAATTAATTGACAAGCACAAGTTTTTACACATATATTAATAAGACCAAAATATCGTTGTTTGCCTGTAAGCTATGTATGTGTCTGTATGTAAATCTGTAATTTACGTATGTCTGTGTGTACCGATGTACGTATTAATTAATATATAATTGTAAGGATGGGTCATTTGTCATTTAGAACAATTTTAACATAAAATAACTATCTACTTAAGCTAT
>CM022676.1:4214013-4222404 GCA_012295275.1 Chrysomallon squamiferum
TTAATGGTCAAAAACGTTTGTGCAAATAAAGATAAGCTGATATGCTGAAATTCTGACGACTAATGACAAATTATTTATTTGATGTCTCACAACCAAGAAACAAAAATTAAAATAACACTGAGGAATTTTTTGTCATTCTACAGTAATTTTGACGTGTTCTGATCGAAAATGTCCTAGTTCTTCCGACCTAACAAGGCAAGAGCTGAACGTTTTGCTGCTGCAGGAAATTGGTCACTATCCTGGCACGATGGAATCGTGGGTTGTCGTCATGGAACCAAGCTCCATTAATGATCTACAGAAGGGTTCTGTGATTGATGGGTGCGCCTACTCACACCATTCCACTTTCTCCTCCAACTGGTAGATGCTCAACAACGTTAACATCAGCAAATCTAATTCCATGACGAAGGTAAACACGAGCCCGCCCATCACTCAACTAGAGAAGACCTGTGATTCATCTGTCATATGCTGCACTGGATATGACGTCTACGCCGATGAAGTCGAGCGATTCTGTTAAGTCTCACTGTATGTTTCTGCTTGAATTCCATGAAAAGGAAATCTGAGTTAATTTTTAAAAATTCTAAATATAAGGGAAATGATTGCATGCCCCTTATGTCTTTAGTCCAGATGACGACACAAAGGTTGTTATTCTAACCGTATCTGCCCCCTTAATAAAAAAAAAAAAAGATACTTCCAAAAAATAATTTTAAGAATGACTTCGACCTTAACTTCTTTTGAATTGTTTATTAATTATACTTCTTCGATAGATTAATAATTTGTATTTGCTGTTATTAATATATCTTCAGAGAGTAGGTAATTATTTATTTGCCATAGTTAAGTTATCTTCAGTTAAAATGGTAACTTTTATTACTATTAATTATGTCTTCTGTAACAAACATGAACATATGCATATTACATAAAACATACTACATAAGCACACACACGCATACGCACGTAAATACACACAGATGGACACATATATACATAATATATACATACATATATAAAAAAACACTTACATAGATATATATTTATACAAATTCATACTTGCATACATGCATATAGTTTACACTGGACATATCTTTCTATTTCTCTATCTATCTGTATATATGTGTGTGTGTGTGTGTGTGTGTGTGTGTGTGTGTGTGTGTGTGTGTGTGCTAGTATACCTATGTATATGTAGGAGTATATTTATCTGTCTACATATATATGTAAATGTAGGTGTATATTTATGTGTCTACATTTATATGTATATACATTTACATATACATAAATATACTCTCACACACACACACACACACACACACACACACACACACACACACACACACCTATATAGGTACATTTATACATACACACATATGGACACACGTATGAAGAATCAAGATAACCTACAAAGAAGAAACGATTCCAAAGATTTTCTCACTGCTGTTTTCACTTTGTTTTCGGCCTCACAATAAAATCCTTCCCAGTCTGAACAAGATGTCACTATCCAACTGTACTCCAGTGTTGTAGCGTTCTGAACTTGGTGCAGCAGTTGTCTCCCTTTCAGTATTTTAATGGCGGACTTCGGATTACTGGCAACGTTACATACAAACGTTATATTTACTTTATTCTCCTTTGCATTATTCGTCAAATGTTCAATGATCACTTTTGTCTTAATGGACGGTTGGTCTGGAGTCAAACAAAAGTAAACTTTAATATTTCTCTATTATTTATTATCCATCCACTCTCTCTCTCTCTCTCTCTCTCTCTCTCTCTCTCTCTCTCTCTCTCTCTCTCTCTCTCTCTCTCTCTCTCTCTCTCTCTCTCTCTCTCTCTCTCTCTCTCTCTCTGAATCTCTCTGAATAGTTTTTATATAACTATTTTATGATCTGTATTCAAAATTAAACTCAAAATAAAATGAATTAAAACTCACATTTAACGTTAATAATAATTTTGCTATGCGATGTTTGGTTCGTATACGGATTAGAAGCAGTGCATGTGTAGACGCCATCTTGAAATCTCGTGATATTAGTCAGTGCCAGTAGTCCGTTGTTACTGACAGTCTGATTGGTCAGTTCCCATCTGTAGAGGCATTTGATAAAACAGTCGGCTTTGCATGATATTGTGACGTCACTTCCTTCACCTACAGTGATGTCAGATGAAGAATTGACTCGAACTGAAGTACCGGGACCGTCTATGAAAATATAATAATTATAAATTAATTAATTAATTAATTAATAATTTTAATAATATTAATAATTAATAAATAAATAAATACATCAATGATAATTGTTTGTTTCTATTATCATCAACATGATCCTCATTATAATAATAACCATCAACATCATAGACATATTCATCATCATTATTATTCTTATACCTGCTAATACTGTTGTTATTGGTGTTGTTGTTGTTGCTATTATTATTATTATTATTATTATTATTATTATTATTATTATTATTATTATTATTATTATTATTATTATTATTATTATAAATTAAATTTATATTATAATACCTCTAACTTTCAACACAATTGTGTTACTCGAATATTGATGATCGATATTTTCACATCGCCAAATATTTCCTTCTTGATTTCTGTTCACAGATGTTATGGTAACTAGAAACTTGTTACGGAAACATTTGAAAGTGTAATTTCCACTAATACGTGACAAAACATCACAGTGTCCGGGCCCAAAACTATACACGTCATAGATGACGTCATTCTCAAACCACCTGACGCGATGTGAAGTTTGGAAAATCTGACATGTCAACGTAAATGAAAGACCGCTGACAACGTAAGGGGCAGATCCCTGAAGATTCGGGCGTCCTGAAAGTAAACTGTAAACATTAAACACACCCTGGCACGCCCACACCCTGAGACACAGAGAGAGAAACACACTCAGATAAATACATAGATAAAACAATCTATAGCCTAACAAAGTGAGTCTAATTTTATCTGGATATTCTTAAATAAACGTTTATATCTAACAAATATTATTATAAATATACACGTCTAACAAATATTGACTTGTTTGTTTATTTTATCATTTGTATTTTTACTCTAATTAGTTTATTACTTACTATGAACAGTCAAACGAAGTGTTTTATTAGCAGTTTGTTTCGTATCTGGATTTTCAGCAACGCACACATAGAGACCTGATTGTGATATATGAACATTAGCCAATGACAGAATATTTGTGTTACTTATGACGTCATCTGCGACCTTCCATTGATAATTACACGTGATGAAACACGTCGCCGAACACAACAGTGTGACGTCACTTCCTTCCACAACAGTCACAACAGATGAAGTATTCAGTTTGAGTGATGTTCCAGGACCATCTATAAAAAGCAAAAACATTATCAACATCAGCATCATCATTATCGGTATCATCATTGACTTCATACATTTGTTTTATCTTTCACAGAGTAGAAACTGTGGGTTGCTCGTATTGTTAGTTGTGAATGTTGTCGTCGTAGTGATGGTGATATCGTAGTGTTTCAGTTGTTGCTGTTATTATTATAACTATTTATTTATTCTGTTATTATTTTTGATGATTTATTAATTTTATTGTTTTTTCGTCATTAACAGTACTTATTTCGTAGGATGATAATAATAAACAAAACTGATTTTTACCTCTCACTTCCAGTTTTATTTCATTGCTGCGCTCAAAAAGATCACTACATCTCCACACTGCTCCATGTTGACTGAGTTTCACTGATTTTATTGTCAGAGTGTTAATACCATTTGAACAGTTAAAAGTGTATTCTTCTGGATGTTTACTATAAAAATGACACTGTCCAAGTTCATGCATTATGTGTTCTGTGTTATTCTCAAACCAAATTATTACATCAGAATGGAAAGCTGTCTTGCAGGTAAAAGTAAAAGGTGATCCAACAATTGCATATCTGTTTGATGTTGTTAAATTGTAATACAGACCTAAAATTTTAAATAATAAAAAAAAATATATAAAATTAAATTCATTTTTCATAATTACATTCTTGTTAATTTTTTGTGTTGTTTTCATTAATTTATTTATTTATTATTTATTTATACTTCATTCCATAATTATGTTACATTACGTTACGTTCCTTTACGCTCTGTTATGGACCGTCATCTTGTTATGTTTTTTTATGTTATGTTATTGTCTCATGTTTTAATACGGATATGTTTCAAAAATTCAAATCACACAATTACGCAGATATTTTTTACATTAGTCAACGAAACATAACTTCGACTGAGTATAGATTTCACAGTAAGTAAATTAAATTAACTCAGGTACAGATAAATAGTTGCGTCTCAAAAGACAGACTGACAGCCCATAATAGAGACACGCCATTTCACAGACAAAACTCTTTATTAGGTCATGTATCCTGTACACCCCTGACTGCATTAATGGTATGCTCCAGTCTGTTCATACAAGCAACAGCGAGAGCCTAATTATAATCTGGTAAATGTAATTAATAAATCTACAAAGAAATCTATGAATAAATCTAATTTTATATAATTTTGTTCTCTGTTCTGTATTTAGTTTTATCGGACCAGTCTATAATTTATTACAGGTATTATTCAAGGTAAACGGCAGGTAATTAGTAAATGCACTCAACCGTGTCTTGTGTTGTTCATGCTGTACTATACTTTATGAGACGTCTGTCTTTTAGGAGGAATATAAAAAACATACTTGTTCGTAAATTACAGATCCCAGTAACACGAACACACAGAATAACTTATAACTCATTTCAAGTATTTTACTTTTTACTGCTGTTAATATAAAAGCAGTTTTCGACGCCTTCAACGTATGAGGTTTACTTCCTGCTTCATACACAATATGAACACAAGTGTCACTGGCTCTGCATATTTATGTTTCCCAAGGTTTGTTTCTTACGTTATGACATGACTTGGTCAGTTTTATTTTGGTATGTTGTGACTCTACCACTCTGTTCAAAACCAGTCATGGATGGAAAAAGTCGAACAAAAGATTTAACGCAAAACACCTAATACTCTTTCTGTCAAGTCATTGAGTATCATACTCTTTCTATTGTGTTCGGTTTATACTGGAATGTGTGTGTGTGTGTCTGTGTGTGTGTGTGTGTGTGAGTGTATGTGTGTGTCTGTGTGTAATTATTGTTGTTGTTTTGTTATTATTATTATGGTTACTTTATTACATATTTTTATATTGTATTACATTATGTTACATTGCGTTACGTTATTCTGTGTAATGTACTGTCATATTACGATACATTATGTTATCCTATCTTATGTTATGTTATGGTTTCATATTTTGATAAATATATTTCAAGACTTCATGTTGCACAGTCATTACCATTAGACTCCACATTTGGTAAATGAAACGATACTAACTCAGATAGAGATAAATAATTTGAATATAAAATACATACCTTGTACGTACAATACACATCCCAGTAACACGAATAACTTACAACTCATTTCCAGTATTTTAGTTTTCACTGTCGTTAATGAAAATATATACTGTCTTAGCTACATTTTCCTCATTTAAATTCTTCCTTGTTTTCTTTCCTGTTGATGCGTCACCACGTTTGCTTTCGGTTTCGTAAGCAAAACACCCTTTATATTCTTTGTAAAATAGACTGTAATAGACTGTAATCTGTAATAGACTGGATTCAATCGAAGGACTTCTGCAGTCTAAGAAAAGACAGTCTACACGAAACTGATTATACTTTGAGTCTTTTATATTATTATTATTTAACGTTAGTGGTATTAGCATACATTTATGTAATAATGCTATGAATTATTGACAATGTTTTAGTTCAGGAATGGGCAAGCTTTTTTCAAGAAGCTGCCCACATGAGACAAGGCTCATCCTCAGTTGGGCCGCAGGTACTAATTCAGGCGATTTTATTTTTTAAAAATTTTCATTTTCATTTACTTCAGGAACTGTTATAATAATATAAAAAAGTGACATGTGTTTTAGAATCTTAGTAGATGACAAAATAGACTCATGTTATAAAATTTGAACTTACATTATTTTCCCTGTGAAATTTTTTTATGACTGTTTTAGACATATTCGTACGTGCACATACTGGCATATATGTTTTTGAAAAGTAGGAAGATATGGTTTATTTTGTTCGTTTTTATATAAAAAAAAATAATATTTATTTTTTTTTTTTTTTTTTTATTTTTTTTTTTTTTTTTTTTTTTTTTTTTTTTTTTTTTTTTTTTTTTAAATTTTTTTATTTTTAATTAAAACACGCGGAATAACGCCTACATTTGTTTGTTCAGATAAAATAACTGATTATACCACCACCCTCTGTAAACATCACTGCATCCGTTTCTCACACGAGATTTCCAGGTGTAATTCATGACGATATGAAACAGAACCATATGAAAGATTACTTACACCGATAAATTTGTTTGTCAAAACATAGTAAATGTATTCGTCACATAACAAACTGAAAATCTGAAGAAATATGTTGGGTAAACTCAGAATATTTTGTTTCTCGATAACATGTGAACCTTAACTGGGCCTCTTTCAAACGGAATATCTGCAGTCGATATTTTGAAAAAATTTTATAATAATAATAATAATAATAATAATAATAATAATAATAATAATAATAATAATAATAATAACAATAACAATAACAATAATAATAATAATAATAATAATAATAATAAAGAAGAAGAAGAAGAAGAAAAGAACATGTTGGATGTACTAAAATATTTCTTTCTTTCTTCTTTTCTTTTTACAGAATCACTGTAAACAGTCGAATACACAACAAACAATACACTGACAAATTACGTCATCTCCGATCATGCGTAAAACCTACTTTTTCTACTATGTCGACCGTCTTGAAATATTAACCAGCAAACAATAATTTCCACCTTCAAAAGTTGAATGCATTTTAATCTATGCCGTTCAGCTAATTGATATATATAACAATTTATAACAAATCCGATAAATAGGTTATATCTACAAGTCACTATTTTTTTTATGTTTTTATTATTGATATCCGAGTGTATTTTACCTTACAGGTGTATGTATTTCCATATTTTCATTTATACAGATATATATATAGACATGTAGTTAAGTATATATATATATAGATATATATATATATATACATATAAAAACAAACATACACGCACACACACACACATATATACGCATATATATATAAATATAGCGTGTTTGTGTGTGTGTCCGTGCGTGCGTGTAAGTAAGTGTGCGTGTGCATTTTTAATAATTACAAATCTTTACTGCAGAGATAAAGGACGGCCATTTTGAATTGTCGCGTGACCTAGACAACATGGATGTTTGCCAAGGTTTGTTTCTTACGTTATGACAAGACTTGGTCAGTTTTATTCTGGTATGTTGTGACTCTACCACTCTGTTTAAAACCAGCCATGGATGGAAAAAGTCGAAAAAAAAATTAATCCAAAATACCTAATACTCTTTATTTTGTCACGCCATAGTGTAGCATACTCTTTCTATTGTGTTCGGTTTATACTGAAATATGTGTGAGTGTGTGTGTGTGTGTGTGTGTGTGTGTTTTCTGTATGTTATTATTGTTGTTGTTTTTCCTATTATGATTATGCTTGCTTTATTGGATATTTTTATGCCGTGTTACATTATGTTACATTGCGTTACGTTACGCTGAGTAGTGCACTGTCATATAACGATATTTATGTACGTATGTATCTGTGTGTGTGTGTGTGTATATATATAAATATATGTGTGTCTCTGTCTGTGTGTATGTATACTATACCTCTGTATATGTCTACGTATATCTATATATACATATATACACACACTCACACACACATACGTTTAGTAGTTACGTAACTTCCTTTTATTATGTCCCTTGTCTGTTTTCCTGTTCTAACTGCTTGCCCACAATACGTTTAACCCAAGTTCTGTCATTTCGTTAGACGTACGTTCTTACATATGTAATTATATATTCAGAGACAGTGATTGGGTAGACAGATGGATGGATGTGTGGATACAGTGAAGTAAAGAAAGACAGAACAATCAGACAGAGTAACAGGTAAATAGAGAATAATAGAAAAGAAAACAGAGGTGTGTAAAATCAGAATGGTTCAAGTACAAAGATCGATGGAGAAAGCTTGTTATAAACAAAGACCCACAAACAAACGAACACATTTGAAAGACAAAGAGAAACATTACTTTCTTATTGTATACACAGGGAAAGAATAAAATATAGCAGACAACTGGAAAATAGATTTGTTATGTCAACGAAAAATATCTTTGTGATCACGAACACAGAAACAAACCAGCTATATGATAAGAAAAAACAGCACAATGAGCAGAAAAATAGTACACACTAGTTTAGTAGTTATATTAGTTCCCTTCATTATGTCCCTTGTCCTATTTCCGGTTCTAAATGCTTGCTCACAGTTCCTTT
>CM022676.1:4222604-4240846 GCA_012295275.1 Chrysomallon squamiferum
TAACCATATCTATCCAAGCTGTTCTCTTTTTTTGTGATACTCGTGAGCTATTCATATTTTTATTGTCTATTTACATTGAGTGAAGTAAAATAATATGTGATGATTTTGTAAAATTCTGACGAGGTTTCGGGAGTACGAATCTTTTTTTTTTCTTTCTTTTCTTTATATTGTAATAATCGGCTTGGACTGGATTTAATTTTTTTTTTTTGTTAACTATGTTTCTGCGTCTGCATGTTTCCTGTTAAATTTCTTTCTCTGTACTGTTAGATTTTATGGGGAATTTTTGCTTATATAACACAGACCGAAATGATAGAAAATGTGTTAAAGGAAATGCGAGCAAGCATTTAGAACGGGAAACAGGACAAGGGACGTAATGAAGGGAACTGATGTAACTACTAAACTAGTGTGTACTATTTCTCTGCTCATTATGCTGTCTTTCTTTATCATATAGCTGGTTTGTTTCTGTGTTCGTGATTACAAAGATATTTTTCGTTGTCATAATAAATACATTTTCCAGTTCTCTGCTATATTTTATTCTTTCCCTTCGTACACAATAAGAAAGTAATGTTTCTCTTTGTCTTTCAAATGTGTTCGTCTCTTTGTGTGTCATTGTTTATAACAAGCTTTCTCCATCGATTTTTGTATTTCCACGAGTCTGGTTTTAGACACCTCTGTTTTCTTTTCTATTATTCTCTAGTTATCTGTTACTCTGTCTGTTTTGTCTTTCTTTCTTTACTTCACTGTATCCACACATCCATCCCTCTGTCTACCCAATCACTGTCTCTGAGTATATAGTTACGTATATAAGAAGGTACGCCTAACGAAATGACAGAACATGGGTTAAACCTATTGTGGGCAACCATTCAGAACAGGAAAACAGACAAGGGACATAATAAACGTACGTGTGTGTGTGTGTGTGTGTGTGTGTGTGTACATAGATCAATAAATAAATAAATATATATATATACACACACACACACACACACACAGAAACACAAACACAATAGAAACAGTATGCTACTCAATGATTTGACAGAAAGAGTACCATGTGTTTTGCGTTAAATCTTTTGTTCGACTTTTTCCACCCATGACTGGTTTTAAAACAGAGTGGTAGAGTCCCAACATACGAAAATAAAACTGACCAAGTCTTGTCATAAAGTAAGAAACAAACCTTGGCAAACATCCATGTTGCCTAGGTTACGTCACAATTCAAAATGGCCGCCATTTATCTATGCAGCAAAGATTTCTGAAAATGCACACGCACACTTACTGACACACACACACACGCACACTTACTTACACACAGACACACACATATATATAGGTATGTATGTATACACATATACAAGCATACACTGATACCCAATCATCACATACATAGGTATAGTATGCCTACACACAAACAGATATATATATATATATATATATATACACACACACACACACACACACAGGCAGACACAGAAAAACACACACAATAGAAAGAGTATGCTACTCAATGACTTCACAGAAACAGTGTCATGTGCTTTAGGTTATATCGTTAGTTCGTCTTTTTTCATGCATCACTGGTTTTAAACAGAGTGGTAGGGTCAGAACATACAACAATAACACTGACCACGTGATGTCATGACGTAAGAAACGAAACTTGGCAATGATGTTGCGTAGGTCTCGCCACAATTCAAAATGGCCGCCCTTTTTCTATGCAGCAAAGATTTCTGTTGATTAAAAATGCACATACACACTTACTTACATGCACACACACACACACACATATAAAAGGAAAGTTTGTTATTCGAACATATACCAACTACCTACATGTATATATATATATATATATATATATGTGTGTGTGTGTCTTTTCATTATTACATTCACACCTACATACTTACATACATATATTTATATATACATACATATATATATATGTATGTTTGTATATATGTATGAATGTATGTATGGAAACACATATACAAACATACACACATACATACATATATATATATGTTTACACTGGAATGGTACATAAGTACATTCGGACATAAATAAAAAGAAAAAAAGAAGGAAAAGTAAATAAAAGAACGTATGTCTAACGAAATGACAGAACATCGGTTAACCGAATTTTGGGTAAGGAGTTAGAACAGGAAAACAGTCAAGGCAGATAATTATATATAGGTAGATAGATACGTATACACATACATAGACATAATCTATATACAAACATATATATATATATATACATATACAAACAGACACACACATACATTCCTACGTACATAATATATAATAATATGACAGTACACTACACAACGTAACGTAACGATGTGTAACATAATGTAATACAATATAAAAATATGTAAGAAAGCAAGCATAATAATAATTACAAAACCACAACAATAATAACACACACACACCTACACACACACCTACACACATACACACACACCTACACACATGTACACACCACACACACACACACACACACACACACACACACACGCACATATTCCAGTGTAAACCGAACACAATAGAAAGAGTATGCTACTCAATGACTTGACAGAAAGAGTATCATGTGTTTTGCGTTAAATCTTTTGTTCGACTTCTTCCATCCATGGCTGGTTTTAAACAGTGTGGTAGAGTCACAACATACCACAATAAAACTGACCAAGTCTTGTCATAAAGTAAGAAACAAACCTTGGCAAACATCCATGTTGCCTAGGTTACGCCACAATTCAAAATGGCCGCCCTTTATCTATGCAGCAAAGATTTCTAATTACAAAAAATGTACACCCACACTTACTAACACACACACACACGCACACTTACTTACACACAGACACACACACATATATATAGATATGTATGTATACACATATACAAGCATCCACTGATACCCGAACATGCACATATACCACCTACATGCCTACGCTCATAAATATTACCATACAACATATGTACATGTTATATATATCTATATCTATATATATATATTTTAACATTAAATATGTATATATGTAAACAAAAAAGTTACACACACACATATATATATATATATGTAAACATAGAGATACACACATGTATATATATATATATACACTGATACCCAAACATGCTCATACATAGGTATAGTATACCTTCATAGAAACAGATTATATATATATATCGACACACACACACACGCACACACAGAAAATCTTGACACATACACAATGTAAAGATATACAAAATTCTACTCAATGAATAAAACAAAAAATAAAGAAAAATAAAAAATAAAAAATATCTGAAGAAGAATAAATAACCTTATATCTTTAATTCGTCTTTTTTCATGCATCACTGGTTTTAAACAGAGGGTGGGTCAGGTATTTTTCAATAATTCAATCGAGTGATGTCATGACGTAAGAAAGAAAACTTGGCAAAGATGTTGCGTAGGTCACGCCACAATTCAAAATGGCCGCCCTTTTTCTATGCAGCAAAGATTTCTGTTGACTAAAAAGGCACATGCACACTTACTTACATGCACACACACAGACACACACACAGTGAAGAAAAGAAAGTAACTATATTTTTATTAACGGCAGTTAAAACTAAAACACTGGAAATGAGTTGTAAGATATTCTGTGTGTTCGTGTTGCTGGGATGTGTAATTTACGTACAAGGTATGTATTTTATATTCTTCCCAAATGACAGGCTTCTCCTATAGAATAGTCTAGCATAAACAACAGAAGACACGGTTGAGCGCGTTTACTAATTACTTGCCGTTTACTTTGAATAATATATGTAATAAATTATGGAATAGTCTGATACAATTAAATGCAGAACACAGAACAAAATTATATAAAATTAGATTTATTCACAGATTTATTTGTAGATTTATTAATTACATTTACCAGATTATAATTAGGCTCTCCCTTTTGCTTGTATGAACAGATTGGAGCATACCATTAAATCAGTTAGGGGTGTACAGGATACATGACCGAATAAATAGTTTTGTCTGTCAAGTGGCGTTTCTGCATTATAGGCTGTCAGTCTGTCTTTTGAGACGCAACCATTTTATCTGTACCTGAGTTCAATTAATTTACAAACTGTGAAAACTTGACTGAGTGGAAGTTATGTTTCGTTGACTAATGTACAAAAGTATATATGCGTAATTGTGTGATTTGAATTTTTGAAATATATCTGTATTAAAACATGAGACAATAACAAACCATAACATAACATAACATAACAACATGGCGGTCCATAACAGAGAGTAACGTAACGTAACGTAACGTAATGCAACATAATTATGGAATAAAGTATAAAAAAAAAGAAAAAAAAAAAAAAAAAAACAATTAAAATAACAGAAAAAAGAAAATAACACAAAAAAGAATGTAATTATAAAAAAATGTATTTAATTTTATTTGAATTGTTCTTTTATTATTTTAAAATTTAGGTCTGCATTACAGTTTAACAACATCAGAGAAATATGCAATTGTTGGATCACCTTTTACTATTACCTGTCGAGGACATGCTCCTCTAATTAACTGGTTTGAGAATAACACAATATACATGATGCGTGCACTAGATGAACACGGTCAGTGTCATTTTCTTAATGAACATCCAAGAGAATACACTTTTAACTGTTCAGATGATATTAACACTGTGACAATAAAATCAGTGAAACTAAGTCAACATGGAACAGTGTGGAGATGTGGTTTTATTTCTGACCGCAGCAATCAAATAAAACTGAAAGTGAGAGGTAAAATTCAGTTTCATTATTATCATCCTACGAAATATATACTTTTAATGATGATAAAACAATAAACCAAATAAATCAGATAAAATATTAGCAAAATAAATATAAATATATATAAATAAATAGGAATGACATTATTCTTCTTCTTCTTCGTCAAACAAATATATTGATTATTTTATTTTATTATTTCTATTATTATTTTTCTTATTATTATTATTATTATTATTATTATTATTTTTTTATTATTATTATTATTATTATTTTTTTTTTTTACAGACGGACCCGGCAGCTCACTTCGAGTCAATTCTTCATCTGAAATCACTGTAAAGAAAGGAAATGACGTCACATTATCATGCAAAGCCGATTGTTTTATCAAATGTCTTTACAGATGGCAACTGGGTAATCAGATTGTCAGCAACAGCGGACTACTGGCACTGACTAGTATCACGAAATTTCAATATGGCGTCTACACATGCATTGCTTCTAATCCGGATACGAAGCAAACATCGCATAGCAGAATTATTATTAAGTGTAAGTTTTAATTAATTTTTATTTTATTTTAATTTTGAATACAGATTTTGAATACAGATCATTCAAATAGTTATATAAAAAGAGATTCAGAGAGATTCAGAGAGAGAGAGAGAGAGAGAGAGAGAGAGAGAGAGAGAGAGAGAGAGAGAGAGAGAGAGAGAGATATGATAAAAAAGCAATGATTTTAAACTGGAACTGAGAGGTAAAATTAACTTATTTGTTATTAATATTATTACTGTACCTATTATATGTTAAAAACACAGAACAATATTATATAAAATTAGATTTATTTATAGATTTGTTTGTAGATTTATTAATTACATTTACCAAATTATAATTAGGCTCTCACTGTTGCTTCTGTGAACAGAATGGAGCATACCATTAAAGCAGTCAGGGGTGTACAGTTTACAATATATGACCGAATAAAGAGTTATATCTATCAAATGGCATCTCTACATTATAGGCTGTTTTTCTTTTGAGAAGAACAAATTTTCCGTACCTGAGTTCAATTAATGTACAAACTGTGAAATCTAAATTGAGTCAAAGTTATGTTTCGCTGGCTAGTGTAAAATAAAATACGTAATTGTGTCAATGAATTTTTTGAAATATATCTGTATTCAAACATGGGACAATAACAAAACACAACATAATATAACATAAGAAAATGACGGTCCATAACAGAGAGTAACGTAACATCACGTAACGTAATGTAACATAATTACGAAATAAATAAATAAATAAATAAATAAATAAATAAATAAATAAATAAATAAATAAATAAACAAATAAATAAATAAATAAATAAATAATCAAATAAATAAATAAATACAAAACCTAACAAAAATGTAATTATAACAACTGGATTTAATTTTATTTGAATTTTTTATGGTTATTATTTTAAATTGAAGCTGGGAATTTCTACATAACAACATCAGAGAAATATGCAACTGTTGGATCACCTTTTACTTTTACCTGCCACAAAGTGGTTGATTCTTTGGTGATAATTTTTTATGCGAATGACACAAAATATTTAGTGTTTGAAGGATATGGGTGTGATTTTATTGGCGATCCTGCAAAAGAATACAATGTTCACTGTTCATATAAACAAAAGACTCTGACAATACAATCTGTCAATCTCAGTCAACATGGAACAATGTGGAGATGTGGTGAACTTTCTCCAGACAGCAATGAAATAAAACTGGAAGTGAGAGGTAAAAAACAGTTTTATTATTAATATTATTACTGTACCTATTATATGTAAAAAAAAACAACAAAAAAACAATGAAATAAAACTGGAAGTGAGAGGTAAAATTCAGTTTCAGTATTATCATCCTACGAAATATACACTTTTAATGATGATAAAACAATAAACTAAATAAATCAGCCAAATTATTAGCAAAATAAATACAAATAAATAAATAAATAGTAGTGACATTAGTTATAATTATAATATAATCAGCAACAACTGAAACACTGCACTATCACCATCACTTCAACGACAACATTCATAACTAACAATATGAGCAACCCACAAATTTCTACTGTCAAATTTAAACAAAAATATGCAGACAATGATGATGAAGCTGCCGATTATGATGATGATGTTGATAACGTTTTATTTTATATTTTATTTTATTTTTTTAGACGGTCCTGGAACATCACTCAAGCTCAATACTTCGTCTGTTGTGACTGTTGTGGAAGGAAGTGACGTCACAGTGTTGTGTTCGGCGACCTGTTTCATCACGTGTAAATATGAATGGAAGTTCGCAGATGACGTCCTAAGTAACACAAGCATTCTGTCATTGGCTAATGTTCAGATATCACAATCACGTCTCTATGTGTGCGTGGCTGAAAATCCAGATACGAAACAAACTGCTAATGAAACACTTCGTTTGACTGTTCATAGTAAGTAAGAAACTAATTAGAGTAAAAATACAAATGATAAAATAAACAAGTCAATATTTGTTAGACGTGTATATTTATAATATCAGAGACCCAGATATAAACGTTTATTCAAGAATATCCAGATAAAATTAGACTCACTTTGTTAGGTTATAGATTGCTTTATCTATGTATTTATCTGATTGTGTTTCTGTGTCTGTGCGTCTCAGGGTGTGGGCGTGGCCGGGTGTGTTCAGTGTTTACAGTTTACTTTCAGGACGTCCGAAACTTCAGGAATCTGCCCCTTACGCTGTCAGCGGTCTTTCATTTACGTTGACATGTCAGATTTTCCAAACTTCACATCACGTCAGGTGGTTTGAGAATGACGTCATCTATGACGTGTTAAGTTTTGGGCCCGGACACTGCGATGTTTTGTCACGTATTAGTGGAAATTACACTTTCGAACGTTTACGTTCCAAGTTTCAAGTTACTATAAACTCTGTGAACAGAAATCAAGAAGGAAATATTTGGCGATGTGAAAATATCGATCATCAATATTCGAGTAACAAAATTGTGTTGAAAGTTAGAGGTATTATAATTTCAATTTAACTTATGATAATAATAATCATAATAGTAATAATAATAATAATAATAATAGTAATAATAATAATAACAACAAGAACAAAAACAACAATAACAACAGTATCAGCAGGTATAACAATAATAATGATGATGAAGATGACCATGGTGTTGATGAATATTATAATCATGAGGATGATGTTGATAGTAATAGAAACAAACAAATATCATTGATGTATTTATTTATTTATTTCTTCTTCTTCTTCTTCTTCGTCTTATTATTATTATTATTATTATTATTATTATTATTATTATTATTATTATTATTATTTTTTTTTTTTTTTGTAGACGGACCCGGCAGCTCACTTCGAGTCAATTCTTCATCTGAAATCATGGTAGAGAAAGGAAGTGACGTCACATTATCATGCAAAGCCGATTGTTTTATCAAATGTCTTTACAGATGGGAACTGAGGAATCAGATTGTCAGTAACAACGGACTTCTGGCACTGACTAATATCACGAGAAATCAATATGGCGTCTACACATGCATTGCTTCTAATCAGGATACGAAGCAAACATCACATACCAAAATTATTATTATGTGTAACTTTTAATTAATTTTTATTTTTATTTTTATTTTGAATACAGATCATAAAATAGTTATATAAAAACTATTCAGAGAGATTCAGAGAGAGAGGGAGAGAGAGAGAGAGAGAGAGAGAGAGAGAGAGAGAGAGAGAGAGAGAGAGAGAGAGAGAGAGAGAGAGAGAGAGAGAGATATGATAAAAAAGCAATGATTTTAAACTGGAACTGAGAGGTAAAATTAACTTATTTGTTATTAATATTATTACTGTACCTATTATATGTTAAAAACACAGAACAATATTATATAAAATTAGATTTATTTATAGATTTGTTTGTAGATTTATTAATTACATTTACCAGATTATAATTAGGCTCTCACGGTTGCTTCTATGAACATAATGGAGCATACCATTAAAGCAGTCAGGGGTGTACAGTTTACAATATATAACCGAATAAAGAGTTTTATCTATCAAATGGCATGTCTACATTATAGGCTGTCTTTCTTTTGAGACAGAACAAATTTTCCGTACCTGAGTTCATTTAATTTACAAACTGTGAAATCTAAATTGAGTCAAAGTTATGTTTCGTTGGCTAGTGTAAAATAAAATACGTAATTGTGTCAATGAATTTTTGAAATATATCTGTATTCAAACATGGGACAATAACAAAACATAACATAACATAACATAAGAAAATGACGGTCCATAACAGAGAACGTAACGTAACGTAACGTAACGTAATGCAACATAATTATGGAATAAATAAAAAAAATAAATAAATAAATAAAAACAAAATAATTTAAATAAAATAAAATAAAAAACAAAAACCTAAAAAAATGTAATTATAACAAAATGGATTTAATTTTATTTGAATTTTTTATTTTATTATTTTAAATTTAGGTCTGAATTTCAACATAACAACATCAGAGAAATATGCAATTGTTGGATCACCTTTTACTTTTACCTGTCAAAAAAGGGTTGATTCTTTGGATATAAGTTTTTTTGCGAATGACACAGAATACTTAGTGTCTGAAGTAAATGGACACACTGTGTGTGATTTTCTTGGCGAACCTGCAAAAAAATACAATGTTGACTGTTCATATAAACAAAACACTCTGACAATAAAATCTGTCAGTTTCAGTCAACACGGAACAATGTGGAGATGTGGTGTTCTTTCTCCAGACAGCAATGAAATAAAACTGGAAGTGAGAGGTAAAAAACAGTTTTATTATTAATATTATTACTGTACCTATTATATGTAAAAAAAAAAAAACAACAATGAAATAAAATTGGAAGTGAGAGGTAAAATTCAGTTTCAGTATTATCATCCTACGAAATATATACTTTTAATGATGATAAAACAATAAACTAAATAAATCAGCCAAAATATTAGCAAAATAAATATAAATAAATAAATAAATAGCAAAATAGATAAATAGTAGTGACATTAGTTATAATTATAATATAATCAGCAACAACTGAAACACTGCACTATCACCATCACTTCAACGACAACATCCATAACTAACAATATGAGCAACCCACAATTTCTACTGTCAGAAATATTAAACAAAAATATGCAGACAATGATGATGAAGCTGCCGATTATGATGATGATGTTGATAACGTTTTATTTTTTATTTTATTTTTTTAGACGGTCCTGGAACATCACTCAAACTCAATACTTCGTCTGTTGTGAGTGTTGTGGAAGGAAGTGACGTCACAGTGTTTTGTTCGGCGACGTGTTTCATCACGTGTAATTATCAATGGAAGCTCGCAGATGACGTCCTAAGTAACACAAACATTCTGTCATTGGCTAATGTTCACATATCACAATCAGGTCTCTATGTGTGCGTGTCTGAAAATCCAGATTCGAAACAAACTGCTAATGAAACACTTCGTTTGAATGTTCATAGTAAGTAATGAACTAATTAGAGTAAAAATAAAAATGATAAAATAAACAAACAAGTCAATATTTGTTAGACGTGTATATTTATAATATCAGAGACCCAGATATAAACGTTTATTCAAGAATATCGAGATAAAATTAGACTCACTTTGTTAAGCTATAGATTGCTTTATCTATATATTTATCTGAGTGTGTTTCTGTGTCTGTGCGTCTCAGGGTGTGGGCGTGCCAGGGCGTGCCAGGGTGTGTTTAATGTTTACATTTACTTTCAGGACGGCCGAATCTTCAGGGATCTGCCCCTTACGCTGTCAGCGGTCTTTCATTTACGTTGACATGTCAGATTTTCCAAACTTCACATAACGTCAGGTGGTTTGAGAATGACGTCGTCTATGACGTGTATAGTAATGGGCCCGGACACTGTGATGTTTTGTCACGTATTAGTGGAAATTACACTTTCAAATGTTTCATTAACATATTTCAAGTTACTATAACATCTGTCAACAGAAATCAAGAAGGAAATATTTGGCGATGTGAAAATATCGATAATCAATATTCGAGTAACACAATTGTGTTGAAAGTTAGAGGTATTATAATTTCAATTTAATTTATGATAATAATAATAGTAATAATAATAATAATAATAATAATAATCATAATTATAATAATAATAATAATAATAATAATAACAACAAAAAAAAAAAAACAACAATAACAACAGTATCAGCAGGTATAACAATTATAATGATGATGAAGATGACGATGGTGTTGATGATTATTGTAATCATGATGATCATGTTGATAGTAATAGAAACAAACAAATATCATTGATGTATTTATTTATTTATTTATTATTCTTTTTCTTCTTCGTCTTATTATTATTATTATTATTATTATTTTTTTTTTTTTTTTTACAGACGGACCCGGCAGCTCACTTCGAGTCAATTCTTCATCTGAAATCACTGTAAAGGAAGGAAGTGACGTCACATTATCATGCAAAGCCGATTGTTTTATCAAATGTCTTTACAGATGGGAACTGAGGAATCAGATTGTCAGTAACAACGGACTTCTGGCACTGACTAATATCACGAGATTTCAATATGGCGTCTACACATGCATTGCTTCTAATCCGGATTCGAAGCAAACATCGCATAGCAGAATTATTATTAAGTGTAAGTTTTAATTAATTTTTATTTTTATTTTAATTTTGAATACAGATCATAAAATAGTTATATAAAAACCATTCAGAGAGATTCAGAGAGAGAGAGAGAGAGAGAGAGAGAGAGAGAGAGAGAGAGAGAGAGAGAGAGAGAGAGAGAGAGAGAGAGAGAGAGAGAGAGAGAGAGAGAGAGAGAGAGAGAGAGAGAGAGAGAGAGAGAGATGATTTGATAAAAAAGCAATGATTTTAAACTGGAACTGAGAGGTAAAATTAACTTATTTGTTATTAATATTATTACTGTACCTATTATATGTTAAAAACACAGAACAATATTATATAAAATTAGATTTATTTATAGATTTGTTTGTAGATTTATTAATTACATTTACCAAATTATAATTAGGCTCTCACTGTTGCTTCTATGAACAGAATGGAGCATACCATTAAAGCAGTCAGGGGTGTACAGTTTACAATATATGACCGAATAAAGAGTTTTATCTATCAAATGGCATGTCTACATTATAGGCTGTCTTTCTTTTGAGACAGAACAAATTTTCCGTACCTGAGTTCATTTAATTTACAAACTGTGAAATCTAAATTGAGTCAAAGTTATGTTTCGTTGGCTAGTGTAAAATAAAATACGTAATTGTGTCAATGAATTTTTGAAATATATCTGTATTCAAACATGGGACAATAACAAAACACAACATAATATAACATAAGAAAATGACGGTCCATAACAGAGAGTAACGTAACATAACGTAACGTAATGTAACATAATTACGAAATAAATAAATAAATAAATAAATAAATAAATAAATAAATAAATAAATAAATAATCAAATAAATAAATAAACACAAAACCTAACAAAAATGTAATTATAACAACTGGATTTAATTTTATTTGAATTTTTTATGGTTATTATTTTAAATTGAAGCTGGGAATTTCAACATAACAACATCAGAGAAATATGCACCTGTTGGATCACCTTTTACTTTTACCTGCCACAAAGTGGTTGATTCTTTGGATATAAGTTTTTTTGCGAATGACACAGAATACTTAGTGTCTGAAGTAAATGGACACACTGTGTGTGATTTTCTTGGCGAACCTGCAAAAAAATACAATGTTGACTGTTCATATAAACAAAACACTCTGACAATAAAATATCTCAACAAAACACTGTTCTTTCTCCAGACAAATGAAAAAAACTGGAAGTGAGAGGTTCAAACAACAGTTTTGATTACAATATTATTACTGTACCTATTATTTGTCCAAACAACAATGAAATAAAACTGGAAGTGAGAGGTAAAAAACAGTTTTATTATTAATATTATTACTGTACCTATTATATGTAAAAAAAAAACAACAACAATGAAATAAAACTGGAAGTGAGAGGTAAAATTCAGTTTCAGTATTATCATCCTACGAAATATATACTTTTAATGATGATAAAACAATAAACTAAATAAATCAGCCAAAATATTAGCAAAATAAATATAAATAAATAAATAAATAGCAAAATAGATAAATAGTAGTGACATTAGTTATAATTATAATATAATCAGCAACAACTGAAACACTGCACTATCACCATCACTTCAACGACAACATCCATAACTAACAATATGAGCAACCCACAATTTCTACTGTCAGAAATATTAAACAAAAATATGCAGACAATGATGAAGAAGCTGCCGATTATGATGATGATGTTGATAACGTTTTATTTTTTATTTTATTTTTTTTTTTAGACGGTCCTGGAACATCACTCAAACTCAATACTTCGTCTGTTGTGACTGTTGTGGAAGGAAGTGACGTCACAGTGTTTTGTTCGGCGACGTGTTTCATCACGTGTAATTATCAATGGAAGCTCGCAGATGACGTCCTAAGTAACACAAACATTCTGTCATTGGCTAATGTTCACATATCACAATCAGGTCTCTATGTGTGCGTGTCTGAAAATCCAGATTCGAAACAAACTGCTAATGAAACACTTCGTTTGAATGTTCAGAGTAAGTAATGAACTAATTAGAGTAAAAATAAAAATGATAAAATAAACAAACAAGTCAATATTTGTTAGACGTGTATATTTATAATATCAGAGACCCAGATATAAACGTTTATTCAAGAATATCGAGATAAAAAATTAGACTCACTTTGTTAGGCTATAGATTTCTTTATCTATGTATTTATCTGAGTGCGTTTCTGTGTCTGTGTGTCTCAGGGTGTGGGCGTGCCCGGGCGTGCCCGGGCGTGTTTAATGTTTACAGTTTACTTTCAGGACGTCCGAAACTTCAGGGATCTGCCCCTTACGCTGTCAGCGGTCTTTCATTTACGTTGACATGTCAGATTTTCCAAACTTCACATAAGGTCAGGTGGTTTGAGAATGATGTCATCTATGACGTGCATAGTAATGGGCCCGGACACTGTGATGTTTTGTCACGTATTAGTGGAAATTACACTTTCAAACGTTTACGTTCCATGTTTCTAGTTACTATAACATCTGTGAACAGAAATCAAGAAGGAAATATTTGGCGATGTGAAAATATGGATCATCAATATTCGAGTAACACAATTGTTTTGAAAGTTAGAGGTATTATAATTTCAATTTAATTTATGATAATAATAATAATAATAGTAATAATAATAATAATAATAACAACAAGAACAAAAACAACAATAACAACAGTATCAGCAGGTATAACAATTATAAAGATGATGAAGACGACGATGGTGTTGATGATTATTATAATCATGATGATCATGTTGATAGTAATAGAAACAAACAAATATCATTGATGTATTTATTTATTTATTTATTATTCTTCTTCTTCTTCGTCTTGTTATTATTATTATTATTATTATTTTTTTTTTTTTTTTTTTTTACAGACGGACCCGGCAGCTCACTTCGAGTCAATTCTTCATCTGAAATCACTGTAGAGGAAAGGAAGTGACGTCACATTATCATGCAAAGCCGATTGTTTTATCAAATGTCTTTACAGATGGGAACTGAGGAATCAAGATTGTCAGTAACAACGGACTACTGGCACTGACTAATATCACGAGAAATTCAATATGGCGTCTACACATGCATTGCTTCTAATCCGGATTCGAACCAAACATCGCATACAGAATTATTATTAAGTGTAAGTTTTAATTAATTTTTATTTTTATTTGAATTTTGAATACAGATCATAAAATAGTTATATAAAAACCATTCAGAGAGATTCAGAGAGAGAGGGAGAGAGAGAGAGAGAGAGAGAGAGAGAGAGAGAGAGAGAGAGAGAGAGAGAGAGAGAGAGAGAGAGAGAGAGAGAGAGAGAGAGAGAGAGAGAGAGAGAGAGAAAAAGAAGAATTTTTAAACTGGAACTGAGAGGTAAAATTAACTTATTTGTTATTAATATTATATGTTAAAAACACAGAACAATATTATATAAAATTAGATTTATTTATAGATTTGTTTGTAGATTTATTAATTACATTTACCAAATTATAATTAAGCTCTCACTGTTGCTTCTATGAACAGAATGGAGCATACCATTAAAGCAGTCAGGGGTGTACAGTTTACAATATATGACCGAATAAAGAGTTATATCTATCAAATGGCATCTCTACATTATAGGCTGTTTTTCTTTTGAGAAGAACAAATTTTCCGTACCTGAGTTCAATTAATGTACAAACTGTGAAATCTAAATTGAGTCAAAGTTATGTTTCGCTGGCTAGTGTAAAATAAAATACGTAATTGTGTCAATGAATTTTTTGAAATATATCTATATTCAAGCATGGGACAATAACAAAACACAACATAATATAACGTAAGAAAACGACTGTCCATAACAGAGAGTAACGTAACATCACGTAACGTAATGTAACATAATTACGAAATAAATAAATAAATAAATAAATAAATAAATAAATAAATAAATAATCAAATAAATAAATAAACACAAAACCTAACAAAAATGTAATTATAACAACTGGATTTAATTTTATTTGAATTTTTTATGATTATTATTTTAAATTGAAGCTGGGAATTTCAACATAACAACATCAGAGAGATATGCAACTGTTGGGTCACCTTTTACTTTTACCTGCCACAAAGTGGTTGATTCTTTGGATATAAGTTTTTTTGCGAATGACACAGAATACTTCGTGTCTGAAGTAAATGGACACACTGTGTGTGATTTTCTTGGCGAACCTGCAAAAAAATACAATGTTGACTGTTCATCTAAACAAAACACTCTGACAATAAAATCTGTCAACCTCAGTCAACATGGAACAGTGTGGAGCTGTGGTTTTCTTTCTCCAAACAGCAATGAAATAAAACTGGAAGTGAGAGGTAAAAAACAGTTTCATTATTAATATTATTACTGTACCTATTATATGTTAAAAAGGAAAAAACAACAACAATGAAATAAAACTGGAAGTTTATTATTAATATTATTACTGGACCTATTATCTCATTGGCTAATGTTAGTAGATCACAATCAGGTTTCTACGTGTGCGTGGCTGAAAATCCAGTTACGAACCAAACTGCCAGTGAAACACTTCGTTTGACTGTAAGTAATAAACTAATTATAGTAAAAGTAAAAATGGTAAAATGAACAATAAACTCAGTATTTGTTAGAGATGTATGCTTAAAGTATCAGACAATCAATTATAAATGTTTACATGCGAATGTCAAGTCGTTTTTACCTTCGTCATGGAATGATATTTGTTGATGTTAACGTTGTTCAGCATCTACCAGTTGGAGGAGAAAGTGGAATGGTGTGAGTAGGCGCACCCATGAATCACAAAACCCAAATAAATAATTTGTCATTAGTCGTCAGAATTTCAGCATATTAGCTTATCGTTTTTTTCACAAACAATTTTTAACCCTTAACTTATTTTGAGTAGTATCTATTAACTTAATGTTACGTTTTTATTTTCAATAATGAATTTTCAGGCCCTGTAGACGACAGCAGTCAGTTTGGAAAAGAATTTGGCAGCGGTTTTGGAACTTTCTTCGTTCTGTCTGTTATCATTGTCATTGTCGTTGTTCTCTACGTTCGAAAGAAAAGAAGTATTTGTTTGTTTGTTTGTTTGTTCTGTTTGCTCCCTTCCTTATTTCTTTCTTTGTTTCTTTCTTTTTAATTCAATCTTTTTATTTTATTTTCTATTCTTTGTTTATTTATTCATTCATCCACTTGATCGTTCGATCATTTATTCATAGCTTCATACTAGTGTTTGTTTGTTGTTTGTATCTTTATTTTGTTTCCTTGTTCTTTCATTTATTTTATTATGTATTTTAATTACACTTACCCATAGAGTAAAGAGGAGATAAATCAAGATTTCTTTACACAATTATCTTACACAGAGTAATCAAACCTGTTTTTGTGACCACCTGTGTATTTCAGCCACATGATAATGACATGGCTGAGGTAAAAAATGATGTCTAAGAGCAAGAACATTTAATGATAAATTTAATTTTAGACAGGCATAATTCTGAAAATGTTTCATGACTATGTCAGTATTCAGGTAGAGTGATTTAAGCACATAAGTATAGTGTAAACATACAAATAGCTAGTATCAGTGTGACTACTACTACCACTACTACTTCATCCTACTAAAACTAAAATTATTACTACACTACTATGCTCAAGATGATGAAAAGGTTGTTATTATTATCATTGTTGTTATTGTTATTATTATTGTTATTATTATTATTATTATTATTATTATTACAGAAGAAAAGAATCCAAATTCGAACCAACGAAGGTAAATTATTTCATAGATTTTTACTGTTTTTCTTTCTGTAAAATATAATTCATGTGTTTATGTCCATCTGTCTATATGTACTTATGTATATTTCTATGTATTTTGTGCGTTTATATATATGTGTATGTATGTATGTATATATGTATGTATATATGTGTGTATGTTTTTATGAATGTATATATCTATGTATATATGTGTTAATGTATATATGTATGTATATATGTGTTAATGTATATATGTATGTATGTATATAAGTATGTGTGTATTTATGCATGTAAGTTTGTGTGTATGTATGTATGTGTTTGCATTCTTTTGCTCATTCTCGGATTAGTGCATTGAAGTATATGTAATATATTTTATTTACGCTTGCAATTTCAGAATCAGCAATGTGCATCAAAATACGGAGAATTCATATTCTTCTCTAGGAGAAAGAGGAGATGAGTTCGCATATGACGTCTTAATACCTGGTGGTAAGTGAACTGATATTAATAAATGCTAAAGAAGAAAACGAGTAGAGTTTGTTAACCATACGCTTATGTGGACAATTTCACTATTATATATAGAGATTTTGAGAAAGAATAGATTCTAAATATGTTAGAAATAGTTCTATATAGATTTATAAATATGTTTGTCTAGAAGTGTCTTTGTATGAAAAGTTAATATTGTTCTAGATTTTTAAGAAAGACACTTTGTAAATGATTTTGAAATAGCTGTAAAATATAGTATACACAGACTCATTCACACTCTTACATCGATGTATATTTATGTATCTCTGTATGTATCTATGTGTTTGTGTATATATGTATCTATGTGTTGGTGTATTTATCACGATTATTGTTTTCTTCGTACATCACAATTTTTAAATAAAACAAAATATAATTTAATTCCATGTTTAAGATAATCAGACTGCACCAGCAACAGAACGTGAAGATAAAGAGAATCCATATTCTTCTCTAGACGAAAGAAGATATGACGTCTCATATGATGTCTTATTGCCTGGTGGTAAGTGAACTGATATTAATAATGCTAAAGAAGAAAACGAGTATAGTGTGTTATTCATACGCTTATTCAATCACATTCACGAAAAGAAATCCCCATAAACATATATACAT
>CM022676.1:4241046-4280537 GCA_012295275.1 Chrysomallon squamiferum
CGTTCAAGTTTACGTATTATAAGGATTTTTCTTTCCACGGCTTCGTAAACTTTGTCTGTCAAAGCTGTTCCCTTTTTTGGTGATACTTGTGAGTTTTTCGTATTTTTATTTTCTATTTACATTGAGTAAAGCATAATTCTATCTGATGATTTTGTAAAAGTTGTACGAGGATTCGGGCGTACGAATCGATTTTTTTTTTTAAATTTTATATTGAAATAAACGGCTTGGATTGGATTTAAAAAGCTTTTGTTTTTTTAAAAAATGTTCCTATATGTGGATGTTTCCTGTTAAATGTCTTTCTCTGTACTGTTAGATTTTATTGGGAATTGTTGCTTATATAACAAAGACCGAAATGATAGAAAATGGGTTAAAGCAACTGCGACCGATTATTTACAACGGGAAACAGGATAAGGGACATAATGAAGGGAACTGATGTAACTGCTAAACTAGTGTGTACCATTTCTCTGCTCATTATATCATGTTTCTTTTTCAAATAGCAGGTTTCATTCTGTGTTCGTGATCACAAAGATATTTTTCGTTGTCATAATAAATATATTTTCCAGTTCTCTGCTATATTTTATTCTTTCCCTGCGTATGCAATAAAAAAGTAATGCTTCTCTTTGTCTTTTAAATGTGTTCTTCTGTTCATGAGTCTTTGTTTATAGCAAGCTTTCTCCATCGATCTTTGTACTTGAACCATTCTGATTTTACACACCTCTCTTTTCCTTTCTGTTATTCTCTATTTACCTGTTACTCTGTCTGATCGTTCTTTCTTTCTTTACTTCACAGTATCCACACATCCATCCATCTGTCTACCCAATCACTGTCTCTGAATATATAATTACATATCTAAGAACGTACGTCTAACGAAACGACAGAACATGAGCTAAACGTATTGTGGGCAAGTAGTTAGAACAGGAAAACAGATAAGAGACACTATGAAGGGAAGTTACTTAACTTGTAAACGTATGTGTGTGTTTGTGAGTGTATATATATGTATATATATATATATATATATATATATATATATATATATACACACGCACACACTCAGTTACATTCATTAGTACATATATATCATAATATGACAGTACACTATACAGCGTAACGTAACGCAATGTAACATAATGTAATACAGCATAAAAGTATGTAATAAAGCAAGCATAATAATAACAAAACAACAACAGTAATAACAAACAGACACACACACATAGACACACATCCATACATATTGCAGTATAAACCGAACACAATAGAAACAGTATACTACTCTATGACGTGACTGAAAGAGTATCAAGTGTTTTAGGTTATATATTTTGTTCGTCTTTTTCATCCATGACTGGTTTTAAACTGAGAGGTAGAGTTACAACATACCAAAATAAAACTGACCAAGAAACAAAACTTGGAAAACATCGATGTTGTGTAGGTCACGCCACAATTCAAAATGGACGCCCTTTATCTATGCAGCTAAGATTTCTAATTATAAAAAATGCGCACGCAAACTTACTTACACGCGCACACACACACTCAGATACACTGACATTGATCATACACACCTATACACATATATATATATATTTACATATATACGTACCATCTATCTGCCTAAATCATAAATTTTATATACATCCATATATGCAGATATATATATATATAGTAGGACATAACAAACGGAAGTTGCGTAACTACTAAACGTACATATACGTATATATACACCCGTATCCATACAAAGATACATTATACTTACATATATCCATAGATATATACATACATACATATGCATACACACAGATAATATACATACATTATACATACATATATCCATAGATATAAACATACATGCATACATATCCTAACAAAATTAGTATTTATATATATATATATATATACACGCATACAGATATACATATATACGAACGTACGTATAGACAAAAAACCCAATAACATAAGCATATATAGACACACATATATATTAACTCTCTCTCTCTCTCTCTCTCTCTCTCTCTCTCTCTCTCTCTCTCTCTCTCTCTCTCTCTCTCTCTCTCTCCCCCCTCCCTCTACATTTCTATGAAAAGCAATCCGGATCACACCTGACATAAAATAACTGAGAACACACATAACTCTGCATATTTCATTCTAACTTTCTTTTCAAGTAAAAAAAAAGAAAAAAAAAAAAAAAAAAAAAATCAAAAAAAAAAAAAAAAAAAACGTGACACCTGTGTCTGAACACAGAAGAATACGTGACAGTTTCTACACTCTTTCATTTTGTTATGTCACGGGTTCGAATGCGATCGTAGGACAAAAAGATTTATCGGTGTAAATAGTCTTTCTTATGCAGCTGCTTTCCTATCGTGTTGAATTACACTTGACAAAGTCGTCCGAGAGACGGATCCAGTGATATTTATAGGGGGTGTTGCTTGTTTGGTTATTATATCTGTACAAACAGAACTAGGCGTTCTTGGGCATTTTGTTAAGCATATAATCTATATATCGGTCTGTATGTATATGTATGTATGTCTGTTTATGTGTGTATGTATGTGTGTGTGATAAAACATTTCATCACTGGGCCTACCAGGTGAATTGACTTGAAATGCACTGTTTTTGATCGTGATACTTCATTAAATAACAATTGTACAGGTATCCATACAAGAAGGTAGTGAGAGTAAATCTTACAACTTGACAAAGAAGAAAAATATTTTTTATTCATAGCAGAGAAAACAAGAAACTAGTAAAGAATAGATAATAAAATTAAAACGATATTTTATTAACTGCTGTGAAAACAAGAAATTATCGAGGAAAAGATACTAAAACTAGAACTTTATTTTTAATAACGTCAGTGAAAACTAAAAAACTGGAAATGATTTGTACGTTATTCTGCGTATTTATGTTACTGGGATGTTTATTGTGCGTACAAGGTTTGTGTTTTATATCGACATTACTTATCTGCATCTGACTTAGTCTCGTTTTATTACTAAGGTAATAACTGGGTAACATGAACTCTGGAAATATATTTATCAAAATATGAAACAATAACATAACATAAGATAACATAATATATCATAACATAACAGTACACTACACAACGTAACGTAACGTAAAGCAACATAATGTAATACAATAATAAAATATGTAAAGAAGCAAGCGCAATAATAATAACAAAACAACAACAATAAAACACACTCACACACACTCAAACACACACACACACACACACACACACACACACACACACACACACACAGATAGACATGTTCCAGTATAAACCGAACACAATAGAAAGTGTATGCTACTGAATAACTTGACAGAAAGAGTATTTGTGTTTTAGGTTATATGTTTTGGGCGTTTTCTTTCATTCATGGCTGGTTTTAAATAGAGTGTAGAGTTACAACATATCAGAGTAAAACGGGTCAGCCATGTCAAAACATGAGAAACAAAACTTGACAAACATCTATGTTATCTAGGTTAACGCCACAATTCAAAATGGCCGCCCTTTATCTCTGCAGCAAATAATTTATCACCTGAGAATTTGCACAAAGATTTCTGATTATAAAAAATACACTTACTTACACACACACAAAACACACACACACACAGTGGTACCTTGACTTACGAGTTTAATTCGCTCCGTGGCCGAGCTCGTAAGTCAATTTTCTCGTATATCAAATCAGTTTTTCCAACTGAAATTAATTGAAATACAATTAGTACGTTCATGCTCCGAACCCCCCCCCATTTCTGGTAACTTTTTAAAATAATAATAATAAAAAATAAAAGTAAAAGAGAATTTAAATAAATTAAATGGTTTTGTAAAGAATATTTATCTTGGAGATCGGACAAATTAGTTTAACACCTTTAGCTGACTCGGAAACCTCGTAACTTGGGGCACTCGTAGATCAAGGTACCACTGTATATGTATATACACACACACAGACAAACATATATTGATACCCGAACATACACACATGCACATATACCATTTACGTTCATAAATATTATATACATGCACATATATATATATATATATACATTAAAAAGTAAATATATATATATATATGTGTGTGTGTGTAAACACACACACTTATTTACACATACATTCATGTATACATACATACTTACCTACTTATCAATATACATATCTGTATAAATGCTAACAAGGAAATAACGACACCTATAAGGTAAAATACTTTCAAAAATACCTATATAAGTACATAAATAGACTCGGGCATCAAAACAAATTAATAAAAAATAAAAAATAAATAAATAAATAAAAATAAATACAGACAACGCAGAAGAAGAAAAAACATTCTAAGCAGAAGTAACTATTCAAAATTCAACGCTGTGTGACATATTGCATTGTGTATTTTTTCTGATTCAGTCGAGTGGATTTAGTTTATTAATAAACATGCAGAGCCAATGAGACTAGTGTTCATATTGTGTATGAAACAGGAAGTAAACCTGATACGTTAAACGAATAAAGTACACAAGAAGAAGGCGTCGAAAACTGCTTTTACATTAACAGCAGTAAAATCGAGAAAGCAGTCAAGAAAAGACAGTAACTATATTTTTATTAATGGCAGTTAAAACTAAAACACTGGAAATGAGTTGTAAGTTATTCTGTGTGTTCGTGTTACTGGGATGTGTAATTTACGTACAAGTATGTATTTTATATTCCTCCCAAAAGACAGACGTCTCATAAAGTATAGTATAGCATAAACAACACAAGACACGGTTGAGTGCATTTACTAATTACCTGCCGTTTACCTTGAATAATACATGTAATAAATTATGGAATAGTCTGATACAACTAAATACAGAAAATAGAACAAAATTATATAAAATTAGATTTATTCATAGATTTATTTGTAGATTTATTAATTACATTTACCAGATGATAATTAGGCTCTCCCTGTTGCTTGTATGAACAGAATGGAGCATACCATTAAATCAGTTAGGGGTGTACAGGATACATGACCCAATAAAGAGTTTTGTCTATCAAATAGCGTTTCTGCATTATGGGCTATCTGTCTGTCTTTTGAGGGAACCATTTATGTGTACCTGAGTTCATTTCATTTACTTACTGTGAAATCTATACTCAGTCGAAGTTATGTTTCGTTGACTAATGTAAAATGTATATGCGTAATTGTGTGATTTGAATTTTTGAAACATATCTGTATTAAAACATGAGACAATAACATAACATAAAATAACATAACATTACATAACGGTCCATAACATGACAACATGAAATGCAACATAATTATGGAATGAAGTATAAATAAATAAATAGATAAACAAATAAATAAATAAATAAAAAAAAAATAAATAAAAAACTTAACAAGAAGGTAATTATAAAAAATGTATTTAATTTTATTTGAATTTCATTTTTATTATTATTTTAAATTTTAGGTCTGTATTACAATTTAACAACATCAGACAGATATGCAATTGTTGGATCACCTTTTACTTTTACCTGCGAGGACATCCTCCTTTTCTAATTATTTGGTCTGAGAATAACACAGAATACATAATGCATGAAAAGGAGTCAGTCAGTGTCATTTTCACAGTGAACATCCAGAAGAATACACTTTTAACTGTTCACATGAACTAAACACTCTGACAATAAAATCAGTGAAACTCAGTCAACATGAAACAGTGTGGAGATGTGGTGGTTTTGGACCTCGCAGCAATGAAATAAAACTTGAAGTGAGAGGTAAAATTCAGTTTCATTATTAATATTATTACTATACATATAACATGATAAAAAGCAATTAAAAAAAATGGAACTGAGAGGTAAAATTAACTTATTTATTATTAATAATTACTGTAAAGTGAAAAAAAGCAATTAAATAAAAAATGGAACTGAGAGGTAAAATTAACTTATTTATTATTAATATTATTACTGTACCTATTATATGTGAAAAAAAGGAATGAAATAAAATTGGAACTGAGAGGTAAAATTAGCTTATTTATTATTAATATTATTACTGTACCTACTATATGTTAAAAAAAGCAATGAAATAAAACTAGAAGTGAGATGTAAAATTTATTATTATCATCCTACAAAATATGTACTGTTAATGATGACAAAACAATAAACTAAATATATCAGCAAAAATATTAGGAAAATAAATATAAATAAATAAATAAATATAAGTAAATAAATAAATAAATAAATCAATAGTTGTGAAATTAGTAATAATAATAATACCAACAGCAACAACTGAAACACTACATCATCACCATCACTTCGACGACAACATCCATAACTAATAATGTGAGTAACCTACAATTTCTACCATAAGTAAGAATCAAACAAAAATATGAAGATAAAGATGATGAAGCTGCCGATAATAATGATAATATTGATAAAGTTTTATTTTTATTTTTTATTTATTTAATTTTTTTTTCAGACGGTCCTGGAACATCTCTCAAACTGAATACTTCGTCTGTTGTGACTACTATGGAAGGAAGTGACGTCACAGTGTTTTGTTCGGCGACGTGTTTCATCACGTGTAATTATCAATGGAAGGTCGCAGATGACGTCATTAGTAATACGAGTATTCTGTCATTGGCTAATTTTCATATATCACAATCAGGTGTCTACGTGTGTACGGCTGAAAATCCGGATACGAACCAAACTGCCAATAAAACACTTCATTTGACTGTTGATCGTAAGTAAGAAACTAATCACAGTTAAAATAAAACTGATAAAATAAACAAACAAGTCAATAGAGGTGTATATTTATAATATCAGAGACCCAGATATAAACGTTTATTTAAGAATATCGAGATAAAATTAGACTCAGTTTGTTAGGTTATAGATTGCTTTATCTATGTATTTATCTGAGTGTGTTTCTGTGTCTGTGCGTCTCAGGGTGTGGGCGTGGCCGGGTGTATTCAGTGTTTACAGTTTACTTTCAGGACGGCCGAATCTTCTGGGATCTGCTCCTTACGCTGTCAGCGGTCTTTCATTTACGTTGACATGTCAGATTTTCCAAACTTCACATTACGTCAGGTGGTTTGAGAATGACGTCATCTATGACGTGTTAGAGATTGGGCCCGGACACTGTATTGCTATGTCACATTTTAGTGGAAATTACACTTTCGAATGTTTCATTAACATGTTTCAAGTTACTATAACATCTGTCAACACAAATCAAGAAGGAAATATTTGGCGATGTGAAAATATCGATCATCAATATTCGAGTAACACAATTGTGTTGAAAGTTAGAGGTATTATAATAATAATAATAATTTAATAATAATAATAAATAATAATAATAATAATAATAACAATAATAACAACAAAACAACAAAAATAACAACAGTATCAGCAGGTATAAATATAATAATGATGATGACCATGTCTATGATGTTGATGATTATTATTATAATGAGGATCATGTTGATACAATAGAAACAAACAAATATCATTTATTTATTTATTTATTATTATTATTATTATTATTATTATTATTATTATTATTATTATTATTATTTATTTTTTTTTTTTTTTTTTTCATAGACGGTCCCGGTAGCTCACTTCGAGTCAATTCTTCATCTGACATCACTGTAGAGGAAGGAAGTGACGTCACATTATCATGCAAAGCCGATTGTTTTATCAAATGCCTTTACAGATGGGAACTGACCAATCAGATTGTCAGTAACAACGGACTACTGGCACTGACTAATATCACGAGATTTCAAGATGGCGTCTACACATGCATTGCTTCTAATCCGGATACGAACCAAACATCACATACAAAAATTATTATTAACGTTATGTGTGAGTTTTAATTCATTTTATTTTGAGTTTAATTTTGAATACAAATCATAAAATAGTTATATAAAAACTATTCAGAGAAAGAGAGAGAGAGAGAGAGAGAGAGAGAGAGAGAGAGAGAGAGAGAGAGAGAGAGAGAGAGAGAGAGAGAGAGAGAGAGAGAGAGAGAGAGAGAGAGAGAGAGAGAGAGAGAGAGAGAGAGAGAGAGAGAGAGAGATGGATGGATAATAAATGATAGAGAAATATTAAAATCATTTTTTTTTTTGACTCCAGACCAACCGTCCATTACGTATAAAGTGATTACTGAACATTTGAGTAACAATGCAAGGGAGAATAAAGTAAATGTAACGTTTGTATGTAACGTTGCCAGTAATCCGAAGTCCGCCATTAAAATACTGAAAGGGAGACAACTGCTGCACCAAGTTCAGAACGCTACAACATTGGAGTACAGTTGGATAGTGACATCTTGTTCAGACTGGGAAGGATTTTATTGTGAGGCCGAAAACAAAGTGAAAACAGAAGTCAGAAAATCTTTGGAATCGTTTCATCTATGTACGTTATCTTCATTCTTTGTATGTGCTGTGGTGTGTGTGTGTTTTGTGTGTTTGTGTGTGTGTCAGTATACTTATGTATATGTATGTGTATATTTATGTGTCTACATATATATATATATATATATATATATATATATATGTATATATGTATATATAAATTGATATATGTAATGCAAACTATATGCATGTATACAAGTATGAATATATATAAACATATATCTATGTGAGTGTGTTTTTATATTTGTATGTATATATTATGTATATATGTGTCCATCTGTGTGTATTTACGTGCGTCTGTGTGTGTGTGTGCTTATGTAGTATGTTTTTTTGTAGTATGCATATGTGTATGTTTGTTACAGAAGACATAATTAATAGGAATAAAAGTTACCGTTTTAACTGAAGATAACTTAACTATGGCAAACAAATAATTACCTACTCTCTGAAGATATATTAATAATAGCAAATACAAATTATTAGTCTACTGAAGAAGTATAAATAATAAACTACTCAAAAGGAGTCAAGGTCGAAGGCATTCTTAAAATTATTTTTCGAAGTATCTTTTTTTTTTCTGAGGCGGCAGATAGGGTTAGAATATTAATCTTTTTGTAGTCATCTGGACTAAAGACATAAGGGTCATGCAATCATTGCCCTTATCTTTAGAAATGTTTAAAATTAACCCAGGTTTCCTTTTCATGGAATTGAAGGAAAAACATACTGTCAGACATAACAGACAACGTAGCTGCAATCACCCACTCTGACACCTCATGCACCATTTGCACGTGCTTAGCATAATTCAATGCCAATTTTAGCAATAAAAGCGATGAACATTTTCATTTCATCATCACTTTTAAGTTGAAGATGGTTTTTGACGAGAACTGAGTTTTGCAAGACAGGTGAAGGGTCATTGGCTGGCTACAAGATGGACACACTCAAAGATGTTTGGCTCACCGTCTAAATATAAGGCAAATTGTTATCTGTAGAATCTGAAAGAAATTCAGGACGACTAATTCTGGAAGACGACGTTCAACCACAGTTCGAGGAGACCGACTGCTGATGATAACGACGTTCAACCACAGTTCGAGAACACCGACTGCTGATGATAACGACGTTGCAACAGCCTTTTGTGACGGCACGGCGTCTTCGTTATTAACTCAGAGATTGCACAGGCAACAATGTTTCTGATGAGAACGTTACTAATCGTTTGTAGTCAGCCCGTCACAGAAGGGGTCGCCTTCACCGGCGCAGACGTCATGTCCAGTACAGCATATCACAGATGAATCACAGGACTTCTCTAGCTGAGCGATGGGCGGGCTCGTGTTTACCTTCCTCAACGAATTAGATTTGCTGATGTTAACGTTGTTCAGCATCTACGAGTTGGAGGAGAAAGTGGAATGGTGTGAGTAGGCGCACCCATGAATCACAAAACCCAAATAAATAACTTGTCATTAGTCGTCAGAATTTCAGCATATTAGCTTATCGTTTTTTTCACAAACAATTTTTAACCCTTAACTTATTTTGAGTCGTATCTATTAACTTAATGTTACGTTTTTATTTTCAATAATGAATTTTCAGGCCCTGTAGACGACAGCAGTCAGTTTGGAAAAGAATTTGGCAGCGGTTTTGGAACTTTCTTCGTTCTGTCTGTTATCATTGTCATTGTCGTTGTTCTCTACGTTCGAAAGAAAAGAAGTATTTGTTTGTTTGTTTGTTTGTTATTTATTTGTATGTTTGTTTGTTCTTCTTTCTTTGTTTCTTTGTTTTCATTCTTTTTAATTTTCAATGATTCTTTTTATTTTATTTTCTATTCTTTATTTATTTATTCATTCATCCACTTGATCGTTCGATCATTTATTCATAGCTTCATACTAGTGTTTGTTTGTTCTTTGTATGTTTATTTGTTTCCTTGTTCTTTCATTTATTTTATTATGTATTTTAATTACACTTACCCATAGAGTAAAGGGGAGATAAATCAAGATTTCTTTACACAATTATCTTACACAGAGTAATCAAACCTGTTTTTGTGACCACCTGTGTATTTCAGCCACCTGATAATGACATGGCTGAGGTAAAAAATGATGTCTAAGAACAAGAACATTTAATGATAAATTTAATTTTAGACAGGCATAATGCTGAAAATGTTTCATGACTATGTCAGTATTCAAGTAGAGTGATTTAAGCACATAAGTATTGTGTACACATAGAAATAGCTAGTTTTAGGGTGACTACTACTACTACCACTACTTCATCCTACTAAAACTAAAATTATTACCACACTACTATGCTCATGATGATGAAAAGGTTGTTATTATTATTATTGTTGTTGTTGTTGTTGTTATTATTTTTTATTGTTGTTTTATTATTATTATTATTATTATTATTATTATTATTATTATTATTATTATTATTATTATTATTATTATTATTACAGGAGAAAAGAACTCAACTTGGAACCAACAAAGGTAAATTATTTCATACTTTTTTACTATTTTTCTTTCTGTAAAATATAATTCATGTGTTTATATCCATCTGTCTATATGTGCTTATGTATATTTCTATGTATTTTGTGCGTTTATATATATGTGTGTATATGTATGTATATATGTATGTATATATATGTATGTTTTATGAATGTATATATGTATGTATATATGTGTTATGTATGTATGTATGTATATAAGTATGTGTGTATGTATGTATGTATGTATGTGTTTGCATTCTTTTTGCTCATTCTCGGATTAGTGCATCGAAGGATATGTAATATATTTTATTTACGCTTGCAATTTCAGAATCAGCAATGTGCATCAAAATACAGAGAATTCATATTCTTCTCTAGAGGAAAGAGTAAATAACGTCCCATATGACGTCTTATTGCCTCGTGGTATGACGTCCAATATGACGTCTTATTTGTTAACTGGTGGTAAGTGAACTGACATTAATAAATGCTAAAGAAGAAAAATACGAGTATAGTTTGTTAACCATATATATATTATATTCAGACATTCATTCACGATATATATATATATATATATAGATACATTTACATACATATATAATAGAATTTTGAGAAAAACTAGATTCTAAATATGAACGAAAAATAGTTTTATATAGATTTATAAATATCTTTGTCTAGAAGTGTCTTTGTATGAAATGTTAAAATTGTTCTAGATTTTTAGAGAGACACTTTGTAAATGATTTTGAAATAGCTGTAAAATATAATACACAGACACACTCTTAGATCGATGTATATGTATGTATCTATGTATTTGTGTATTTATACATATATACACAAATTAGGACGATTATTCTTTTCTCCGCACATCACAATTTTTAAATAAAACAAAACATAATTTAATTCCATGTTACAGATAATCAGACTGCACCAGCAACAGAACTTCAAGATTCAGAGAATTCATATTCTTCTCTAGAGGAAAGAGGACATGAGTCCGCATATCTCGTCTTAATACCTGATGGTAAGTGAACTGATATTAATAAATGATAAAGTAGAAAACGAATATTGTTTGTTAATCATACGTTTATTCAGACACTTTCACGAGAAAAGAAACAAGATAGATAGATAGATAGATAGATAGATAGATAGATAGATAGATATTCCTTTTCCAGTAATGAATCGTTTATATATAAGGTGAGAATTCCTTATCCGAAGTGTTTCTGAATTTTCTGAATTTTTGGATTTCCGGATTTGATGAGTAAGCCTTAAAATAGAAACATTCTAAATACTAATTCCATTTATATTTCATATACAGCTTAAGTAAATAATTATTTTACGTTAAAATTGTTTTAAATGACAAATGACCCATCCTTACAATTATATATTAATTAATACGTACATCGGTACACACAGACATACGTAAATTACAGATTTACATACAGACACATACATAGCTTACAGGTAAACAACGATATTTTGGTCTTATTAATATATGTGTAAAAACTTGTGTTTGTCAATTAATTCACTATAAGGTACAGAAATATATACATAGATACATACATACATAAATACATACATACATACATATATATATATATATATATTGGAAAGAATGTATTTTCACTTCGTTTTTTTGTTCCGAAGTGTTACATGTTTTACAGATTTTGAGAAAGAATAGATTCTAAATATGTTCGAAATAGTTTTAAGTGGATTAACAAACATGTTTGTCTAGAAGTCTCTATGTTTGGAATGTCAAAATGTTTTCAGATTTCGAAGAGAGACACTTTGTAAATGATTTTGAAATAGCTGTAAAATATAATATAAACAGTGACATCCACAATCTTACATCGATGTATATTTATGTATCTATATCTGTATGTATGTATCTATGTGTTTCTGTGTGTGTATATATATATATATATATATATACGCACGTTAGCACGATTATTGTTTTCTCCGCACATTACAATTTTCAAATAAAACAAAACATAATTTAATTCCATGTTTCAGATAATGAGACTGCAGCAGCAGCAGAACTTCAAGATTCAGAGAATTCATATTCTTCTCTAGAGGAAAGAGGATATGAGTCCGCATATAACGTCTTAATACCTGATGGTAAGTGATATTAATAAATGATAAAGAAGAAAACGAGTATTGTTTGTTAATCATACGTATATTCAGACACTTTCACGAAAAAAGAAAGAAGATAGATAGATAGATAGATAGATAGATGGATAGATAGATATTTCTTTTCCGGTTCTTAATAGTATATATAGAAGGTGACAATACCTTATACGAAATGTTTCGTAATTTTCGGAATTTTTGGATTTTCGATTTGATGAGATAACCTTAAAATAGAAACATTCTAAATATTAATTCGATTTATATTTCATATGTAGCTTAAGTAGATAGTTATTTTATGTTAAAATTGTTTTAAATGACAAATGACCCATCCTTACAATTACATATTAATTAATTGGTAGATCGGTACACACACACTTACGTACGTTACAGATTTAGATGCACACACAGACATAGCTTTCATGAAAACAACGATATTTTAGTTTGATTAATATAGGTGTAAAAACTTGTGTTTCCGAATTAATTCAATAGAAGGTACAGAAATATTATATATATATATATATATATTTATATTGCAAAGAATGTATTTTCTTTTCCTTTTGTTGTTCCGAAGTATTAGATGTTTTACAGATTTTGAGAAAGAATAGATTCTAAATATGTTCGAAATAGTTTTAAGTAGATTGATAAATGTGTTGGTGTAGAAGTGTCTTTGTTTGAAATGTTAAAATTGTTCTAGATTTTGAAGAGAGACACTTTGTAAATGATTTTGAAACAGTTGTAAAATATAGTATACACAGCCACATCCACAGTCTTACATCGATGTATATTTATGTATCTATATATGTGTGTATGTATCTATGTGTTTGTGTATTTATATATATATATATATATACACACACGTTACCACGATTATTGTTTTCTCCGCACATTACAATTTTTAAATAAAACAAAACATAATTTAATTCCATGTTTCAGAAAATCAGACTGCACCAGCAACAGAACTTCAAGAATCATGGAATTCATATTCTTCTCTAGAGGAAAGAGGATATGAGTTCGCATATGACGTCTTAATACCTGATGGTAAGTGAACTGATGTTAATAAATGATAAGGAACAAAATAAATATTATTTGCTAATCATACACTTATTCAGACACTTTCACAAAAGAAAACAACAAGGCTGTCTTACTGTTATGATGTATAAAGAATGGGAACATGGCATTCATATAAAGATAGAGAGGTAGATAGATAGATAGATAGATAGATAGATAGATATAGTTGTTTCTTTTCCGGTTATAAATCGTGTATATATATATATATATATATATATATATATATTGACAAACCCTTATCCGAAATGTTTCGAAATTTTCGAATTTTTCGATTTTCCATTTGATGAGGTAGCGTTAAAATAGAAACATTCTAAATATTAATTCCATTTATCTTTCATATACAGCTTAACTAAATAGTTATTTTACATTAATATTGTGTTTGTGTGTTTATATATGTCTACATACACACACGTTAGCACGATTGTTGTTTTGTCTACACCTCACAAGTTTTATAGAAACGAAAATTTCATTGCATGTTTCAGATAATCAGACTGCGCCAGCGGCTGTACAACAAGATACAGAGATGTGATAAAGTTTGAAAATAAATGAAACTGTTGTTCGTGAATGACAAAGAAGAAAACAAGTTCTATTTGTTAATCATGTACTTCTTGAAACTGTTTTATGAATACTAACAGGATATTAAATTGTTAAAAGTTTTTTTTTACTAAAATACAAGGACTTCAGTTTGTACAGTGACACCACATTTGAACTGTGTAAATAGCTACCTGTGAGAAATGTTATAAATAGTTTAGTGAGTTCATAACAGCGAATTTTTAATCATTCATTACCATTGTCTGAGATGTGACTCTAACTATGTGAAAACTTCGGGAGATTTCTGACTTAAAATTAAAATATTTACACACGTATAGATTAACAAAAAGAAACCTTTGATCAATCTCAGTAACACTGGTCTCTTTCGCACATGTTTCATCTTTTAATTTTTTTATTTCCTCCGATGTAAGATCCTTGACGTCATGAAAGTCTTTATTTTCTTGTATAACAGTAACATGAGAAATGAAATTTCTTTCCACGGCTTCGTAAATTTTGTCTGTCAAAGCTGTTATCTTTTTTGGTGATATTTCTGAGGTTTTCATATTTTTATTCTCTATTTACGTTGAGTAAAGCATAATTCTATGAGATGATTTTGTAAACGTTTGACGAGGATTGGGGCGTACGAATCGATTTTTTTTTTTTTTTTTTTTTTTTTTTGGGGGGTTATATTGAAATAAACGGCTTGGATTGGATTTAAAATGCTTTTGTTTTTTTAAACAATGTTTCTGTGTGTGCATGTTTCCTGTTAAATGTCTTTCTCTGTACTGTTAGATTTTATATGGAATTGTTGCTTATGTATCAAACACTGAAATTAAAGAAAATGGGTTCAAGGAACTGTGAATAATCATTTAGAACAGGAAACAGGACAAGGGACCTAATGAAGGGAACTGGTGTAAGAACTAAACTAGTGTGTACTATTTCTCTGCTCATTACGTCATGTTTCTTCTTCATATAGAAGGTTTCTTTCTGTGTTCGTGATTCCAAAGATATTTTTCGTTCACATAATAAATACATTTTCCAGTTCCCTGCTATATTTCATTCTTTCCCTTCGTACAATATAAGAAAGTAATGTTTCTCTTTGTCTTTCAAATGTGTTCGTCTGTTTGTGTGTGTTTGTTTATAAAAATCTTTCTCAGTCGATTTTTATACTTGAACAATTCTGATTTTACACACCTCTCTTTTCTTTTCTGTTATTCTCAATTTATCTGTTACTCTGTCTGATTGTTCTTTCTTTCTTTACTTCACTGTATCCACACATCCATCCATCTGTCTACCCAATCACTGTCTGTGAATATATAATTACATATGTAAGAACGTACGTCTAACGAAATGACAGAACATGAGCTAAACGTATTGTGGACAAGTAGTTAGAACAGGAAAACAGACAAGGGAAGTTACTTAACTTGTAAACGTATCTTTGTGTGTGTCTGTGTGTGTGTGTGTGTGTGTATATATATATATATATATATATATATATATATATATATATATATATATATATATACACAGATATACACATACATAGGTATAGTATACATACCCACAAACAGATATTTATAAACACAGACACACACAATAGAAAGAGTATGCTACTCAATGACTTGACAGAAAGAGTATCATGTGTTTTAGGTTAAATCTTTAGTTCGTCTTTTTTCATAGATGACTGGTTTTAAACTGAGAGGTAGAGTTAGAACATACAACAACAAAACTGTCCACGTGATGTCATGACGTAGGAAACAAAACTTGGCAAAGATGTTGTGCAGGTCATGTTACTATTCAAAACGGCCGCCCTTTATCTATGCAGCTGAGATTTCTAATTATAAAAAATGCACACGCACACTTACTTACACGCGCAGACACGCACACTCAGATACATTGATACCCGATCATACACATATACACATATACCACCTATCTGCCTACGCTCATAAATATTATATGCATCTATATATATATATATATATATATATATATAGTAGGACATAACAAAGGGAAGTTACGTAACTACTAAACGTATACATACATATATATACACACGTATACATACAAAGATACATTATACATAAATATATTCATAGATATATACATACATACATATGCACACACGGATAATACATACGTACATACATGCATACATATGCTTTAAAAATTAGTATATGCATAGATATGTACACACGCATACAGATATACATATATACGAACATACGAATAGACAAAAAAACCAATAACATAAGCATATATAGACACACATGTACATAAACTCTCTCTCTCTCTCTCTCTCTCTCTCTCTCTCTCTCTCTCTCTCTCTCTCTCTCTCTCTCTCTCTCTCTCTCTCTCTCTCTCTCTCTCTCTCTCTCTCTCTCTCTTTCTCTTCCTCATACACATAACCATGAAAAGCAATCCGGATCACATCTGACATAAAATAACTGACAAGCCTCATGAAGTAAAACTCTGCATATTTTATTCAAAGATTATTTTCATTATAAAATAAAAATAATAAACAATAAAAAAGTAAATAATAAAAATAAAAATAAAATAAAGAAAGTAAAAACTTGTTTCCTTTCTCGGAACACAGAAGAATACGGGACAGTTTCTACACTCTTTCACTTTGTTATGACACGGGTGCAAATCCGATCGTAGGAGAAAAAGTTTTATCGGTGTAACTAATCTTTCTTATGCAGCTGTTTCATATCGTGTTGAATTACACTTGACAAAGTCGTCCGAGAGACGGATCCAGTGATATTTATAGGGGGTGTTGCTTGTTTGGTTATTATATCTGTACAAACAGAACTAGGCGTTCTTGGGCGTTTTGTTAAGCATATAATCTATATATCGGTCTGTATGTATATGTATGTATGTATGTTTATGTGTGTATGTATGTGTGTGTGATAAAACATTTCATCACTGGGCCTACCAGGTGAATTGACTTGAAATGCACTGTTTTTTTATCGTGATACTTCATTAAATAACAATTGTAAAGGTATCCATACAAGAAGGTAGTGAGAGTAAATCTTACAACTTGGCAAAGAAGAAAAATATTTTTTATTCATAGCAGTGAACACAAGAAAGTAGTAAATAATAGATAATAAAATTAAAACGATATTTTATTAACTGCTGTGAAAACAAGGAATTATCGAGGAAAAGATAGTATGAAACACAAAATTTATATAACATAATATATCATAACATAACAGTACACTACACAACGGAACGTATTCATACAATATTAAAATATGTAATCTGAATAATAATAACAAAAACATTAACACACAATATAACACACATAACAGGGTAACATAAACTATTGAACATATTCCATTTAAACATAAAAATAATAAAATGCATATATAAATATACATAACATAACACAAAAATAACATAATATATCAACAACAATAACAGTTTCTTTCATTCACTACACAACACATACACAACGTCAAAACACATACCATGTAAAACGGGCCAGCTATGTTCCAATATGAGAACATAAAAAATAAAACATCTATGCTAACAAGATAATAACAAAACCTATCATCTCTGTTTTAGTTTCACCTAAAAAAGACACATTTAATACATTCATGTAAAATTTAAATATGGAAATACACACACAAATTTAAAAAAAATAAAAAAAAATAAATAAAAAAAAAAAAAAAAAACTAAAATAAAGAAAGAATTAAATAACAAGAAGAATAAAACTTCTGTTTTAGAAATAACTTTATTCAAAATTCAACGCATGTGTGACATATTGCATTGTGTATTTTTACTCATTCAGTTTTTTGGCTTTAGTTTATTAATAAATATGCAGAGCAAAGTGTTGATATTGTGTATGAAGTGGATTTAAGTTGCTATGTTAAAGGATAAAGTTTATGTTGCCTAGGATAATAAATAAATGAAAAAGGAGCCAATGAGACATGTGTTCATATTGTGTATGAAGCAGGAAGTAAACCTGATCCGTTAAACGAATAAAGTACAACAAGAAGGCGTCGAAAACTGCTTTTACATTAACAGAAGTAAAAACAAAAATACTGGAAATGAGTTGTAAGTTATTCTGTGTGTTCGTTTTACTGGGATGTGTAATTCACGTACAAGGTATGTATTTTATATTCCTCACAAAAGACAGACGTTCCATAAAGTATAGTATAGCATAAACAACAGAAGACACGGTTGAGTGCATTTACTAATTGCCTGCCGTTAACCGTGAATAACACATGTAATAAATTATAGACTGGTCCGATACAACTAAATACAGAAAACAGAACAAAATTATATAAAATTAGATTTATTAATAGATTTATTTGTAGATTTATTAATTACATTTACCAGATTATAATTAGCCTCTCGCTGATGTTTTTATGAACAGACTGGAGCATATCATTGAATCAGTGACGGCTGTTCAGGATACATTACCTAATAAAGAATTTTCTGTATCAAATGGCGTGTCTGCATTATAGGCTGTCTTTCTGTGTTTTGAGAGGGAACCATTTATCTGTACCTGAGTATTTAATTTACAAACTGTGAAATTTAGACTCAGTCGAAGTTATGTTTCGTTGACTAATGTAAAAGATATATATGGGTAATTGTGTGATTTGAATTTTTGAAATATATCTATTAAAACATGGGACAATAACAAAACACAACATAACATAACATAACAACATGACGGTCCATAAATACATACTAACTTAACGTAACGTAAATGTAAATATAAAATAAAATATAAATAAATAAATAAAAATAAATAAATAAAAATAAAAAAAACATTCAAGAAAACTATTCAAATGTTTAACAAGAATGTATTTATTGTTATTATTATTTTAAATTTTAGGTCTGAATTACAATTTAACAACATCAGACAGATATGCAATTGGTGGATCACCTTTTACTTTTATCTGCCAGAGAAATTATTATTTTCATGAAATAAGTTGGTTTGAGAATAAAGCACAATATACACGATGCGTGATCTAGAAACACGGTCAGTGTCATTTTTAGTAAAACATCCAGAAAAAGATACAATTTTTTATTATCTGTTCAGATGAACTCAAAACTCTGACAATAAAATCAGTTGAAACTCAGTCAACATGGGACAGTGTGGAGATGTGGTGATTACAGACCACGCAGCAATGTAATAAAACTTGAAGTGAGAGGTAAAACTTATCTTTATTTATTTTTATCATCCTACAAAATATATTAACTGATGACAAAACAATAAACTAAATAAATAGTTGTAATACATTATAGAATAATCCGATACAACTAAATACAGAACAAAACAACAAAATCAAAAAATTACATTTATCAACATCATTTCGATTTAAATAGTTGTACATCGATAACTAATTATAACAGAGCAACCAACAATTTCTACTGTCAGAACAAAACTATGAAGAAAATGATGATGAAGCTGCCGACCATGATGATGATGATGTTGATAATGTTTCTGTTCTTTTTCCAGATGGTCCTGGAACATCACTCAAACTGAGTACTTCGTCTTTTGTGACTGCTGTGGAAGGAAGTGACGTCACAGTGTCTTGTTCGGCGACGTGTTTCATCTCGTGCAATTATCAATGGAAGGTCGAAGATGACGTCATAAGTAACACAAGCATTCTGTCATTGGCTGATATTGATCGATCACAGACAGGTCTCTATGTGTGTACGGCTGAAAATGGAGATACGAACCAAACTGCTAATAAAACACTTCATTTGACTGTACATTGTAAGTAAGAAACTAATTATAGTAAAAATGGAAATAATAAAATTCACAAATGATTTAGTATTTGTTAGAGTTGTATGCTTAAAATATCAGACAATCAGTTATAAACGTGTATAGTTAACAGAGAGGTTTAGCATAGACGGACTCCGTCAAGATATTAGATCACGTACAGAATCTACAATACCGGTCACTTACGTAACTCATCTTCAGTTTAGTTTCCACGTACAACCCAAGGCTCATTCACGTTTTTTCTTCCGAAAAGGAACAGAAAATCAACAGACAAGTTTACATTTTCAAAATGATTGTCGTGTGACTAGGGTAAGCTTGTACCATACACAAGTTAAAAATTATGCACTTTTCTTATAGTCTGCCAAACAAAACCAAAAACAATAACAACAACGATAATAACAACAACAACAATAACAACAACAACAACAACAATAATAATAATAATAATAATAATAATAATAGTAATAACAACAATAATAGCAACAACAACAAAAATGGCAACAGTATAAGGAGCTATAGCAATAATAATCAAGATGACAAAGACCACGATGTTGATAATGATGGTGATGATTACGATGATAACGATTTTGTATTTATTTATTTATTTATTTATTTATTTGTTCATATATTATTATTATTATTATTATTATTATTATTATTATATTTTTTTTTTTACAGATGGTCCCGGCAGCTCACTTCGAGTCAATTCTTCATCTGACATCTCTGTAGAGGAAGGAAGTGACGTCACAATATCATGCAAAGCCGATTGCTTTGTCAAATGCTTTTACAGATGGGAACTGACCAATCAGATTGTCAGTAACAACGAACTACTGGCACTGACTAATATTACGAGATTTCAAGATGGCGTCTACAAATGCATTGCTTCTAATCCGGATACGAACCAAACATCACATACGAACATTATTATTAATATTAAGTGTGAGTTTTAATTCATTTTATTTTGAGATTAATTTTGAATACAAATAATAAAATAGAAATAAAAACTATTCACAGAGATCCAACGTGCGAATATCAAGTCTGTAGAATGGTTTAGATAGACGGGCTCGGTCAACGTATTAGATCACGTACAGGATGTACGATACGGGTCACGTACATAACTCATATTCAGTTTAGCTTCCACGTATACCCCAAGGCTCATTCACGTTTTTTTTCCGCTAAGGTTTTATAACATTTAGTTTACTATTTCTAGATGATTGTCAAGACTGAATACAGATCATAAAAATAAAATTTATATTTTCTTATTCAGAGAGATTCAACAACAACAACAACAACAATAACAAAAATAACAACAATAAAAATAACAGATACTGAGAGTAAGAGAGAATAATAGAGAACAAGAACAACAAAAATGGCGACAGATTAGAGCTATAGAAAGAGAATCATGCTCACGTACACCATCCATGACAAACAATACGGGAAACTAAACAAAAGTTTAGCTTCCACGTACAACCCAATTGACGTTTTTTTTTTCCCAATAAGTTCATGATGAAAATCAACAGACAAGTTTACATTTTCAAAATGATTGTCGTTTTTGACTAGGGGTAAGCTTGGACCATATATAAGTTAAAAATTATGCACTTTTCTTTTAGTCTGTGGAAACAACAACAATAACAATAACAATAATAATAGTGTTGCTAATAATAATAGTAATAATAACAAGAATAGCAACAACAACAACAAAAATGGGAACAGTATCAGCAACTATAGCAATAATAATCATGATGACGAAGACCACTATGTTGATAATGATGGTGATGATTATGATGATGACGATAAAGCTGATTAAATAGAAAAAAAGTATTTATTTATTTATTTTTTTATTATTATTATTATTATTATTATTATTATTATTATTATTATTATTATTATTAATTTTATTTTTTATTTTATTTCAATTTAATTTATTTTTTCACAGATGGTCCCGGTAGTTCACTTCGAGTCAATTCTTCATCTGACATCACTGTAGAGGAAGGAAGTGACGTAACAATATCATGCAAAGCCGAATGCTTTGTCAAATGCCTTTACAGATGGGAACTGACGAATCAGATTGTCAGTAACAACGGACTACTGGCACTGACTAATATCACGAGATTTCAAGATGGCGTCTACACATGCATTGCTTCTAATCCGGATACGAACCAAACATCACAGACGAAAATTATTCTTAATATTAAGTGTGAGTGGGAGAATAAACTAAATGTAACGTTTATATGCTGCGCTGCAGTATATATATATATATATATATTCACGTCTGTATATATATTTGTATGCTTATATGTGTATAAGTCTGCATGAATGTATGTATGTATGTATGTATGTATGTATACGTATTTGTATATGCATCTTTATAAATATATGTACGTATGTATGTGTGTGTGTGCATCTGTATGCAGCATGAGTTTATGTAGTATGCATCTATGCATGTTTGTTACAGAAATTACTTAGATCATTTAGCAACAGCAAATAAATAATTACCTAGTCTGTGAAGATATATTGATAATATCAAATATACAAATTAAGTAATTATTGAAGACATATACAAATATATTAATTCAATGTCACATTTTTATTTGTGCTAACGAATTTTCAGGTGCTGTAGAAGACAACGGACAGTTCGGAAAAGGATTTGGCAGCGGTTTTGGAACTTTCCTTGTTCTGTCTGTTATCATTGTCATTGTCGTTGTTCTCTACGTCCGAAACAAAAGTAGTATTTCTTTAATTTTTGTTTGTTTGCTTATTTATTTTTGTTTTGTTTGTTTGTTTCTTATTTATTTATTTGTTTGCTTGTTTGTTAGTTTCTTTCTTTCTTTTTTATTTATTTGTTTACTAATTTGTTTATTTCTTTTTGTTTTACTTTCTATTGTTTATTTATTCATTCATTCATCCATTTGTTTGTTGCTTCGTTTATTCATTCATTCATTTATTCATTGAATCATGCTATTGCTTCTTTATTGTTTGTATCTTTATTTGTTTCTTTGTTCGTTTGTTTCTTTTATTATATATTTTATTCAGTTTTACGTAATAGTACAAGGGAGATAAATCTAGTATAATTTACACAATTACCCTGAACATAGTAACCAAACCTGTTTTCGCGACTAACTGGGAATTTCAGACACCTGATAAAGAAAAATGATTTACAAGCAGAACAAGATTTAATCATGGATTTATTTCAGACAGACATCATACTAAAAATATTTCACGATCGGTACTATTCCCAGTAATGAGGTCTGCAATTACGTAGCATGATTTGAAGAGAGGGGTATATTGTATACATAATAATAGCTAGTACTACTATCACTTCTACCATCACCACCACCACCACCACCACCACTACTACTACTATAACTACTACTACTACTACTCCTACTATTACATTACTATGTGCATGATGGTGATGATGATACTATTATTATTATTACTATTATTATTATTATTATTATTATTATAATTATTATTATTATTATTATTATTATTATTATTATTATTATTATTATTATTATTATTATTATTATTATTACAGGAAAGAAGAAGGCAGCTTCTAATCCAGAAAGGTATTTTAATTTATATATTTGTACTACTTTTCTTTATATCTCTAGAATATATTCATGTGTTTTCGTACGTACATACGCATGTTTATATTCATTTATATATGGATGAGTGTATGTAAGCATATATCTATGTACGTATGAGCGTCTGTCTGTATATATATATATATGTATGTATGAGTGTATGGTATGTGTACATGTATATGTGTTTGCATTTCTTTGTATTCAGATTATTATATGTAATATGTTATTTACTTTTGAAATTTCAGAATCAGCTCAAATCAACCTGTGTACTACAATGTTGGTCCGATTTCTGGTAAGTTTACATGTATACATTCATACACACACACACACACACACACACACACACACAGACAAACATATATTAGGACCTACATACATATATATATATATATATATACACACACACACACACATATATAGAAACACAAATACACCTACATATCTACATATATGTATACACTCATGTATATTAATACACGGAACACATACATGAACGCGCTAACAATGTTTATATAAGTCAAAAGATAATTTCATTCCATGTTTCAGATAATCAGACTGCAACAGCAGCTGTACATCAAGACACAGGGAATCCATATTCTTCTCTAGAGGAAAGACGAAATGACGTCCCATATGAAGTCATCAAGTTTGAGAACAAATGAGATCCTGTTCATGAACGATAAACAAGGAAACAAGTACTGTTTGTCAATCATTCACTTTTTAAGGCACTTTCACGAAAACTTGAAGAATATTAATTTGTTAAATATTTGTATTAAAATAGAGAGACTTCAGTTTCTGCAGTGACACCAGATTTGAACTGTGTAAAGGGCTACCTGTGAGAAAAGTTATGAACATTTTAATGAGTTGCCAATCGCGAATTTCGACCATTCACTAACATTGTGTCAATTGTGAATGCAACTATGTTAAAATCTCGTCATATTTATCCGTTAAAATTAAGTATTAAGTAGATACACATAAAAACATAAATTAAAAAAAGAAAATAGTTTTATCAATCTCAGTAATGGCTTCCCGCGATGATATCCAAGAAATGATACTTTGGTCCTATTCGCAAATTTTCTATTTTTATTTTATTTAATTTGTTTTACATTTTTTCCTGTATAACGGTGACATGAGAAATGAAATTCCTGGCTGACAATGACAGAATAAAACTATGTTTACAGTTTTCTTTACTAACAAGAGTACCCGCTCTAGTGTCTGGTAACCCGTATCATTTTTTGGTGATACTTTTGAGTTCTTCATCTTTTTAGACTCAATCTGCATTGAGTGGGGTTTAATTCTGTATGATGAATTTATGATGATTCTATAAATGTTTAAGGATTGCGTACGAACTGGTTTTTCATATTAACGGCTTGGATTGTATTTAAAACGTACGAATACATAAGAATTCAAGTCAAGAACTTTTCAATCCTTGGTTATATCCATTGTTGATACTTCGTTTCCGGGACAGTCTGTGAAGAAATAATAATTAATAATATTAATAATTAATAAATAAATAAATACATCGATGATATTTGTTTGTTTCTATTATTATCAACATGATTCTCAGTATAATAATAATCATCAACGATATCGTCATCTTCATCATGATTATTATTGTTATAACTGGTGATACTGTTGTTGTTGTTGTTGTTGTTGTTATTATTATTATTATTATTATTATTATTATTATTATTATTATTATTATTATTATTATTATTATTAAATTGAAATTATAATACCTCTAACTTTCAACACAATTGTGTTACTCGAATACTGATGATCGATATTTTCACATCGCCAAATATTTTCTTGTTGATTTCTGTTCAAAGATGTTATAGTAATTAGAAACTTGTTACGGAAACATTTGAAAGTGTAATTTCCACTAATACGTGACAAAACATCACAGTGTCCGGGACCAAAACGTAACACGTCATAGCTGACGTCATTCTCAAACCAAGTGACGCGATGTGATGTTTGGAAAATCTGACATGTCAACGTAAATGAAAGACCGCTGACAGCGTAATGGGCAGATCCTCGAAGATTCGGCCGTCCTGAAAGTAAACTGTAAACACTGAACACACCCTGGCACGCCCACACCCTGAGACACACAGAGAGAGACACACACTCAGATAAATACATAGATAAAGCAATCTATACCGTAACAAAGTGAGTCTGATCTTATCTGGATATTCTGAATAAACGTTTATATCTGGGTCTCTGATATTATAAATTTACACATCTAACAAATATTGACTTGTTTGTTTATTTTATCATTTGTATTTTTACTATAATTAGTGTCTTACTTACGATGAACAGTCAAATGAAGTGTTTTATTGGCAGTTTATTTCGTATCTGGATTTGCAGCCACCCACACATAGAGACGTGATTGTGCTATATGAACATTAGCCAATGAGAGAATGCTTGTTTTACTTATGACGTCATTTGCGACCTTCCATTCATATTTACACGTGATGAAACACGTCGCCGCACAAGACACTGTGACGTCACTTCCTTCCAAAGCAGTCACAACAGACAAAGTATTCAGTTTGAGCGATGTTCCAGGACCATCTGTAAAAACCAAAAACATTATCAACATCATCATCATCATTATCGACAGCTTCATCATCATTTTCTTGATATTTTTGTTTTATTCTTTCTGACAGTTTAAATTGTGGGTTGCTCGTATTGTTAGTTATGGATGTTGTCGTCGAAGTGATGATGATACCGTAGTGTTTCAGTTGTTGCTGATGATATTACAATTATTACTAATGTCGCTAATATTTATTTATTTTGTTATTTATTTATTTAAATTTATTTTGCTAATATTTTCGCTGATTTATTTAGTTTATTGTGTTGTCATCATTAACAGTACATATTTCGATTATAATAAAACTGATTTTTACCTCTCTCTTCCAGTTTTATTTCATTGCTGCCTGGATTAAAATCACCACATCTCCACACTGTTCCATGTTGACTGAGTTTCACTGATTTTATTGTCAGAGTGTGAATACCATTTGAACAGTTAAAAGTGTATTCTTCTGGATGTTCATTATGAAAATGACACTGACCGTGTCCATCTAAATGACTCATCTTGTATATTGTGTTATTCTCAAACCAACTTATTACAAAAAAATGAAAATCTCTCTGGCAGGTAAAAGTAAAAGGTGATCCACAAATTGCATATCTGTCTGATGTTGTTAAATTGTAATACAGACCTAAAATATAAAATAATAATAAAAAATTCAAATAAAATTAAACTCACTTTTTTATTATTACATTCTTATTAAGTTTGTGTGTTATTTTTATTAATTTATTTATTTATTATTTATTTATAGTTTATTCCATAATTAAGTTACATTACGTTACGGTACTTTACACTGTGTTATGGACCGTCATTTTGTTATGTTATGTTATGTTATTGTCTCATGTTTTGATACAGATATGTTTCAAAAATTCAAATCACACAATAAGGCATATATTTTTTACATTAGTCAAGGAAACATAACTTCGACGCAATATAAAATACATACCTTGTACGTAAATTACACATCCCAGTAAAACGAACACACAGAATAACTTACAACTCATTTCCAGTGTTTTAGTTTTAACTGACGTTAATAGAAATATAGTTACTTTCTTTTCTTGACTGCTTTCTCGATTTTGCTGCTGCTAATGTGAAAGCAGTTTTCGACGCCTTCTTGTTGTACTTTCCTCTGGTAATTTATGAGATTTCCTTCCGGGTCATTGGCTGTACATATTTATTAATAAACTTTATCCTGGTAGCGTATCAGGTTTCCTTCCTGCTTCATACACAATATGAACACTAGTCTCATTGGCTCTGCATATTTATTAATAAACTTTATTCTGGTAAAGTATCAGGTGTGCATCCTGTATATACATAATATAAACACTAGTCTCATACTCGATTGAATCAGAAAAATACATAATGCACTCTGAGATATAACATATAGCGTTGTATTTTGAATAGTAAATTCTGCTTAGAGTGTTATTTCTTCTTCTTCGTTTTCTTTTTATGTTATTTTCTTTTTTCTTTTTTATAATTTTTTTTTTATTATTATTATTTTTTTACTGATGTCCGAGTGTATTTATGCACCTTTATAAGGGTGTGTAAACATATTTTACCATACAGGTGTATGTATTTCCATATACATATATATATAGACATGTAGTTAAGTATATATGTATGTATGTATATATTCTGTATGTATATATGTAAGTATGTGTGTATATATGTGTTTCCATACTTACATTCATACACACACACACGCACACACGTACGTTTATAACTTAAGTAACTTCCCTTTATTATGTCCCTTGTCTGTTTTCCTATTCTAACTCCTTGCAGAGAATTCGTTTAACCCATGTTCTGTCGTTTCATTAGACGTACTTTCTTATATACGTAATTATATATTCAGAGACAGTGATTGGATAGAGAGATGGATGGATGTGTGGATACAGTGAAGTAAAGAAAGAACAATCAGACAGAGTAACAGGTAAATAGAGAATAACAGAAAAGAAAAGAGAGGTGTGTAAAATCAGAACAGTTGAAATACAAAAATCGATGGAGAAAGCTTGTTATAAACAAAAACACAGAAACAGAGTAACACATTTAAAAGACAAAGAGAAACATTACTTTCTTATTGTGTACAAAGGGAAAGAATAAAATACAGCAGAGAACTGGAAAATGTATTTATTATATCAACGATAAAAATCTTTGTTATCGCGAACACATAATCAAATCTGCTAATATGATAAAGAAAGATAACATAGTGAGCAGTAAAATAGTACACACTAGTTTAGTTGTTACATCAGTTCCCTTCATTTCGTCCCTTGTCCTATTTCCCGTTCTAACTGCTTGTAGACAAATTCCTTTAACCCATTTTCTATCATTTCAATCATTGTTACACAAGGAACAATAAGCAATCTTGTTTTTGTTTTTTTTTCGTTTTTTTATAATGATTCCTCTTCCTGAGTTCCTTTTAAGTCTGGATAACATTTAAAATCAACGATTTAGATCTGCTAGTACAGTTCTAGAAGTTTGAAAAGAGGGTAAAAGAAAGAAAAAACAAATTAAACTCTTCAGGACAACAGAGATAAGTTTCCTAATTTATTCAAAGCCATATTTTAGTAATATATCTGTGTTCAGAGATGGAAAAGGGTACAGATATAAGTGATTACATCAGTTATTTTGTATTTTTCTCTACCCCAGTTCTTCCGTTCCTTTTCTTTGTTATAAATGTAGTGTGCAAAAAATACTGAAGGCGTACAACAGTAATTATAAATCAGAATGTCAGCCACAAGTCGATTCATTAGAACAGAGAAACACACGTTTGAAGGGTGCAAGGGAAAATATTGTATGTGGATTTTATTATTGATTGATTTATTTATTTATTTATTTATTTATTTATTTTTCTGGTCAACATCGTAGCTAGGCAGTATATCATATTTGATCCATTTCTGAAGATTATGATTTATTTTTTATTTATTTGATACCGCTGTTTACAGTAATTTTGTTATTTAAATCATCGAGAGATTTTTTTGTTAACAAAAGCCATTGTGTTTCAAAGCGGTGGTTACTAAGAAATAATAGAAATGTCATGACGTCAGAACCTTCCTAACAATATTCCTCTTGTCATCTGGCTATACTGCTTGGCCGTGTCATCCGTTGTCCTGGAAACAAAGTATCAACAAATGGAATTCCACGGGTTGAACAGTTCTTCACGTGAATCCCATGTATTCGTCCGTTTTAAATACTACCCAAGCCGTTAATATGAAAAACCAGTCCGTACTCACTCCTCACACTTTTACAGAAATCTTCATCAAATCATCGGACACATTTAAACCCCACTCAATGCAGATTGAGTGTAAAAAGATGAAGAACTCAAAAGTATCACCAAAAATGATACGGGTTACCAGACACTAGCGCGGGTACTCTTGTTAGTACAGAAAACTGTAAATATAGTTTTATTCTGTCATTGTCAGCCAGGAATTTCATTTCTCATGTCACCATTATAAAAGAAAGTTTTTTAAGAAATAAAATAAAATAAAAACAGAAAATTTGCGAATTTGACCGAAGTTTCATTTCTTGGATATCATGGCGGGAATCCATTACTGAGATTGATAAAACTTTTTTTTTTATGTGTATCTATTTAATACGTTAATTTTACATGATAAATAACACGAGATTTTAATATAGTTACATTCACAATTCACGCAATGTTAATGAATGGTAGAAATTCGGGATTAGCAACTCATTAAAATACGTATAACCTTTCTCACAGGTAGCTATTTACCCAGTTCAAATCTGTCGTTACTGTAGAAACTGAAGTCTTTGTATTTTAATAAAAAAATAAAACTAAAATAAATAAAACATTTAACAACTTAATATTCTTGAAGTTTTCGTGAAGGTGTCCTTAAGAGGTGAATGATTAACAAACAGTTCTTGTTTCCTTGTTTATCACTCATGAACAGGATCTGAAATGCTACCAAAATTCATGACGTCATATGGGACGTCATTTCGTCTTTCCTCTAGAGAACAATAGGGATTCCCTGTGTCTTGATGTTCTGCTGCTGGTGCAGTCTGATTATCTGAAACATGGAATGAAATTATCTTTTGGCTTATATAAACATTGTTAGCGCGTTCATGTAGGTATTGAGTGTATTAAAATACATGTAAGAATCTTTGAATGTAGGTAGGTACATAGACATGTCTGAGTGTATCCATATATGTATATACGTGAGTGTGTTTGTGTGTCTGTATATATGTTTGTATGTGTGTGTATGTATGTGTGTGTATGTATGTATGTATGTATGTATGTATGTATGTATGTATATATGTGTATGAATGTGTACATGTCAACTTACCAGAAATCTGACCAACATTGTAGTACACAGGTTGATTTGAGCTGATTCTGAAATTTCAAAAGTAAATAAAATATATTACATATACATTGATGTAATAATTTGAATACAAAGAAAGAAATGCAAACACACATACATAACATACACTCATACGAATATATATATATATATATATATATATATATATATATATTTTATAAATTTTACCTACATATATCCATATTACATACACACAAACATACATAGATACATAGATATATACACAGACACAGAGAGACAGACACACATACGTACATAGATACATGCTTACATACACTCATCTATATATAAATGAATATAGACATGCGTACAAACGTACTTAAACAGATCATTATTTTTTAGAGATAGAAACAAAAGTAGTACAAATATATAAATTAAAATACCTTTCTGGATTAGAGGCTGCCTTCTCCTTGCCTGTAATAATAATAACAATAATAATAATAATAAGAAGAAGAAGAAGAAGAAGGAGAATAGCAATAATAATAGTAATAGTAGTAGTAGTAGTAATAATAATAATAATAATAATAATAATAATAATATCATCATCATCACCATCATGCATATAGTAGTGTAATAGTAGGAGTAGTAGTAGTAGTAGTAGTAGTAGTAGTAGTAGTAGTAGTAGTAGTAGTAGTAGTAGTAGTAGTAGTAGTAGTTGAGGTGGTGGTAGTGTTGGTCGTGGTGGCAGTGATATAGTACTGGCTATTATTATGCATACAATATACCCCTCTCATCAAATCATGCTACCTAACTGCATACCTCATTACTGGGAATAAACCCATCGATAAATATTTTTAATATGATGTCTGTCTGAAATAAATCCATGATTAAACCTTGTTCTTCTTGGACATCATTTTTCTTTATCAGGTGTCTGAAATGCCCAGTTAGTCGCGAAAACAGGTTTGGTTACTCTGTTCAGGGTAAATGTTTAAATTGAACTAGATTTATCTCCCTTGTACTAATCCGTAAAACTGAGTAAAATACACAATAAAAGAAACAAATAAAGATACAAAACATAAACAAACAACAGCATGAATGAATGAATAAATGGATGAATAAATAAACGAAGCAACAAACAAATAGATGAATGAATGAATAATAGAAATAGTAGAAAGTAAAATAAAACGAAACAAACAAATAACTAAACAAAGAAATAAAAAAGAAAGAAAGAAAGAAACTAACAAACAAACAAATAAATAAGTAAACAAATAAATAAATAAAAAAGACAGAAACTAACAAAACAAAAAATAGATAAATACATATATAAGTAAATAAACAAACAAATGAAGAAATACTTCTTTTGTTTCGGACGTAGAGAAGAACGACAATGACAATGATAACAGACAGAACAAGGAAAGTTCCAAAACCGCTGCCAAATCCTTTTCCAAACTGACTGCTGTCTTCTGCAGAGCCTGAAAATTCATTGACACAAATAAAAATCTGAGTTTGAATTAATATATTGTTCATATATCTTCAATAATTAGTTAATTAGTATATTTGATATTATCAAATATCTTCACAGACTAGGTAAGTATTTATTTGCTGTTGCTAAATTATCTTCAGTTAAAACGAAACTTTCATTGCTATTAATTGTATTTTCTGTAACAAACATGCATATACGCATACTACATAAACACAAAGTGCATAAGCACAGAAATAGAGACGCACACAGACACATACGTATGTACATACAGACAAATATACATACATACATACATAGATTCATACATATATACTTTCATAAACATACACACATATGGACACACGTATGAAGAATCAAGATAACGTACAAAGAAGAAACGATTCCAAAGACTTTCTCACTGCTGTTTTCACTTTGTTTTCGGCCTCACAATAAAATCCTTCCCAGTCTGAACAAGATGTCACTATCCAACTGTACTCCAATGTCGTGGCGTTCTGGACTTGGTGCAGCAGTTGTCTCCCTTTCAGTATTTTAATGGCGGACTTCGGATTACTGTCAACGTTACATATAAACGTTCCATTTAGTTTTTTCTCCCTTGCATTGTTAGTTAAATGTTCGATAATCACTTTCGGCTTAATGGACGGTTGGTCTGGAGTAAAAAAAAGTAGATTTTAATATTTCTCTACCATTTATTATCAAACCACTCTCTCTCTCTCTCTCTCTCTCTCTCTCTCTCTCTCTCTCTCTCTCTCTCTCTCTCTCTCTCTCTCTCTCTCTCTCTCTCTCTCTCTCTCTCTCTCTCTCTCTCTGAATCTCGCTGAATAGTTTTTCTATAACTATTTTATGATTTGTATTCAAAATTAAACTCAAAATAAAATGAATTAAAACTCACATTTAACGTTAATAATAGTTTTTGTATGTGATGTTTGGTTCGTATCCGGATTAGAAGCAATGCATGTGTAGACGCCATCTTGAAATCTCGTGATATTAGTCAGTGCCAGTACTCCGTTGTTACTGACAATCTGATTGGTCAGTTCCCATCTGTAAAGGCATTTGATGAAACAATCGGCTTTGCATGATATTGTGACGTCACTTCCTTCCTCTACATTGATGTCAGATGAAGAATTGACTCGAAGTGATCTGCCGGGACCGTCTATGAAAAAAAAAAAAAAAAAAAAAATAATAATAATAAAAATAAATAAATAAATACATCAATGGTATTTGTTTGTTTCTATTTTATCAACATGATGATCATCATCATAATCATCACCATCATTATCAACATCGCGGTCCTCGTCATCATGATTATTATTGCTATAGCTTGTGATACTGTTGCCATTTTTGTTGTTTTGCTGCTATTATTGTTATTCTGTTGTGATTGTGATTGTTATTGTTTTTGTTGTTGTTGTTGTTATTGTTATTGTTGTTGTTGTTGTTGTGGTTTGGCAGAAAGTGCATATAATAAAAGTCCATAATTTTTAACTTGTATGTGGTTCAATCTTACCCTAGTCACACGACAATCATTTTGAAAATGTAAACTTGTCTGTTGATTTTCTGTTCCTTATCTGAAAAAACGTGAATGAGCCTTGGGTTGTACGTGGAAACTAAACTGAAGATGAGTTACGTACTTAACACGTATCGTAGATTTTGTATGTGATCTAATATCTTGACGGAGTCCGTCTGTGCTAAACATCTCTGTTAACTGTAAACGTTTATAACTGATTATCTGATATTTTAGCATTCACCCCTAAAAAATACTAAGTTATTTGTTCATTTTATCATTTTTATTTTTACCATAATTAATTTATTACTTACGAAGTACAGTCAAATGAAGTGTTTTGTCGGCAGTTTGGTTCGTATCTGGATTTTCAGCCGAACACACATAGAGACCTGATTGTGATCTATTAATACCAGCCAATGACAGAATGCGTGTGTTACTTATGACGTCATTTGCGACCTTCCATTGATAATTACACGTGATGAAACACGTCGCCGAACAAGACACAATGACGTCACTTTCTTCCATGGCAGTCAGAAAAGACGAAGTGTTCAGTTTTAGTGATGTTCCAGGACCATCTGTAAAAAATAAATAAATAAATAAATAAATAAAAGTAAAAACGTTATCAACATCTTCATCATTATTATCGGCAGGTTCATCATCATTGTCTTCATATTTTTATTTAATCTTTCCCGTATTGTAAGTCATGGATGGTGTCGTGATCATGATTAGTATTGTTATAGCTGCTGATACTGTCGCCATTTTTGTTGTTGTTGTTGCTATAATTGTTATTATTACTGTCAGTATTGTTATTGTTATTGTTATTGTTGTTATTGTTATTGTTGTTGTTGTTGTTGATTGGCAGACTATAAGAAAAGTGAATAATTTTTAACTTCTATATCGGACAAGCTTACCCTAGTCTTACGACAATCATCTTGAAATAGTAAACTTGTCTGTTGATTTTCTGTTCCTTATCGGAAGAAAAAACGTGAATGAGCCTTGGGTTGTACGTGGAAGCTAAACTGAAGATGAGTTACGTACGTAAACATTATCGTATCGTACATCCTGTACGTGATCTAATACGTTGACGGAGTCCGTCTATCTAAACATTTCTACAGACTTGATATTCGCACGTAAACGTTTATAATTGATTGTCTGGTATTTTAAGCAGACACCTCTAACAAATACTAAGTTACTAGTTAATTTTATCATTTTTATTTTTACTATAATTAGTTTCTTACTTACAATGTACAGTCAAATGAAGTGTTTTGTTCGCAGTTTGTTTCGTATCTGGATTTTCAGCCGTACACACATAGAGACCTGTCTGTGATCTATTAATATCAGCCAATGACAGAATGCTTCTGTTACTTATGACGTCATCTGCGACCTTCCATTGATAATTACACGTGATGAAACACGTCGCCGAACAAAACACTGTGACGTCACTTCCTTCCACAGCAGTCACAACAGACGAAGTATTCAGCTTGAGTGATGTTCCAGGACCATCTGAAAAAAAAAAAAAAAAAATTATCAACGTCATCAGCGGCAGCTTCATCATCAATGACTTCATATCTTTGTTTTATTCTTTCTCAGAGTCGAAATTGTGGGTTGCTCGTATTGTTAGTTGTGATTGTTGTCGTCGAAGTGATGGTGATGATGTAGTGTTTTAATCGTTGCTGATGATACTACAATTACAACAAAAATCATACTATTTATTTATTTATTTATTTATTTATCTATTTATTTCCTTTGCTAATATTTTCGCTGATTTATTGATGCTATGGTTTTGTCATTATTAACAGTACATATTTTGTAGGACGATAATAATAAATAAAATAAATGTTATCTCTCACTTCCAGTTTTATTTCATTGCTTTCTGTCAACATATAATAGGTACAGTAATAATATTAATAATAAACCATTTAATTTTACCTCTCACTTCCAGTTTTATTTCATTGTTTTTTTGTAACATATAGTAGGTACAGTAATAATATTAATAATAAAAAAGTGAATTTTACCTCTCACTTCCAGTTTTATTTCATTGCTGCCTGGAAAAAACCCACCACATCTCCACACTGTTCCATGTTGACTGAGGTTGACAGATTTTATTGTGAGAGTGTTAATATCAGCTGAACAGTTAAAACTGTATTCTTCTGGATGTTCATTATGAAAATTACACTGACCGTGTCCATCTAGATCACTCATCATGTATCTTCTGTTATTCTCAAACCAACTTATTCCAAAAAAATGAAAATCTCCCTGGCAGGTAAAAGTAAAAGGTGATCCAACAAATTGCATATCTGTCTGATGTTGTTAAATTGTAATACAGACCTAAAATTTAAAATAATAAAACAAAATTCAAAGAAAATTAAATTCATTTTCTATAATTACATTCTTTTAAGATTTTTGTGTTATTTTTATTTATCTATATATTTATTTATTTAGACTTTATTCCATAATTATGTTACATTATGTTACGTTACGTTACTCTCTGTTATTATGTCATGTTGTTACGTTCTGTTATGTTATGTTATGGTTTGTTATTGTCTCATGTTTTAATAGAGATGTTTTAATACAGATATATTTAAACAATTCAAATCACACAATTACGCATATATATTTTTCTACATTATTCAACGAATCATAACTTCGACTCAGTCAAGTTTTCACAGTTTGTAAATTAATTGAACTCAGGTACACACAAAATGGTTGCGTCTCAAAAGACAGACTGACACCCTATAATGCAGAAACGCCATTTGATAGACAAAACTATTTATTCGGTCATGGATCCTGTACACCCCTGACTGCCTTAGTGGTATGCTCCAGTCTGTTCATACAAGCAACAACAAGAGCCTAATTATAATCTGGTAAATGTAATTAATAAATCTACAAAAAAATGTATATATCTAATTAAATTTAAAACAAATTTGTTCTTAAATCTATATTATTCAATATATTTTGCGGGAAACGGCTGGTGGAATTAGTAAATGCGCTCAACCGTGTCTTCTGTTGTTTATGCTATACTATACTTTATGAGACGTCTGTCTTTTAGGAGGAATATAAAATACATACTTGTACGTAAATTACACATCCCAGTAACACGAACACACAGAATAACTTACAACTCATTTCCAGTGTTTTAGTTTTAACTGCCGTTAATAAAAATATAGTTACTTTCTTTTCTTCACTGCTTTCTCGATTTTACTGCTGTTAATGTAAAAAAGCAGTTTTCGACGCCTTCTTGTTGTACTTTTATTCTGGTAACTTATGAGGTTTTATTTCCTGTTTCATACACAATATGAACACTAGTCTCATTGGCTCTGCTTATTTATTAATAAACTAAATCCACTCGACTGAATCAGAAAAATACATAATGCAACCTGAGATATAACATACAGAGTTGTATTTTGAATAGTTAATTCTGCTTAGAATGTTTTTTCTTCTTCTTCGTTTTTTTTTTTTTATTTTATTTTCTTTTTTTTATTATTAGTTTTTTTTTTATTTTTATTGATGTCCGAGTGTATTTATGTACGTTTATAGATATGTGTGAAGGTGTTTTATCTTTATGTATTTATTTATATTTGCATTTATACAGATATATACATAGACATGTAGTTAAGTATATATGTACGTATGTATATTTCTGTATATGTTATGTATGTATGTGTGTATATGTGTGTGTTTACATACATATAAACATATATAAACAAACATACACGCAGACACACACACATATATATGTATAAATGTTTAAATATATATATAGAGATATATATATATATATATATATATATATATATATATATATATATATATATATATATATATATATATATATATATATATATATATATATATATATATATATATATATATATGTGTTCGGGTATCAATTGCTTATATGTAATATATACATACATATATATACATGATATATGTGTGTGTGTGTGTGTGTGTGTGTAAGTAAGTGTGCGTCTGCATTTTTTAATAATTAGAAATCTTTGCTGCAGAATAAAGGGCGGCCATTTTGGTGGCGTAACCTAGGCAACATGGATGTTTGCCAAGTTTTGTTTCTTACGTTGTGACATGACTTGGTCAGTTTTACTCTGGTATGTTGTGACTCTACCACTCTGTTTAAAACCAGTCATGGATGGAAAAAGACGAACAAAAAATTTAACCCAAAACACCTAATACTCTTTCTGTCAAGTCATTGAGTAGCATACTCTCTCTATTGTGTTCGGTTTATACTGGAATATGTGTTTGTGTGAGTGTGTGTGTGTGTGTGTGTGTGTGTGTGTGTGTGTGTGTGTGTGTGTGTGTGTGTGTGTGTGTGTGTGTGTGTTATTACTGTTTGTTGTTTTGTTTTGTTATTATTATTTGTTGTGCTTACTTTATTACATATTTTTATATTGTATTACATTATGTTACATTATGTTACGTTATTCTGTGTGTGTATGTACTGTCATATTACGATACATTATGTTATCCTATCTTATGTTATGTTATGGTTTCATATTTTGATAAATATATTTCAAGACTTCATGTTGCACAGTTATTACCATTAGTCATCCACAAATGACGTCGACTCCACATTTGGTAAATGAAACGAGACTAACTCAGATAGAGATAAATAATTTGAATATAAAATACATACCTTGTACGTACAATACACACCCCAGTAACACGAATAACTTACAACTCATTTCCAGTATTTTAGTTTTCACTGTCGTTAATGAAAATATATACTGTCTTAGCTATGTTTTTCTCTTTTAAATTCTTCCTTGTTTTCTTTCCTGTTGATGCGTCACCACGTTTATTTTCTGTTTCGTAAGTAAAACACCCTTTATATTCTTTGTAAAATAGACTGTAATAGACTGTAATCTGTAATAGACTGGATTCAATCGACTCACTTCTTCAGTCTACGAAAAGACAGTCTACACGAAACTGATTATACTTTGAGATTTTATATTATTATTATTTAACGTTAGTGGTATTAGCATACATTTATGTAATAATGCTATGAATTATTGACAATGTTTTAGTTCAGGAATGGGCAAGCTTTTTTCAACAAGCTGGCCACATGAGAAATGACTCATCCTCAGTTGGGCTGCTGTTACTAATTTAGGCGATTTTGTGTTTTTACGTAGAGTTAATTTAAGAAATTTTTCATTTTCATTTACTTCAGGAACTGTTATAAAACTGTTTTTTTATGACTAGTTTAGACGAATTCGTATGAACGACTGCGCATATTGGCGTATGTGTTTATGATACAAGGAAAAGTAGAAAGATACGGTTTATTTTGTGCTATGTTCTGACTCTACACTCTATTTAAAGCCAGCCATGGATGAAAGGAAACGCACAAAACATATAACCTAAAACACAAATACTCTTTCTGTCAAGTTATTGAGTAGCATACCCTTTCTATTTTGTTCGGTTCATACTGGAATATGTTTGTATGTGTGTGTGTGTGCGTGTGTGTGTGTGTGTGTGTGTGTGTGTGTGTGTATGTTTGAGTGTGTGTGAGTGTGTTTTATTGTTGTTGTTTTGTTATTATTATTGTTATTATTGCTTCCTTACATATTTTAATATTGTATTACATTATGTTACACATCGTTACGTTGTGTGGTGTACTGTTATGTTATGATACATTTTATTATCCTGTGTTATCTTATGTTATGTTATTGTTTGATAAATATATTTCAAGACTTCATGTTACCCAGTTATTACCTTAGTAATGGTGTCGACTCCACCCAGATTTCACAGTTTGTAAATGAAACGAGATTAACTCAGATAGAGATAAATAATGTGGATATAAAATA
>CM022676.1:4280737-4305737 GCA_012295275.1 Chrysomallon squamiferum
AAAACTAAAACACTGGAAATGAGTTGTAAGATATTCTGGGTGTTCGTGTTACTGGGATGTGTAATTTACGTACAAGGTATGTATTTCATATTGCGTCGAAGTTATGTTTCCTTGACTAATGTTAAAAATATATGCGTAATTATGTGATTTGCATTTTTGAAACATATCTGTATTAAAACACGTGACAATAACATAACATAACATAACAACATGACATAATAACAGAGTGTAAAGTAAATTCTATGTGATGATTTTGTAAAAGTTAGACGAGGGTTCGGGCGTTCGAATCTTTTATTTTTATTTTTTTTTTATATTGAAATAAACGACTTAGATGGGATTTAAAATGCTTTTGTTTTTTTGAACAATGTTTCTGTGTGTGCATGTTTCCTGTTAAGTGTCTTTCTCTGTACTGTTATATTTTATTGGGAATTTTTGCTTATGTAACAAAGACCGAAATGATAGAAAACGGGTTAAAGGAACTGTGAACAAGCTGTTAGAACGGGAAACAGGACTAGGGTCGTATTGAAGGGAACTGACATAACTACTAAACTAGTGTGTACTATTTCTCTGGTGACTATGTCATGTTTCTTTTTCATATAGCAGGTTTCTTTGTGTGTTCGAGATTACAAAGATTTTTTTCGTTGACATAACAAATACATTTTCCAGTTCTCTGCTATATTTTATTCTTTCCCTTCGTACATAATAAGAAAGTAATGTTTCTCTTTGTCTTTCAAATGCGTTAGTCTGTTTGTGTGTCTTTGTTTATAACAAGTTTTGTACTTGAACCATTCTTAATTTACACACCTCTCTTTTCGTTTCTATTATTCTCTATTTATCTGTTACTCTGTCTGATTGTTCTTTCTTTCTTTACTTCCCTGTATCAACACATCCATCCATCTGTCTACGCAATCACTGTCTCTGAATATATAATTACATATGTAAGAACGTATGTCTAACGAAATGACACAACATGGGTTAAACGAATTGTGGGCAAGTAGTTAGAACAGGAAAACAGACAAGACACATAATAAAGGGAAGTTACTTAACTACTAAACGTATGGGTGTGTGTGTTTATATATATATATATATATATATAAACGTATACACATACATAGGTATAGTATACATACACAGAAACAGATATATCTATCTATCTATAGATATATATATCTACACACACACACACACTCACATATTCATATGTACATAATATATCAGAATATGACAGTACACTATACAGCCTAACATAGCGCAATGTAAATAATTAATATAGTATACAAATATATAATAAAGCAAGCATAATAGTAATAACAAAACAACAACAATAATAACATACAGACACACACACACACACAAAACATATATATATATTCAAACATTACATATACCAAAATAGAACTGACGAGGTCATGTCATTATATGTAATGTTTAAATATATATAGATAGATAGATAGATAGATAGATATATATGCGTCATAACATGACTTGGTCAGTTTTATTTTGGGATGTTGTAACTCTACACTATTTATGTGTGTGTGTGTTTGTGAGTTATGTATATATGTTATATATATATATATGTAAACACAAACATATACCCACATACATACATATATTCATATTGAGATATATACATACATATATACATACTGAACTAGAGGTATATATATACATATATCTATAAATGGAAATATGGAAATACATACCCCTGTATAGTAAAATATCTTCACAGATACTTATAAACGTATTCAAATACACTTGGACATGAAAAAAAAAAAAAAAAAAAAAAAAAGTAAATAAAAGAACGTATGTCTAACGAAATGACAGAGCATCGGTTAACCGAATTTTGGGTAAGGAGTTAGAACAGGAAAACAGTCAAGGGAGATAATTATATATAGGTAGATAGATAGATACGTGTGTATATATATATATATATATATATATATATATATATATATATATATATATATATATATATATATATATAAACATAATGTAATACAGTATACAAATATGTAATAAAAGCAAGCATAATAATAACAAAACAAAACCACAACAATAACACACACTCACACACACACACTCACACACACATACACACACACAGAGACATATTTCAGTATAAACCGAACACAATAGAAAGAGTATGATACTCAATGACTTGACAGAAAGAGTATCATGTATTTTGCGTTAAATTTTTTGTTCGTCTTTTTCCATCCATGACTGGTTTTAAACAGAGTGGTAGAGTTACAACATATACAACAATAAAACTGACCAAGTCTTGTCACAAAGTAAGAAACAAACCTTGGGACAAACATCCATGTTGCCTAGGATTACACAATTAAAAATGGCCGCAATTTATGTATGCAGCAAAGATTTCTAATTATTAAAAATGCAGACGCACACTTACTTACACACACACACACACACACACACACACATATATAAGGTATGTAAATACACATATACAAGCATACACTGATACCCGAACATGCACATATACCACCTACCTGCATATATGCTCATATATATATATATATATATATATATATGTACATATATATATATATCTATATATATATATATATATATATTTAAACATTAAATATATGGGTCTGTGTGCCTGTAGGTTTTTTTATATATATGTATATCTATGTATCACAACACACACACATATACACAGATTCATACATATATATATATACAGATATATACATACATATATATATATTAACAACATGTATATTTCATATATATATATGCAAATACCTAAATATATAACCTGTAAGATAAAATACCTTCACACATCTATATAAATGTACATAAATACAAAACAAATAAATAAATAAAAAAACTAAAACGAAAAATATAAATAATACAAAAAAAAAAAATCAAATCAAATCAAATCAAAAGAAAACGAAGAAGAAGAAAAAACATTCTAAGCAGAATTAACTTTTCAAAATACAACTCTGTATGTTATATCTCAGGTTGCATTTTGTATTTTTCTGATTCAGTCGAGTGGATTTAGTTTATTAATAAATATGCAGAGCCAATGAGACTTTTGGTCACGTTTTGTTTCACACAGGAAGTAAACGTCATAAGTTACCAGAATAAAGTACAACAAGAAGGCGTCGAAAACTGCTTTTACATTAACAGCAGTAAAATCGAGAAAGCAGTGAAGAAAAGAAAGTAACTATATTTTTATTAACGGCAGTAAAAACTAAAACACTGGAAATGAGTTGTAAGTTATTCTGTGTGTTCGTGTTACTGTAATTTACGTACAAGATATGTATTTTATATTCCTCCTAAAAGACAGACGTCTCATAAAGTATAGTATAGCATAAACAACAGAAGACACAGTTGAGCGCATTTACTAATGACCTGCCGTTTACCTTGAATAATACATGTAATAAATTATAGACTGGTCCGATACAACTAAATACAGAACAAAGAACAAAATTATATAAAATTAAATTTATTTATAGTTTTATTTGTAGATATATTAATTAAATTTACTAGATAATAATTAGGCTCTCGTTATTGCTTGTATGAACAGTCTGGAGCATACCATTAAATCAGTCAGGGGTGTACAGGATACATGACCTAATAAAGAGGTTTCTCTATCAAGTGGCTTTTCTGCATAACAGTCTGTCTGTCGGTATTTTCAGCGGGAAACAGTTATTTATACCTGAGTCTATCTCATTTCAATTAGACTAAGTCTAAGTTATATTTCGTTGACTTGTGTGATTTGAATTTTTGAAACACATCTGTATTAAAGCATGAGACAATAAGATAAGATAACATAACATTACATTAGGATATGAGAGTCCATAACATGGCGTATCGTAATAATGTAACATAATGAAATAAAGTAAAAGTATGGAATAAAGTATACTACTACTACTACTACTACTACTACTACTACTACTACTACTACTACTACTACTACTACTACTAATAATAATAACAATAACAATAATAATAATAATAATAATAATACATAAATAAATAAACAAATAAATAAAAATAACACAAAACTTAACAAGAATGTAATGTAAAAAATGAATTTAAATTTATTTGAACTTTTGTTTTTTTTCTCTCTATTTTATTATTTTAAATTTTAGGTCAATATTACAGTTTAACAACATCAGACAGATATGCAATTGTTGGATCACCTTTTACTTTTACCTGCGAGACAGATTTTCATTTTCTTGAAGTAATTTGGTCTGTGAATAACACAGAATACAGGATGCATGAACGTGGAAGTAACGGTCAGTGTTATTTTCTTAGTGAACATCCAGAAGAATACACTTTTAACTGTTCAGATGAACTAACACTCTGACAATAAAATCAGTGAAACTCAGTCAACATGGAACAGTGTGGAGATGTGGTGATTTTAAACCAGGCAGCAATGAAATAAAACTTGAAGTTAGAGGTAAAAATCAGTTTTATTATTATCATCCTACAAAATATGTAATGCTAATGATGAAAAATGAAATAAAATCAAGAAATCAGCAAAAATAATAACAAAATAAATATATATTAGTGACATTCATAATAATTATAATATCAACAGCAACAACTGAAACACTACACTATCACCATCACTACGACGACAACATCCATAACTAACTACATGAGCAACCCACAGTTTCTACTCTCAGAAAGAATAAAACAAAAAGATGAAGACATTGATGATGGTGCTGATGATAATAATGATCAGGTTGATAATGTGCTTTTTTCAGGTGGTCCTGGAACATCACTCAAACTGAATACTTCGTCTGTTGTGACCGCTGTGGAAGAAAGTGACGTCATAGTGTCTTGTTCGGCGACGTGTTTCATCACGTGTAATTATGAATGGAAGGTCGCAGATGACGTCATAAGTAACACGAGCATTCTGTCATTGGCTGATATTAATAGATCACAGACAGGTCTCTATGTGTGTACGGCTGAAAATCCAGATACGAACCAAACTGCTAATAAAACACTTCATTTGACTGTACATTGTAAGTAAGAAACTGATTATAGTAAAAATAAACATGATAAAATTATCCAGTAACTTAGTATTTGTTAGAGGTGTGTGCTTAAAATATCAGACAATCAATTATAAACGTTTACGTGCGAATATCAAGTCTGTAGAAATGTTTAGATAGACGGACTCCGTCAACGTATTAGATCACGTACAGGATGTACGATACGATAATGTTTACGTACGTAACTCATCTTCAGTTTAGCTTCCACGTACAACCCAAGGCTCATTCACGTTTTTTTTTCCGCTAAGGAACAGAAAATTAACAGACAAGTTTACTATTTCTAGATGATTGTCATGAGACTAGTGTAAGCTTGTACCATACAGAAATTAAAATTTATGCACTTTTCTTATAGTATGCCAAACAACAACAACAACAACAATAACAATAACACCAATAACAATAACAATAACAACAATAACAATAACAATAACAATACTGATAGTAATAATAACAATAATAGCAACAACAACAACAAAAATGGCGACAGTATTAGCAGATATAGCAAAAGTAATCATGCTCACGACACCATCCATATCAAACAAGACGGGAAAGATTAAACAAAAATATGAAGACAATGATGATGAAGCTGCCGATAATGATGATGATGATGTTGACAACGTTTTTACTTTTATTTATTTATTTATTTTTTGTTCAGATGGTCCTGGAACATCACTCAAACTAAATACTTCGTCTTTTGTGACTGCTGTGGAAGGAAGTGACGTCACCGTGTCTTGTTCGGCGACCTGCTTCATCTCGTGCAATTATCAGTGGAAGGTTGCAGATGACGTCATAAGTACAACAAGCATTCTGTCATTGGCTGATATTAATAGATCACAGAGAGGTCTCTATGTGTGTACGGTTGAAAATCCAGATACGAACCAAACTGCTAAAAAACACTTCATTTGACTGTACATTGTAAGTAAGAAACTAATTATAGTGATGGTGATGATTATAATGATGACGATAAAGCTGATAAAATAGAAAATAAATATTTATTTATTTATGTATTTATTATTATTATTATTATTATTATTATTATTATTTTTTTTTTTTTCACAGATGGTCCCGGTAGTTCACTTCGAGTCAATTCTTCATTTGACATCACTGTAGAGGAAGGAAGTGACATAACAATATCATGCAAAGCCGAATGCTTTGTCAAATGCCTTTACAGATGGGAACTGACCAATCAGATTGTCAGTAACAACGGACTACTGGCACTGACTAATATCACGAGATTTCAAGATGGCGTCTACACATGCATTGCTTCTAATCCGGATACGAACCAAACATCACAGACGAAAATTATTCTTAATATTAAGTGTGAGTGGGAGAATAAACTAAATGTAACGTTTATATGCTGCGCTGCAGTATATATATATATATATTCACGTCTGTATATATATTTGTATGCTTATATGTGTATAAGTCTGCATGAATGTATGTATGTATGTATGTATACGTATTTGTATATGCATCTTTATAAATATATGTACGTATGTATGTGTGTGTGTGCATCTGTATGCAGCATGAGTTTATGTAGTATGCATCTATGCATGTTTGTTACAGAAATTACTTAGATCATTTAGCAATAGCAAATAAATAATTACCTAGTCTGTGAAGATATATTGATAATATCAAATATACAAATTAAGTAATTATTGAAGACATATACAAATATATTAATTTCAATGTCACATTTTTATTTGTGCTAACGAATTTTCAGGTGCTGTAGAAGACAACGGACAGTTTGGAAAAGGATTTGGCAGCGGTTTTGGAACGTTCCTTGTTCTGTCTGTTATCATTGTCATTGTCGTTGTTCTCTACGTCCGAAACAAAAAAAGTATTTCTTTAATTTTTGTTTGTTTACTTATTTATTTTTGTTTTGTTTGTTTGTTTCTTATTTATTTATTTGTTTGCTTGTTTGTTAGTTTCTTTCTTTCTTTTTTATTTATTTGCTTACTAATTTGTTTATTTCTTTTTGTTTTACTTTCTATTGTTTATTTATTCATTCATTCATCCATTTGTTTGTTGCTTCGTTTATTCATTCATTCATTTATTCATTGAATCATGCTATTGCTTGTTTATTGTTTGTATCTTTATTTGTTTCTTTGTTCGTTTATTTCTTTTATTATGTATTTTATTCAGTTTTACGTAATAGTACAAGGGAGATAAATCTAGTATAATTTACACAATTACCCTGAACAGAGTAACCAAACCTGTTTTCGCGACTAACTGGGCATTTCAGACACCTGATAAAGAAAAATGATGTTCAAGCAGAACAAGATTTAATCATGGATTTATTTTAGACAGACATTATACTAAAAATATTTCACGATCGGTGCTATTCCCAGTAATGAGGTCTGCAATTACGTAGCACGATTTGATGAGAGGGGTATATTGTATACATAATAATAGCTAGTACTAGTATCACTGCCACCATCACCAACACCACCACTAACACCACTACTACTACTATAACCACTAGTACTCCTACTAATACATTACTATGTGCATGATGGTGATGATGATATTATTATTATTATTACTATTTTTATCATTACTATTTTTATTATTATTATTATTACTATTATTATTATTGTTATTATTATTAATGCTATTCTTTTTCTTCTTCTTCTTCTTCTTCTTCTTCTTCTTCTTCTTCTTCTTCTTCTTCTTCTTATTATTATTATTAATATTACAGGTAAGAAGGCAGCTTCTAATCCAGAAAGGTAGTTTAATTTATATATTTGTACTAATTTTTTTTAGATCTGTAAAATATATTCATGTGTTTACGTACGTCTATATTCATTTATATATTGATGAGTGTATGTAATCATGTATCTATGTACGTATGTGCATCTGTCGCAGTGTCTCTATCTGTGTATATATCTATTTATATTTGGATCGGTATATATTTATGTATGTAAAGTATGTTTGTAATATGGATATATGTATGTAATATATATGTACTAAATATATATATATATATGTATATACACACACACACACAAACACACACACACACACACATATATATATATATATATATATATATATGAGTGTATGGTATATGTATATGTATGTGTGTTTGCATTTCTTTGCTTTTATACAGATTATTACATCAATGTATATGTAGTATATTTTATTTACATTTGAATTTTCATAATCAGCTCAGATCAACAAGTGTACTACAATGCTGGTCAGAATTCTGGTAAGTTGTCACACACACACACACACACACACACACACACACACATATATATATGCACGTACATACATACATACATACACACATACATACATACGCACATATATACAGACACACAAACACCTCACGTATATACATATATGCATACACTCAGACATGTCTATGTACCTACCTACATTCAAAGATTGTTACATGCATTTTAATACACTCAATACATACATGAACGCGCTAACAATGTTTATATAAGCCAAAAGATAATTTCATTCCATGTTTCAGATAATCAGACTGCAGCAGCAACAGAACATCAAGATACAGGGAATTCATATTCTTCTCTTGAGGAAAGAGGATATGAGGTCCCATATGACGTCATTAAGTTTGAGAACAAATGAGATCCTGTTCATGCATGATAAACAAGGAAACAAGAACTGTGTGTTAATCATTCACCTCTTAAGGACACCTTCACGAAAACTTCAAGAATATTAAGTTGTTAACTCAAATACAAAGACTTCAGTTTCTACAGTGAAACCAGATTTGAACTGTGTAAATAGCTACCTGTGAGAAATGTTATAAATATTTTAGTGAGTTGCTAATCGCGAATTTTTAATCATTCATTACCATTGTGTGAGATGTGATCTATGTGAAAACTTCGTGGGATTTCTGACTTAAAATTAAACTATTTACCCACGTATATGTTAATTAAAAGAAACATTTTATCAATCTCAGTAACATTGGTCTCAATCTCACATGTTTCATCTTTTAATCTTTTATATTTCCTCAGATGTAAGATCCTTGACGTCATGAAAGTCTCTATTTTCTTGTATAACAGTAACACGAGAAATGAAATTCCTGGTTGACAATGGCAGAATAAATCTATATTTACAATTTTTTTTTTATACTAACAAGAGTTTCCTTGTCACGGCTTCGTAAACCATATCTATCCAAACTGTTCCCTTTTTTTTTGGGGGGGGGGGGTCATATTTATATACTCTATTTACATTGAGTAAAGCATAATTCTATGTGATGATTTTGCAAAAGTTGGACGAGCGTTCGGGCGTACGAATCGATTTTGTTTGTGTTTTTTTTGTTTTTTTATGTTGAAACAAACGGCTTGGATTGGATTAAAAAACTTTTTGTTTTTTTAAACAATGTTTCTATGTGTGCATGTTTCCTGTTAAATGTCTTTCTCTGTACTGTTCGATTTTATTGGGAATTGTTGCTTATGTAACAAAAGGCCGAAATGATAGAAAATGGGTTAAAGGAAATATGGGCAAGCTGTTAGATCGGGAAAAAGGACAAGGGACATATGAAGGGAACTGATGTAAGTACTAAACTATATTTACAGGGCGTTTTTTTTTATACTAACAAGAGTTTCCTTTCCACGGCTTCGTAAACTATATCTAACCAAGCTGTTCACTTTTTTTGATACTTGTGAGTTTTTCACATTTTTATTCTCTATTTACATAATTCTATCTGATGATTTTGTAAAAGTTTGAGAGGGTTCGGGTGTAGGAATCGATTTTTTTCTTGTTTTTGTTTTTTATATTGAAATATACGGCTTGGATTGGATTTTAAATGCTTTTGTTTTCTTAAACAATGTTTCTGTGTGTCCATATTTCCTTTTAATTGTGCATTATCTCTACTGTTCGATTTTATTGGGAATTGTTGCTTATGTAAGAAAGACCGAAATTAGAGAAAATGGGTTAAAGGAATTGTGAGCAAGCATTTTCAATGGGAAACAGCACAAGGGACGGAATGAAATGAACCATGTAAGAACTAAACCAGTGTGTACTATTCCTCTGCTCATTAACTTATCTTTCTTTATCATATTAGCATGTTTGTATCTGTGTTCGTGATCACAAAGATTTTTTTCGTTGACATAATAAATACATTTTCCAGTTCTCTGCTATATTTTATTCTTTCCGTTCGTACACAATAAGTAAAGTAATGTTTCTCTTTGTCTTTCAAATGTGTTCGTCTGTTTGTGTGTCTTTGTTTATAACAAGCTTTCTCCATCGATTTTTGTATTTCAACCATTCTGATTTTTCACACCTCTCTTTTCTTTTCTGTTATTCTCAATTTATCTGTTACTCTGTCTGATTGTTCTTTCTTTCTTTACTTCACTGTATCCACACATCCATCCATCTGTCTACCCAATCACTGTCTCTGAATATATAATTACGTATGTAAGAACGTATGTCTAATGAAACGACAGAACATGCGTTAAACGAATTCTGGACAAGGAGTTAGAACAGGAAAATAGACAAGGGTCATAATAAAGGGAAGTTACATAACTTGTAAACGTACGTTTGAGTGTGTCAGTGTGTGTGTGTATATATATATATATATATATATATATATATATATATCTGTTTGTGGGTATGTATACTATACCTATGTATGTGTATATCTGTGTGTGTGTATATATATATATATATATATATATATATATACGCACAGATATACACACAATAGAAAGAGTATGCTACTCAATGACTTGACAGAAAGAGTGTCCTGTGTTTTAGGTTATATCGTTAGTTCGTCTTTTTTCATACATCACTTGTTCTAAACTGAGTGGTAGAGTCCCAACGTACAACAATAAAACTGTCCACGTGATGTAATGACGTAGGACACAAAACTTGGCAAAGATGTTGTGTAGATCATGTTACTATTCAAAATGGCTGCCCTTTTTCTATGCAGCAAAGATTTCTCTTGATTAAAAATGCACACGCACACTTACTTACATGCACACACACACACAGACACATATAAAAGCATACATTGACACCCGAACATTTACAACCTACCTACATGTATATATATATATGTGTGTGTGTGTGTGTGTGTGTGTGTGTGTGTGTGTGGCTGTGCGCGTCTATTTTTGTTTATATATGTACATAGATATATGTGTGTATATATATATATATATATATGTATATATGTATGTATTAATGTAAGTAGAAAAACACACACATATGCACACATAGATACATATATACTTAACTACATGTCTACATATATGTGTATAAATGCACATATGGAAATACATACGCCTGTAAGGTAAAATATCTTCACAGATACTTATAAAGGTACATAAATACACTCGGATATCAGTAAAAAAAATTATAATAATAAAAAAAATATTAAAGAAATAAAGAAAAAAGAAAAAAGAAAAAGAAAACGAAGAAGAAGAAATAACACTCTAAGCAGAATTAACTATTAAAAATACAACGCTGTATGTTATATCTCAGAGTCCATTATGTATTTTTCTGATTCAGTCGAATGGATAAAGTTTATTAATAAATATGCAGAGGCACTGAGACTAGTGTTCATATTGTGTATGAAGCAGGATGTAAATCTGCTATGTTACCAGAATAAAGTTTATTAATAAATATGAAGAGCCAATGAGACTAGTGTTCATTTTGTGTATGAAGCAGGATGTAAATCTGCTATGTTACCAGGATAAAGTTTATTAATAAATATGCAGAGGCACTGAGACTAGTGTTCATATTGTGTATGAAGCAGGATGTAAATCTGCTATGTTACCAGAATAAAGTTTATTAATAAATATGAAGAGCCAATGAGACTAGTGTTCATTTTGTGTATGAAGCAGGAAGGAAACTTGATACGTTAGCAGAATAAAGTACAAGAAGAAGACGTTGAAAACTGATTTTACATTAGCAGCAGTAAAATCGAGAAAGCAGTGAAGAAAAGAAAGTAACTATATTTTTATTAATGGCAGTTAAAACTAAGACACTGGAAATGAGTTGTAAGTTATTCTGTGTGTTCGTGTTACTGCGATGTGTAATTTACGTACAAGTTATGTATTTTATATTGCGTCGAAGTTATGTTTCCTTGAATAATGTTAAAAATATATGCGTAATTGTGTGATTTGCATTTTTGAAACATATCTATATTAAAACACGTGACAATAACATAACATAACATAACAACAATATATAATTACAGAGTGTAAAGTAACGTAACGTAATGTAACATAATTATGGAAGAAAGTATAAATAAATAATAAATAAATAAATTAATAAAAATAACACAAAAACTTAACAAGAATGTAATTATAAAAAATGAATTTAATTTTATTTGAATATTTTTATTTTTTATTTTAAATTTTAGGTCTGCATTACAATTTAACAACATCAGACAGATATGCAATTTGTGGATCACCTTTTACTTTTACCTGCCAGAGAGATTTTCATTTTTTTGTAATAAGTTGGTTTGAGAATACCAGAATGTACAAGATGAGTGATCGAGATGGACACGGTCAGTGTCATTTTCACAGTGAACATCCAGAAGAATACACTTTTAACTGTTCAAATGGTATTAACACTGTGACAATAAAATCAGTGAAACTCAGTCAACATGGAACAGTGTGGAGATGAGGTGATTTTAAACCAGGCAGCAATGAAATAAAACTGGAAGTAAGAGGTAAAATTAACTTATTTATTATTAATATTATTACTGTATATATTATACGTTTAACAAAAGTAATGATATAAAACTGGAAGTGAGAGGTAAAATTAAGTTTCATTATTATCATCCTACGAAATGTGTACTGTTAATTATGACAAAACAATAAACTAAATAGATCAGCAAACATATTAGCAAAATAAATATAAATAAATAAATAAATAACAAAACTAAATAAATAGTACTGACGTTAGTAATAATTATAATATCATCAGCAACAACTGAAACACTGCACTATCACCATCACTCCGACGAGAACATCCATAACTAACAATACGAGCAACCCACAATTTCTACTGTCAGAAAGATTAAACAAAACTATGAAGACAGTGATGATGATGCTGCCGATAATGATGATCATGTTGATAATGTGCTGTTTTCAGGTTGTCCTGGAACATCACTCAAGCTGAATACTTCATCTGTTGTGACTGCTGTGGAAGTAAGAAACTAATTAGAGTAAAAATAAAAATGATAAAGTGAACAAATAACTTAGTGTTTATTAGAGGTGTGTGTTAAAATATCAGACAATCAATTATAAATGTTTACGTGCGAATATCCAGTCTGTAGAATGGCTTAGATAGACGGACTCCGTCAACGTATTAGATCACGTACAGGATGTACGATACGGGTCACGTACGTAACTCATCTTCAGTTTAGCTTCGACGTATACCCCAAGGCTCATTCGCGGTTTTTTTTGTACTTTTTTTTTAATTCATTTTATTTTGAATTTAATTTTGAATACAGATCATAAATAGTTATATAATAACTATTCAGAGAGATTCAGAGAGAGAGAGAGAGAGATATAGATGCATGCATCAGAAATGATAGAGAAATATTAAAATCTAAATTATTTTTGGAAGTATCTTTCTTTTATTTTTTTGACAAACATTTTTTGACCCTTAACTTACTTTGAGTAGCATATAATAACGTAATCTCACGTTTTTATTTTCATTACTTAATTTTCAGGCCCTGTAGAAGATAACGATCAGTTTGGAAAAGGATTTGGCAGCGGTTTTGGGACGTTTTTCGTTGTGTCTGTTATCATAGTCATCATCGTCTTCCTCTACTTCCGATATAAAAGAAGTATTTATTGATTTGTTTGTTTATTTATTTGTTTGTTTGTTTCCTTCTTTCCTTCCTTCTTTCTTTCTTTCTTTCTTTCTTTCTTCTTAATTGATTCTTTTTATTTTACTTTCTAATATAATATACACAGACACATATTAGCACGATTATTGTTTTCTTCGCAGATCACAATTTTTAAATATAAGAAAACATAATTGAATTCTATGTTTCAGGTAATCAGACTGCAGCAGCAGCAGAACATCAAGATACAGAGAATTCATATTCTTCTCTAGACGAAAGACGATATGAGTTCATATATGACGTCTTAATACCTGATGGTAAGAGAACTGATATTAATTAACGATAAAGAAGAAAACCAGTATTGTTTGTTAACCATACGCTTATTCAGACACTTCCACGAAAACAGAAACAAGAGAGATAGATAGATAGATGGATAGATAGATAGATAGATAGATAGATAGATACATAGATGGATAGATAGATATTTAGATAGATGATAGATAGATAGATAGATAGATATAGGTATTTGTTATCCGGAAATGTTTGTAATTTTATGAATTTATATTTTAATTTGATGAATCAGTTAAAATAGAAACATTCTAAAAATTTCCATTTATTTTCGATATGATGAATTACCTAAATAGTTATTTTATGTTGAAATTGTGTTTTCCATTCATGTTTTATATACACCTTTAGCACGAAATTGTTTTTTCCACATGTTAAAAAAGTTTTATAGAAAGGAAAATTTCACTGCATGTTTCAGATAATCAGACTGTGCCAGCGGCTGTACAACAAGATACAGAGATGTTATAAAGTTTGAAAATGAACGAAATGTTGTTCATGAATGTTAAAGAAGAAAACAAGTTCTATTTGTTAATCATGTACTTTTAAAACTGTTTCACAGAAATTAATTTGTTAAAGTCAAATTTTTTTTTTATTAAAATACAAAGACTTCAGTTTCTACAGTGACACCGCATTTGAACTGTGTAAATAGCTACCTGTGAGAAATGTTATAAATACTTTAATGAGTTGCTAATCGCAAATTTTTAATCATTGTTTACCATTGTATGAATTGTGACTCTATGTGAAAACTTCGGGAGATTTATGACGTAAAATTAAAATATTTACCCACGTATACATTAATTAAAAGAAACATTTGATCAATCTCTGTAACACTGGTCTCATTCGATATCTTTCATGTTTTAATGTTTTATATTTCCTCAGAATAATCCTTGATATTTAAAGTCTTTTTTTTAATACAGTAACATGAGAAATGAAATTTCTTCCCACGGCTTCGTAAACTTTGTCTGTCAAAGCTGTTCTCTTTTTTGGTGATACCTGTGAGGTTTTCATATTTTTATTCTCTATTTACATTGAGTGAAACATAATTCTATATGATGATTTTGTAAAAGTTTGACGAGGATTGGGGCGTACGAATCGATTTTTTTTGTGTTTTTTTTGTTGTTTTTTTATATTGAAATAAAAGGCTTGGATTGGATTAAAAAATTTTCTTTTTTTAAACAATGTTTCTGTGTGTGCATCTTTCCTGTTAAATGTCCTTCTGTACTGTTAGATTTTATATGGAATTGTTGCTTATGTAACAAAGACAGAAATGATAGAAAATGGGTTAAAGGAACTGTGAGCAAGCATTTAGAACGCGAAACAGGACAAGGGACGTAATGAAGGGAACTGATGTAACTACTAAACTAGTGTGTACTATTTCTCTGCACATTACGTCATGTTTCTTCTTCATATAGCTGGTTTCTTTCTGTGTTCGTGATTACAAAGATTTTGTTCGTTCACATAATGAATACATTTTCCAGTTCCCTGCTATCTTTCATTCTTTCCCTTCGTACAATATAAGAAAGTAATGTTTCTCTTTGTCTTTCAAATGTGTTCGTCTGTTTGTGTGTCTTTGTTTATAAAAATCTTTCTCAGTCGATTTTTGTACTTGAACAATTCTGATTTTACACATCTCTCTTTTCTTTTCTATTATTCTCTATTTACCTGTTACTCTGTCTGATTGTTCTTTCTTTCTTTACTTCACTGTATGCACACATCCATGCATCTGTCTACCCAATCACTGTCTCTGAATATATAATTACGTATATAAGAACGTACGTCTAACGAAATGACAGAACATGTGTTAAACCTATTGTGGGAAACCATTCAGAACAGGAAAACAGACAAGGGACATAATGAGTGTGTGTGTGTGTGTCTGTGTACATATATAAATAAATAAATAATTAAATATATATATATAGATAGATAGATAGATAGATAGATAGATAGGTATGCACATACATAGGTATAGTATACGTACTCACAAACAGATATATATATATATATATATATATATATATATACTCGCACACACACAATAGAAAGGGTATACTACTCAATGACTTGACAGAAAGGGTGTCATGTGCTTTAGGTTATATCGTTAGTTCGTCTGTTTTCATGCATCACTGGTTTTAAACAGAGTGGTAGGGTCAGAACATACAACAATAACACTGACCACGTGATGTCATGACGTAAGAAACGAAACTTGGCAAAGATGTTGCGTAGGTCACGCCACAATTCAAAATGGCCGCCCTTTTTCTATGCAGCAAAGATTTCTGTTGATTAAAAATGCACATGCACACTTATTTACATGCACACACACACACACACACACAGAGACACACACACACACATATAAAAGGAAAGTTTGTTATCCGAACATATACCACCTACCTACATGTGTATATATATATATGTGTGTGTGTGTGTGTGTCTTTTCATTATTACATTCACACGTACATACATACATACATATATATATATATATATATATATATATATACATACACAGATATATCCACACATATATGCTTAACTACATGTCTATATATATGTGTATGAATGCAAATATGGAAATACATACACCCGTATTGTAAAATATCTTCACACATACTTATAAACGTACATAAATACATTCGGACATGAATAAAAAGAAAAAAAGAAAGAAAAGTAAATAAAAGAACGTAAGTCTAACGAAATGACAGAACATCGGTTAACCGAATTTTGGGTAAGGAGTTAGAACAGGAAAACAGTCAAGGCAGATAATTATATATAGGTAGATAGATACGTATACACATACATAGGTATATTATACATATACACAGATATATGTACAAACTCACACACACACATACATTCATACGTACATAATATATAATAATATGACAGAACACTACACAACGTAACGTAACGATGTGTAACATAATGTAATACAGTATACAAATATGTAACAAAGCAAGCATAATAATAATAACAAAGCCACAACAATAATAACACACACACAGCTACACACACACCTACACACATACACACACACACCTACACACACCTACACATATACACAAACACACACATATTTTAGTATAAACCGAACACAGTAGAAAGAGTATGCTACTCAATGACTTGACAGAAAAAGTATCATGTGTTTTGCGTTAAATCTTTTGTTCGACTTTTTTCATCCATGGCTGGTTTTGAACAAAGTGGTAGAGTTACAACATACCAGAATAAAACTGACCAAGTCTTGTCATAAAGTAAGAAACAAACCTTGGCAAACATCCATGTTGCCTAGGTTACGCCGCAATTCAAAATGGCCGCTCTTTATCTATGCAGCAAAGATTTCTATTTACTAAAAATGCACACGCACACTTATTTACACACACACACACATACACACACACACATATATATAGGTATGTATGTATACACATATACAAGCATACACTGATACCCGAACATGCACATATACCACCTACCTGCCTACGCTCATAAATATTATATACATACAACATATGTACATGCAATATATATATATATATATATATATATATATTTTAACATTAAATATATGTGTGTGTGCAAGTGTATTTGTGTATATATGTATATATATGTAAACACAGACATGCACACACACATATATATATATATATGTAAACACACACATATACACACATTCATACATATATACATATAGAGATATATACATACATATATACGTACTTAACTACATGTATATTTACATATATGTATAAATGCAAATACCTAAATACATACACCTGTAAGGTAAAATACCTTCACACATACTTATAAATGTACATAAATACAAAACAAATTAAAATAAACTAAAACAAAACTATAAATAAATGCAAACAAATAAAAGAAAATAAAAGAAAAAGAAAACGAAGAAGAAGAAATAACCTACTAAGAAGAATTAACTATTCAAAATACAACTCTGTATGTTATATCTCAGGCTGCATTAGGTATTTTTTTTGTTTCAATCGAGTGGATTTAGTTTATTAATAAATGAGACTTTTGGTCACGTTTTGTTTCACACAGGAAGTAAACGTCATAAGTTACCATAATAAAGTACAAGAAGAAGGCGTCGAAGACTGCATTTATATTAAGAGCAGTAAAATCGAGAAAGCAGTGAAGAAAAGAAAGTAACTATATTTTTATTAACGGCAGTTAAAACTAAAACACTGGAAATGAGTTGTAAGTTATTCTGTGTGTTCGTGTTGCTGGGATGTGTAATTTACGTACAAGGTATGTATTTTATATTCGTCCCAAATGACAGGCTTCTCATATAGAATAGTCTAGCATATACAACAGAAGACACGGTTGAGCTCATTTACTTATCACCACCCGTTTATCTTCTATAATACATGTAATAAATTGTGGAATAGTCTGATACAACTAAATACAGAAAATAGAACAAACTTATATAAAATTAGATTTATTCACAGATTTATTAATTACATTTACCAGATTATAATTAGGCTCTCCCTTTTGCTTGTATGAACAGACTGGAGCATACCATTAAATCAGTTAGGGGTGTACAGGATACAAGACTGAATAAATAGTTTTGTCTATCAAGTGGCGTTTCTGCATTATAGGCTGTCAGTCTGTCTTTTGAGACGCAACCATTTTATCTGTACCTGAGTTCAATTAATTTACAAACTGTGAAAACTTGACTGAGTCGAAGTTATGTTTCGTTGACTAATGTAGAAAAATATATATGCGTAATTGTGCGATTTGAATTTTTGAAATATATCTGTATTAAAACATGAGACAATAACAAACCATAACATAACATAACATAACAACATGGCGGTCCATAACAGAGAGCAACGTAACGTAACGTAATGTAACATAATTATGGAATAAAGTATAAAAAAAAAAAAAAAAAAAAAAAAAAAAAAAAAAAATTAAAATAACAGAAAAAAGAAAATAACACAAAAAAGAATGCAATTATAAAAAAATGTATTTAATTTTATTTGAATTGTTCTTTTATTATTTTAAAATTTAGGTCTGCATTACAGTTTAACAACATCAGAGAAATATGCAATTGTTGGATCACGTTTTACTATTACCTGTCGAGGACATGCTACTCTAATTAACTGGTTTGAGAATAACACAAGATACAGGATGCGTGCACTAGATGAACACGGTCACTGTTATTTTCTTAATGAACATCCAAAAGAATACACTTTTAACTGTTCAGATGATATAAACACTCTGACAATAAAATCAGTGAAACTCAGTCAACATGGAACAGTGTGGAGATGTGGTTTTATGTCTGACCGCAGCAATGAAGTAAAACTGGAAGTGAGAGGTAAAATTCAGTTTCAGTATGATCATCCTACGAAATATATACTTTTAATGATGATAAAACAATAAACTAAATAAATCAGCAAAAATATTAGCAAAATAAATACAAATAAATAAATAAATAGGAAAATAAATAAATAGTAGTGACATTAGTTATAATTATAATATAATCAGCAACAACTGAAACACTACGGTATCACCATCACTTCGATGACAACATCCATAACTAACAATACGAGAAACCCACCATTTCTACTGTCAGAAAGATTAAACAAAAATATGCAGACAATGATGATGAAGCTGCCGATTATGATGATGATGTTAATAACGTTTTATTTATTTTATTTTTTTCAGATAATAATAATAATAATAATAATAATAATAATAATAATAATAATAATAATAATAATAATAATAACAAGAACAAAAACAACAATAACAACAGTATCAGCAGGTAGAACAATAATAATGATGATGAAGATGACAATGATGTTGATGATTATTATAATCATGAGGATGATGTTGATAGTAATAGAAACAAACAAATATCATTGATGTATTTATTTATTTATTTCTTCTTCTTCTTCGTCTTCTTATTATTATTATTATTATTTTTTTTTTTTTTTTTTTTTACAGACGGACCCGGCAGCTCAAATGTCTTTACAGATGGGAACTGAGGAATCAGATTGTCAGTAACAACGGACTACTGGCACTGACTAATATCACGAGAGATCAATCTGGCATCTACACATGCATTGCTTCTAATCCGGATACGAACCAAAGATCGTATACTAGAATTATTATTAAGTGTAAGTTTTAATTAATTTTTATTTTTATTTTAATTTTGAATACAGATCATAAAATAGCTATATAAAAACTATTCAGAGAGATTCAGAGAGAGAGAGACAGAGAGAGAGAGAGAGAGAGAGAGAGAGAGAGAGAGAGAGAGAGAGAGAGAGAGAGAGAGAGAGAGAGAGAGAGAGAGAGAGAGAGAGAGAGAGAGAGAGAGAGAGAGAGAGAGAGAGAGAGAGAGAGAGAGAGAGAGAGAGAGAGAGAGAGAGAGAGAGAGAGAGAGAGAGAGAGAGAGAGAGAGAGAGAGATATATATGATAAAATGCAATGATTTTAAACCAGAACTGAGAGGCAGACAATGATGATGAAGCTGCCGATTATGATGATGATGTTAATAACGTTTTCAAGTCGTTTTTACCTTCGTCAAGGAATGATATTTGTTGATGTTAACGTTGTTCATCATCAACCAGTTGGAGGAGAAAGTGGAATGGTGTGAGTAGGCGCACCCACGAATCACAAAACCCAAATAAATAATTTGTTATTAGTCAGGCCCTGTAGAAGACAGCAGTCAGTTTGGAAAAGAATTTGGCAGCGGTTTTGGAACTTTGTTTTTTGTGTCTGTTATCATTGTCATTGTCGTTGTTCTCCATGTCCGAAACAATTGAAGTATTTCTTTATTTGTTTGTTTGTTTGATTCATTCTTTCTTTCTCTATTTCTTTTTATTTTGTTTTCTATTCTTTATTTATTTATTCATTCATTCAATTGATAGTTCGTTCATTTATTCATACCTTCATACTAGTGTATGTTTGTTCTTTGTATGTTTATTTATTTTATTATGTATTTTAATTACACTTACGCATGGATAAAAGGGGAGATAAATCAAGACTACTTTACACAACTACATTACACAGAGTAATCAAACCTGTTTTCTTGACTACCTGTCTAGTTCAGCCACCTGATAAATACTAATTCCATTTATGTTTCATATACACCTTAACTAAATAGTTATTTTATGTTAAAATTGTGTTTGTGTGTTTATATATGTCTACATACACACACGTCAGCACGATTATTGTTTTCTCCACACCTCACAAGTTTTATAGAAACGAAAATTTCGTTGTATGTTTCAGATAATCAGACTGCGCCAGCGGCTGTACAACAACATACAGAGATGTGATAAAGTTTGAAAATACATGAAACTGTTGTTCGTGAATAACAAAGAAGAAAACAAGTTTTATTTGTTAATCATGTACTTCTTAAAACTGTTTTATGAATACTAACAAGATATTAATTTGTTAAAAGTTTTTTTTACTAATATACAAGGCCTTCAGTTTCCACAATGACACAAAATTTGAATACTGTAAATAGCTACCTGTTATAAATATTTTAATCAGTTGCTAATCCCGAATTTTTAATCATTAATTACCATTGTCTGAGATGTGGCTCTAACTATGTGAAAACTTCGGGAGATTTCTGATTTAAAATTAAACTATTTACCCACGTATACCTTAATTAAAGGAAACATTTGATCTCAGTAACGCTGGTCTCATTCGCACATGTTTCATCTTTTAATGTTTTATATTTGCTCAGATGTAAGATCCTTCACGTCATGAAAGTCTCTATTTTCTTGTATCACAGTAGCATGAGAAATGAAATTCCTGGCTGAAAATGTCAGATTTTTTTTATACTAACAAGAGTTTTCTTTCCACGAGTTCGTAAACTTTATCTGTCAAAGCTGTTCTCTTTTTTGGTGATACCTGTGAGTTTTTCATATTTTTATTCTCTATTTACATTGAGTAAAGCATAATTCTATGTGATGATATTGTAAAAGTTAGACGAGGGTTCGGGCGTACGAATCGATTTTGTTTGGTTTTGTTTGGTTTTTTATGTTGAAATAAACGACTTGGATTGGATTTAAAATGCTTTTGTTTTTTTAAACAATGTTTCTGTATGTGCATGTTTCCTGTTATATGTCTTTCTCTGTAGTGTTATATTTTATTGGGAATTGTTGCTTATGTAAAAAAAGACGGAAATGATAGAAAATGGGTTGAACGAACTATGGGCAAGCTGTTAGAGCCGGAAAAAGGACAAGGGACATAATGAAGGGAACTGCTGTAAGTACTAAACTATATCTAACCAAGCTATTCACTTTTTTGGTGATACTTGTGAGTTTTTCATATTTTTATTCTCTATTTACATTGAGTGAAGCATAATTCTATATGAGGATTTTGTAAAAGTTTGACGAGGGTTCGAGCGTACCAATCGATTTTGTTTGATTTTTGTTGTTTGTTTTGTTTTTTATATTGAAATAAATGCATTGGATTGGATTTAAAAAGCTTTTGTTTTTTCAAACAATGTTTCTGTGTGCGCATATTTCCTTTTAAAGAGGTCAAGGGACGTAATGAAGGGAACTGATGTAACTACTAAACTAGTGTGTACTATTTTTCTGCTCATTATGTTATTTTCTTTATCATATTACCAGATTTGTTTATGTGTTCGCGATAACAAAGATTTTTCGTTGACGTAATAAATACATTTTCCAGTTCTCTGCTGTATTTTATTCTTTCCCTTCGTGCACAATAAGTAAACTAATGTTTTTCTTTGTCTTTCAAACGTGTTCGTCTGTTTGTGTGACTATGTTTATAACAAGCTTTCTCCATCGATTTTTGAAATTCAGCCGTTTTGATTTTACACACCTCCCTTTTCTTTTCTGTTATTCTCTATTTATCTGTTACTCTGTCTGATTACTCTTTCTTTCTTTACTTCACTGTATCCACACATCCATCCATCTGTCTACCCAATCACTGTCTCTGAATATATAATTACATATGAAAGAATGTATGTCTAACGAAACGACACAACATGGGTTAAACGTATTGTGGGGAAGCAGTTACAAGAGGAAAACAGACAAGGGACATAATGAAGGGAAGTTATGTAACTACCAGACGTATGTGTGTTTGTATATATATATATATATATATATATATATACATATATACAAACATACGTATACACAAACATAGGTATAGTATACATACACACCAAACTGCCAAGAAAATACTTCATTTGACTGTACATTGTAAGTAAGAAACTAATTATAGTAAAAATAAAAATGATAAAATGAACAAATAACATAGTATTTGTTCGAGGTGTATCCTTAAAATATCAGACAATGAATTACAAACGTTTACGTGCGAATATGCAGTAAAAAGAAAGGTTTAGCATAGATGGAGTCCGTCAACGTATTAGGTCACGTAGAGAATCTGCGATACAGGTCACATACGTAACAACAATAACAATAACAACAATAACAATAATAATAATAATAGTAATAATAACAACAATAGCAGCACAAACAAAAATGGCAACAGTATCAGAAGCTACATCAATAATAATCATGATGACGAAATCCACGATGTTGATAATGATGGTGATGGTTATGATTATGACCATCATGTTGATAAAATAGAAACAAACAAATACCATTGATGTATTTATTTATTAAATGTTATTATTATCATTATTTTTATTATTATTATTATTATTATTATTATTATTATTATTATTATTATTTTATTATTATTATTATTGTTATTGTTGTTATTATTGTTACTATTATTATTATAATTTAAAAAAAAAACAATTCACAGATGGTCCCGGTAGTTCACTTCGAGTCAATTCTTCATCTGACATCACAGTACAGGAAGGAAGTGACGTCACAATATCATGCAAAGCCGATTGTTTTATCAAATGTCTTTACAGATGGGAACTGACCAATCAGATTGTCAGTAACAACGGACTACTGGCACTGACTAATATCACGAGATTTCAAGATGGCGTCTACACATGCATTGCTTCTAATCCGGATACGAACCAAACATCAGATAGCAAAATTATTATTAACGTTAAGTGTGAGTTTTAATTCATTTTATTTTGAGTTTAATTTTGAATACAGATCATAAAATAGTTATAGAAAAACTACTCAGAGAGAGAGAGAGAGAGAGAGAGAGAGAGAGAGAGAGAGAGAGAGAGAGAGAGAGAGAGAGAGAGAGAGAGAGAGAGAGAGAGAGAGAGAGAGAGAGAGAGAGAGAGAGAGAGGATGGATGGAGAGATAAGAGAGAGAGAAATATTAAAGTCTACTTTTTAGAGACTCCATACCAAAAGTCCACTTTTTTTCACTCCAGACCACGAAAGTGAAATTGATCATTTTAACTAACAATGCAAGGGAGAATAAACTAAATGCAACGTTTGTATGTAACGTTGATAGTAATCCGAAGTCCGCCATTAAAATACTGAAAGGGAGACAACTGCTGCACCAAGTTCAGAACGCTACAACATTGGAGTACAGTTGGATAGTGACATCTTGTTCAGACTGGGAAGGATTTTATTGTGAGGCCGAAAACAAAGTGAAAACAAAGTGAAAACAGAAGTTTCTTCAGAAAATCTTTGGAATCGTTTCTTCTATGTACGTTATCTTGATTCTTCATACGTGTGTCCATATGTGTGTATGTTTATGAAAAAATATATGTATGTATCTATGTATGTATATTTGTCTGTATGTATATATATACATATGTCGTACATGTGTGCGTATCTATTTCTGAGCTTATGCAGTAAATTATATGTTTATGTAGTATGCATCTATGCATGTTTGTTACAGAAAATACAATTAATACCAATGAAAGTTACGTTTTAACTGAAGATAATTTAGCAACAGCAAATAAATAATTACCTA
>CM022676.1:4310737-4343842 GCA_012295275.1 Chrysomallon squamiferum
TACATAAGCACATATAGACAGATGGACAAAAAAACATGAACTATATTTTACAGAATGAAAATAGTAAAAAAAGTACAAATTAATTTACCTTTCTTGGTTCCAAGTTGAGTTGTTTTCTTCTATAATAATAATAATAATAATAATAATAATAATAATAATAATAATAATAATAATAATAATAATAATAATAATAATAATAATAATAATAAACAACAACAACAATGATAATTATAATAACCTTATCATCATCAGGAGCATAGTAGTGTAGTAATAGTTTTAGTTTTTGTAGGATGAAGTAGTAGTAGTAGTAGTAGTAGTAGTAGTCAGACTGATACTAGCTATTTCTATGTGTACAGGATACTTCTGTGCTTAAATCACTCTACCTGAATACTGACATAGTCATGAAACATTTTCAGCATTATGCCTGTCTAAAATTAAATTTATCATTAAATGTTCTTGTTCTTAGATATCATTTTTTACCTCAGCCATGTCATTATCAGGTGGCTGAAATACACAGGTGGACAAAAAAACAGGTTTGATTACTCTGTGTAAGGTAATTGAGTAAAGAAGTCTTGATTTATCTCCCCTTTACTCTATGGGTAAGTGTAATTAAAATACATAATAAAATAAATGAAAGAACAAGGGACCAAATAAACATACAAAGAACAAACAAATACTAGTATGAAGCTATGAATAAATGATCGAACGATCAAGTGGATGAATGAATAAATAAACAATGAATAGAAAATAAAATAAAAAGATTCAATTAAAAAGAAAGAAAGAAAGAAAGAAGGAAGGAAGCAAACAGAACAAACAAACAAACAAATACTTCTTTTGTTTCGGACGTAGAGAACAACGACAATGACAATGATAACAGACAGAACAAGAAAACTTCCAAAACCGCTGCCAAATTCTTTTCCAAACTGACTGCTGTCTTCTACAGGGCCTGAAAATTGATTAATAAAAATAAAATCTTGAGGTTATCTTATTATATACTACTCAAAATAAGTTAAGGGTCAAAAGTGTTTGTGCAAATAAAGATAAGCTAATATGCTGATATTCTGACGACTAATGACAAATTATTTATTTGGGTTTTGTGATTCATGGATCCGCCTACTCACACCATTCCACTTTCTCCTCCAACTAGTAGATGCTGAACAACGTTAACAGCAACAAATGTAATTCCATGACGAATCTAAACAAGAGCCAGCCCATCACTCAACTAGAGAAGATGTTTGATTCATCTGCTGCACTGGATATGACGTCTACGCCGATGAAGACGAGCCATTCGCTGACGGGCTGACTACAGGATGCCGACGTCGGGAAGTTTGGTCTACCAAACGATTACTGACGTTCTGATCAGAAACATTGTTGCCTTTACAATCTCTGAGTCTCATTGTTGCCTTTACAAGTCGCGAAGACGTCGTGTCGGAACAAAACCCTGTTGCAACGTCGCCATCATCAGCAGTCGGTCTTTTCGAACTGTGGTCTTCCAGAATGGGACAGATTAGTCGTCCTGAATCTCTTTCAGATTCTACAGATAACAATTTGCCTTACATTTAGACGGAGAGCCACATCTTTGAGTGTGTCCATCTTGTAGCCAGCCAGTGACCCTTCCCCTGTCTTGCAAAACTCAGTTGTCGTCAAAAAAAGCATCTTCAACTTAAAAGTGATGATGAAACGAAAATGTTCATCGCTTTTATTGCTAAAATTGGCATTGAATTATGCTAAGCACGTGCAAATGGTGCTTGACGTGTCAGAGTGGGTGCTTCGAGGCACGTTGTCTGTTAAGTCTGACTGTATGTTTTAGCTTCAATTCCATGAAAAGGAAATCTGGGTTAATTTAAAAAATGTATAAAGATAAGGGCAATGATTGCATGCCCATATGTCTTTAGTCCAGATGATGACACAAACATTAATATTCTAACCCTATCTGCACCATCAAAAAAAAACAAAAAAAAACAAACAAAAAAAAAAAAAAGATACTTGGAAAAAAATTTTTAAGAATGCCTTCGACCTTGACTTCTTTTGAGCAGTTTATTATTTATACTTCTTCAGTAGATTAGTAATTTGTATTTGCTATTATTAATATATCTTCAGAGAGTAGTTAACTATTTATTTGCTATAGTTAAGTTATCTTCAGTTAAAACGGTAACTTTTATTACTATTAATTATGATGTATGTAACAAACATGAACATATGCATACTACATAAAACATACTACATAAGCACACACACATACGCACGTAATATACACACAGATGGGCACATATATACATTATATATACATACTTATATAAAAGCACACTTACATAGATATATCTTTAAATATATTCATACTTGCATACATGCAGAGAGATTACATTACATATACCTATCTATTTCTCTATCTATCTATCTATCTATACATATATACATATATATATATAGACAGATGAATATACACCTACATATACATAAGTATAATGACACAAACACACGTACATATACATCTATACACATACATTTATACATACACACATACCACCGCACATATTAAGAATGAAGATAACGTACAAAGATGAAACGATTCCAAAGATTTTCTCACTGCTGTTTTCACCTTGTTTTCCGCCTCACAATAAAATCCTTCCCAGTCTGAACAAGATGTCGCTATACAACTGTAGTCCAATGTCGTGGCGTTCTGAACTTGGTGCAGCAGTTGTCTCCCTTTCAGTATTTTAATTGCGGACTTCGGATTACTGTCAACGTTACATACAAATGTTGCATTTAGTTTATTCTCCCTTGCATAGTTACTCAAATGCTCAGTGATCACTTTTGTCTTAATGGAAGGTTGGTCTGGAGTCAAAAAAAAGTAGATTTTAATACTTCTCTATCATTTATTATCCATTCATCTCTCTCTCTCTCTCTCTCTCTCTCTCTCTCTCTCTCTCTCTCTCTCTCTCTCTCTCTCTCTCTCTCTCTCTCTCTCTCTCTCTCTCTCTCTGAATCTCTCTGAATAGTTTTTCTATAACTATTTTATGATTTGTATTCAAAATTAAACTCAAAATAAAATGATTTAAAACTCACATTTAACGTTAATAATAGTTTTGGTCTGTGATGTTTGCTTCGTATCCGGATTAGAAGCAATGCATGTGTAGACGCCATCTTGAAGTCTCGTGATATTAGTCAGTGCCAGTAGTCCGTTGTTGCTGACAATCTGACTGGTCAGTTCCCATCTGTAAAGGCATTTGATGGTGCAATCGGCTTTGCATGATAATGTGACTTCACTTCCTTCCTCTACAGTGATTTCAGACGAAGAATTGACTCGAAGAGAAATACCGGGACCGTCTGTGAAAAAAAAAAAAGTAAAAATAATAATGATAATAATAATAATAATAATAATAATAATAATAATAATAATAATAATAATAATAATAATAATAACAATAATAAGTGCATAATTTTTAACTTGTGTATGGTGCAAGCTTATCCTAGTCACACGACAATCATTTTGAAAATGTAAACTTGTCTGTTGATTTTCTGTTCCTTATCGGAAAAAACGTGAATGAGCCTTGGGTTGTACGTGGAAGTTAAACTGAAAATGAGTTACGTACGTGACCCGTAACGTAGATTCTCTACGTGACCTAATACGTACGCAGACTCCATCTACTCTAGACTTCTCTATTAACTGCATATTCGCACGTAAACGTTTGTAATTGATTGTCTGATATTTTAAGCATACAGCTCTAACAAATACTAAGTAATTTGTGAATTTTATCATTTTTATTTTTACTATAATTAGTTTTCTACTTACAATGTACAGTCAAACGAAGTGTTTTTTTAGCAGTTTGTTTCGTATCCGGATTTTCAGCCGTACACACATAGACACCTGATTGTGATATATGAACATTAGCCAATGATAGAATGCTCGTTTTACTTATGACGTCATCTGCGACCTTCCATTCATAATTACACGTCACGAAACAGGTCGCGGAACACAACACTGTGACGTCACTTCCTTCCTCAGCAGTCACAACAGATGAAGTATTCAGTTTGAGTGATGATCCAGGACCATCTTAAAAAAGCAAATTATCAACATCATCACCATCATTATCGGCAGCTTTGTCATCATTGTCTTGATACACACTATTTGATTGTTTCTCAGAGTAGAAACTGTGGGTTGCTCGAATTGTTAGTTATGGATGTTGTCGTCGAAGTGATGGTGACGATGTAGTGTTTTAATTGTTGATGTTGATACTACAGTTACTACAAAAATCATACTATTTATTTATTTATTTATTTATTTTGCTAATATTTTTGCTGATTTATTGATTCTATTGTTTTGACATTATTAACAGTACATATTTTGAAGGATGATTTTATCTTTCACTTCCAGTTTTATTTCATTTCTTTCTTTCAACATATAATAGGTACAGTAATAATATTAATAATAAATAAGTTAATTTTACCTCTCACTTCCAGTTTTATTTCATTGCTTCGTAGTCTGTAATCACCACATCTCCACACTGTTCCATGTTGACTGAGTTTCACTGATTTTATTGTCACAGTGTTAATACCATTTGAACAGTTAAAAGTGTATTCTTCTGGATGTTCTCTATGAAAATGACACTGACCGTGTCTATCTAGATCACCCATCCTGTATATTATGTTATTCTCAAACCAAATTATTCCAGGAAAATGAAAATCTCTCTGGCAGGTAAAATTAAAAGGTGATCCACAAATTGCATATCTGTTTGATGTTGTTAAATTGTAATACAGACCTAAAATTTAAAATAATAACAAAATAAAAATAAAATAAAATAAAAATTTGTTAAGTTTTTGTTATTTTTATTTATCTATATATTTATTTATTTATACTTCATTCCATAATTATGTTACATTTCGTTACGTTACCTTACTCTCTGTTATGGACCGTCATGTTGTTACGTTATGTTATGTTATGGTTTGTTATTCTCTTGTTTTAATACAGATATTTTAATACAGATATATTTCAAAAATTCAAATCACACAATTACGCAGATATATTTTTCTACATTAGTCAACGAAACATAACTTCGACTGAGTCAAGATTTCACAGTAAGTAAATTAAATGGACTCAGGCACAGAAAAATGGTTGCGTCTCAAAAGACAGACTGTCCGCCCATAATGCAGATACTCCATTTAACAGACAAAACTCTTTATTAGGTCATGTTTCCTGAACACCCCTGACTGCTTTAATGGTATGCTCCAGTCTGTTCATAGAAGCAACAGCGAGAGCCTAATTATAATCTGGTAAATGTAATTAATAAATCTACAAACAAATCTATAAATCTGTATTATTCACAGTAAACGGCAGGTCATTAGTTAATGCGCTGAACCGTGTCTTCTGTTTTTTTCATGCTATACTATACTTTATGAGACGTCTGTCTTTTGAGAGGAATATAAAATACATACCTTGTACGTAAATTACACATCCCAGTAAAACGAACACACAGAATATCTTACAACTCATTTCCAGTGTTTTAGTTTTAACTGCTGTTAATAAAAATACAGTTACTTTCTTTTCTTCACTTCAGGAGTATGTATGTATGTATGTATATATCTCTATATGTATATATGTATGTATGTGTGTATATAGGTGTGTTTACAAATATATATATATATATATATATATATATATATATATATATATATATATATATATACACATACATACATATACACAAACATAAGCACAAACACACACACATATATATATATATATAATGTTTAAATATCTACAGATATATATACGCATATATATATATATATATATATATATATATTTGTGTGTGTATGAGTATGTACGTGCGTTTAGGTAAGTGTGCGTGTGCATTTTAAATAATTAAAAATCTTTCCTTCAGAGATAAAGGGCAGTCATTTTGAATTGTCGCATGAATTATACAACATGGATGTTTGCCAACTTTTGTTTCTTATTTTATGACATGACTTGGTCAGTTTTATTTTGGTATGTTGTAACTCTACCACTCTGTTTAAAACCAGTCATGGATGAAAAAAAAACGCGGAAAAAATGTATTTCTATTTTGTTCGGTTTATACTGGAATATGTGTGTGTATGTGTGTATTATAGTTGTTGTTCTTTTGTTATTATTATTATACTTCCTTTATTACATATGTTTATATTGTATTACATTATGTTACATTGCGTTACGTTATTCTGTATAATGTACTGTCATATTACGATACATTATGTTATCCTATCTTATGTTATGTTATTGTTTCATATTTTGATAAATATATTTCAAGAGTTCATGTTACTTAGTTATTACCATTAGTCATCCACAAATGACGTCGACTCCACATTTGGTAAATGAAACGAGACTAACTCAGATAGAGATAAATAATTTGAATATAAAATACATACCTTGTACGTACAATACACACCCCAGTAACACGAATAACTTACAACTCATTTCCAGTATTTTAGTTTTCACTGTTGTTAATGAAAATATATACTGTCTTAGCTAAGTTTTTCTGTTTTAAATTCTTCCTTGTTTTCTTTCCTGTTGATGCGTCACCACATTTACTTTCTGTTTCGTAAGTAAAACACCCTTTATATTCTTTGTAAAATAGACTGTAATGGACTGTAATCTGTAATAGACTGGATTCAATCGAAGGACTTCTGCAGTCTACGAAAAGACAGTCTACACGAAACTGATTATACTTTGAGATTTTATATTATTATTATTTAACGTTAGTGGAATTAGCATACATTTATGTAATAATGCTATGAATTATTGACAATGTTTTAGTTCAGGAATGGGCAAGCTTTTTTCAAGAAGCTGGCCACATGAGAAATGACTCATCCTCAGTTGGGCTGCTGTTACTAATTTAGGCGATTTTGTGTTTTTACGTAGAGTTAATTTAAGACATTTTTCATTTTCATTTACTTCAGGAACTGTTATAAAACTGTTTTTTTATGACTAGTTTAGACGAATTCGTACGAACGAGTGCGCATATTGGCGTATGTGTTTATGATACAAGGAAAAGTAGAAAGATACGGTTTATTTTGTGCGATGTTCTGACTCTACACTCTATTTAAAGCCAGCCATGGATGAAAGGAAACGCACAAAACATATAACCTAAAACACAAATACTCTTTCTGTCAAGTTATTGAGTAGCATACCCTTTCTATTTTGTTCGGTTCATACTGGAATATGTTTGTGTGTGTGTGTGTGTGTGTGTGTGTGTGTGTGTGTGTGTGTGTGTGTATGTTTGAGTGTGTGTGAGTGTGTTTTATTTTTGTTGTTTTGTTATTATTATTGTTATTATTGCTTCCTTACATATTTTAATATTGTATTACATTATGTTACACATCGTTACGTTGTGTGGTGTACTGTTATGTTATGATACATTTTATTATCCTGTGTTATCTTATGTTATGTTATTGTTTGATAAATATATTTCAAGAGTTCATGCTACCAGTTATTACCTTAGTAATGGTGTCGACTCCACCCAGATTTCACAGTTTGTAAATGAAACGAGATTAACTCAGATAGAGATAAATAATGTGGATATAGAATACATACCTTTTACGTACAATGCAGATCCCAGTAACACGAACACACAGAATAACGTAAAACTCATTTCCAGTATTTTAGTTTTCACTGTCGTTAATAAAAATATAGTTTTAGTTTTAGTATCTTTTCCTCGATAATTTCTTGTTTTCACAGCAGTTAATAAAACATCGTTTTAATTTTATTATCTATTATTTACTACTTTCTTGTGTTCACTGCTATGAATAAAAAATGTTTTTCTTCTTTGCCAAGTTGTAAGATTTACTCTGACTACCTTCTTGTATGGATACCTTTACAATTGTTATTTAATGAAGTATCACGATCAAAAGTCAGTGCATTTCAAGTCAATTCACCTGGTAGGCCCAGTGATGAAATGTTTTATCACACACAGATACATACACACATAAACAGACATAGATACATATACATACAGACCGATATATAGATTATATGCTTAACAAAACGCCCAAGAAAGCCTAGTTCTGTTTGTACAGATATAATAACCAAACTAGCAACACCCCCTATAAATATCACTGGATCCGTCTTTCGGACGACTTTGTCAAGTGTAATTCAACACGATAGGAAAGCAGCTGCACAAGAAAGATTATTTACACCGATAAATCTTTTTCTCCTACGATCGCATTTGCACCCGTGACATAACAAAGTGAAAGAGTGTACAAACTGTCGCGTATTCTTCTGTGTTTCGACAGACAAATGCCTTTACAGATGGGAACTGACGAATCAGATTGTCAGTAACAACGGACTACTGGCACTGACTAATATCACGAGATTTCAAGATGGCGTCTACACATGCATTGCTTCTAATCCGCATACGAACCAAACATCACAGACGAAAATTATTATTAATATTAAGTGTGAGTTTTAATTCATTTAATTTTGAGTTTAATTTTAAATAGAAATCATAAAATAGTTATATCAAAACTATTCAGACAGATTCAGAGAGAGAGAGAGAGAGAGAGAGAGAGAGAGAGAGAGAGAGAGAGAGAGAGAGAGAGAGAGAGAGAGAGAGAGAGAGAGAGAGAGAGAGAGAGAGAGAGAGAGGATGGATAATAAATGATAGAGAAATATTAAAATATACTTTCTTTGACTGCAGACCAACCGTCCATTCAGTCGAAAGTGATCATTGAACATTTGACTAACAATGCAAGGGAGAATAAAGTAAATGCAACGTTTATATGTAACGTAGCCAGTAATCCGAAGTCCGCCATTAAAATACTGAAAGGGAGACAACTGCTGCACCAAGTTCAGAACGCTACAACACTGGAGTACAGTTGGATAGTGACATCTTGTTCAGACTGGGAAGGATTTTATTGTGAGGCGGAAAACAAAGTGAAAACAGCAGTGAGAACATCTTTGGAATTGTTTCTTCTTTGTACGTTATCTTCATTCTTCACACATATGTGTGTATGTTCATGAAAAAAAATATATATCTATATGTATATTTGTCTGTATGTACTTACGTTTGTGTCTGGATGCGTCTCCGTTTGTGTGCTTATGCAGTTTGTGTTTATGTAATATGCATGTTTGTTACAGAAAATACAATTAATACCAGTGAAATTTTCGTTTTAACTGAAGATAATTTAGCAATAGCAAATAAATAGTTACCTAGTCTGTGAAGATGTATTGATATACAAATTAACTAATTATACAAATTAACTAATTATTGAAGATATATAAACAATATATTAATTCAAACTCACATTTTTATTTGTGTTAATGAATTTTCAGGTTCTGTTGAAGACAACAGTCAGTTTGGAAAAGGATTTGGCAGCGGTTTTGGAAGTTTCCTTGTTCTGTCTGTTATCATTGTCATTGTCGTTCTTCTCTACGTTCGAAACAAACGAACTATTTCTTTGCTTACTTGTTTAGTTACTGATTTATATATTTATTTTTGCTTTGTTTGTTTGTTTCTTAATTATTTGTTTGTTTGTTTGTTTGTTAGTTTTTTTTTTCTTTGTTTACTTATTTGTATATTTCTTTTTCTTTTACTTTGTATTATTTATTCATTCATTTGTGCGTTTGTTTTTTGCTCCCTTTATCCATTCATTCATTTATTCATTGAATCATGCTATTGCTTGTTTATTGTTTTTATCATTATTTGTTTCTTTGTTCGTTTGTTTCTTTTATAATGTATTTTATTCAGTGTTACGTAATTGTACAAGGGAGATAAATGTAGTCTAATTTGCACAATTACCCTGAACAGAGTAACCAAACCTGTTTTCGCGACTAACTTGGCATTTCAGATACCTGATAAAGAAAAATGATGTTGAAGCAGAACAAGGTTTAATCATGGATTTATTTTAGACAGACATAATACTAAAAATATTTCACGATCGGTACTATTCCCAGTAATGAGGTCTGCAATTACGTAGTATGATTTGAACAGAGGGGTATACTGAATACATAATAATAGCTAGTACTATATCACTGCCACCATCACCAACACGACCACCACCACCACTACTACTACTATAACTACTACTACTCCTACTAATACATTACTATGTGCGTGATGGTGATGATGATGATGATGATGATATTATTATTATTATTATTATTATTATTATTATTAATGCTATTCTTTTTGTTTTCTTCTTCTTCTTCTACTTATTATTATTATTAATATTGCAGGAAAGAAGAAGGCAGCTTCTAATCCAGAAAGGTATTTTAATTTATATATTTGTACTACTTTTCTTTATATCTCTAAAATATATTCATGTGTTTTCGTACGTACATACGCACGTCTATATTCATTTATATATGGATGAGTGTATGTCAGCATGTATCTATGTACGTATGTCCGTCTGTATGTCTGTCACTATGTATCTGCGTATATATCTATGTATGTTTGGATAGGTATATGTTTATGTATGTATGCATGTTTGTATGTATATACGTATGTATGTATGTATGTATATATATATATATATATATATACATGAGTGTATGGTATGTGTATATGTATGTGTGTTTGTCTTTCTTTGTATTCAGATTATTACACCAATGTATATGTAATAGATTTTATTTACTTTTGAAATTTCAGAATCAGCTCAAATCAACCTGTGTACTACAATGCTGGTCAGATTTCTGGTAAGTTGACATATACAGATACATACGTTATATATATATATACACACATATATATATATATATATATACGCACACACACACACACATACAAATATACACACATATCTAGAGAAACACACCCACGTATATGCATATATGTATACACTGATGTATTTTAATACACTCAACACATACATGAACGCGCTAACAAGCCAAAAGATAATTTCATTCCATGTTTCAGATAATCAGACTGCAACAGCAGGACAACATCAAGAAACGGGGAATCCATATTCTTCTCTAGAGGAAAGACGAAATGACGTCCCATATGACGTCATCAAGTTTGAGAACCAATCAGATCCTGTTCATGAATGATAAACAAGGGAAGAAGTTCTGTTTGTCAATCATTCACTTTTTAAGGCACTTTCATGAAAACTTGAAGAATATTAATTTGTTAAATATTTCTATTAAAATAGAGAGACTTCAGTTTCTACAGTGACACCAGATTTGAACTGTGTAAATAGCTACCTGTGAGAAAAGTTATAAATATTTTAATGAGTTGCTTATCGCAAATTTTTAATCATTCATTACCATTGTGTGAATTGTGACTGTAACTATGAGAAAACTTCTGGAGATTTCTGACGTAAAATTTAAATTTTACCCACGTATACATTAATTAAAAGAAACATTTGATCAATCTCGGTAACACTGGTATCATTCGCACATGTTTCATCTTTTAATTTTTTATATTTCCTCAGATGTAAGATCCTTCACGTCATGAAAGTCTCTGTTTTCTTGTATAACAGTAACATGAGAAATGAAATTCCTGGCTGACAATGGCAGAATAAATCTATATTTACATGTTTTTTTTAATACTATCAAGTGTTTCCTTTCCACGGCTTCGTAAACTTTATCTGTCAAAGCTGTTCCTTTTTTGGTAATACTTGCGCGTTTTTCATATTTTTATTCTCTATTTACATTGAGTGAAACATAATTCTATGTGATGATTTTGTAAAAGTTTGAGAGGTTTCGGGAGTAGGAATCGAATTTTTTTCTTGTTTTTGTTTTTTATGTTGAAATAAACGGCTTGGATTGGATTTAAAACCCTTTTCTTTTTTTAAACAATGTTTCTGTGTGTGCATGTTTCCTTTTAATTGTCTTTGTCTCTACTGTTCGATTTTATTGGGAATTGTTGCTTATGTAAGAAAGTCCGAAATGAGAGAAAATGGGTTAAAGGAATTGTGAGCAAGCATTTTGAACGGGAAACAGCACAAGGGACGGAATGAAATGAACCATGTAAGAACTAAACCAGTGTGTACTATTCCTCTGCTCATTATCTTATCTTTCTTTATCATATTAGCAGGTTTGTATCTATGTTCGTGATCACAAAGATTTGTTTCGTTGTCATGAAAAATATATTTTCCAGTTCTCTGCTATATTTTATTCTTTCCCTTAGTACACAATAAGTAAACTAATGTTTCTCTTTGTCTTTCAAATGTGTTCGTCTGTTTGTGTGTCTTTGTTCATAACACGATTTCTCCATCGATTTTTGTATATCCACCATTCTGATTTTACACACCTCTCTTTTCTTTTCTATTATTCTCAATTTATCTGTTACTCTGTCTGATTGTTCTTTCTTTTCTTCACTGTATCCACACTTCCATCCATCTGTCTACCCAATCACTGTCACTGAATATATAACTACGTATGTAACAACGTATGTCTAACGAAATGACAGGACATGGGTTAAACGAATTGTGGGGAAGCAGTTAGAACAGGAAAACAGACAAGGGACATAATAAAGGGAAGTTACGTAACAACTAAACGTATGAGTGTGTGTGAGTGTATGTATATATGTATATATAGATATACGTAGACACATACATAGGTATAGTATACATAGACACTTATATATATATACACACACACACACAGATACATACATACGTACATAATATATCACATATGACAGTGCACTACTCAGCGTAACGTAACGCAATGTAACATAATGTAACATGTTATAAAAATATCCAATAAAGCAAGCATAATAATAATAGCAAAAACAACAACAATATTAACATACAGAAACACACAGACACACACACACACACACACACAATCACACACACATACACATATTTCAGTATAAACCTAACACAATAGAAAGAGTATGTTACACTATGGCGTGACAAAATAAAGAATATCATCTGTTTTGAGATTAATTTGCGGTCGTCTTTTTCCATCCATGACTGGTTTTGAACAGAGTGGTAGAGTCACAACATACCAGAGTAAAACTGTCAAAGTCATGTCGTGACGTAAGAAACAAAACTTAGCAAACATCCATGTTGTATATGTCACGCGACAATGGCCGCCCTTTATCTCTACAGCAAAGATTTCTAATTATCAGAAATGCACACGCACACTTACTTACACGCACCCACACAGACACATATACAATCATACATTGATACCCGAATATTGACATACACACATATATCACCTATCTGCCTACGCTCATAAATATTATATACATGCATATATGAATATACATACATACATATATATGTGTGTGTGTATATGTAAATATTTGTGTATGTATCCATATATATGTAAAGACACATATATACACATATGCAAATATGGAAATGCTTACACCTGTAAGGTAAAATACCTTCAAATATACCTATAAACGTACATAAATACACGTGCACATCAATAATAAAATAAAAAAATAATAATAAAAAAATAAAAAATTAATAAAAGAAAATTAAAAGAAAATAAAATAAAAACAAAACGAAGAAGAAGAAAAAACATTCTAAGCTGAATTAACCATTCAAAATTCAACGCTGTGTGACATATTGCACTGTGCATTTTTTCTGATTCAGTCGAGTGGATTTAGTTTATTAATAAATATGCAGAGCCAATGAGACTTTTGGTGACGTTTTGTTTGACACAGGAAGTAAACGTCATAAGTTACCAGAATAAAGTACAAGAAGAAGGCGTCGAAAACTGTTTTTACATTGAGAGCAGTAAAATCGAGAAAGCAGTCAAGAAAAGACAGCAACTATATTTTTATTAACGGCAGTAAAAACTAAAACACTGGAAATGGGTTGTAAGATATTCTGTGTGTTCGTGTTGCTGGGATCTGTAATTTACGTACAAGGTATGTATTTTATGTTCCTCTCAAATGACAGGCTTCTCATATAGAATAGTCTAGCATAAACAACAGAAGACACGGTTGAGCGCGTTTACTTATCACCTGCCGTTTACCTTGAATAATACATGTAATAAATTATGGAATAGTCTGATACAATTAAATGCAGAACACAGAACAGAATTATATATTACCATTCATTACCATTTTGTGAATTGTGACTCTAACTATGAGAAAACTTCGGGAGATTTATGACGTAAAACTAAAATATTTACACACGTATACATAAAGAAAAACAAACATTTCATGGGTCTCAGTAACACTGGTATCATTCGCATGTTTCATCTTTTAATTTTTTATATTTCCTTCCTATGTAAAATCCTTGACGTCATGAAAGTCTTTATTTTCTCGTATAACAGTTACATGAGAAATGAAATTCCTGGCTGACAATGTCAGATTTTCTTTATACTAACAAGTTTTCTTTCCACGGCTTGGTAAACCATATCTATCCAAGCTGTTCTCTTTTTTTGTGATACTCGTGAGCTATTCATATTTTTATTGTCTATTTACATTGAGTGAAGTAAAATTCTATGTGATGATTTTGTAAAAGTTTGTCGAGGTTTCGGGAGTACGAATCTTTTTTTTTTCTTTTTTTTTTTTTTTTGATATTGTAATAATCGGCTTGGACTAGATTTAATCTTTTTTTTTTTTTTTTTTTTTTTTGAACTATGTTTCTGCGTCTGCATGTTTCCTGTTAAATGTCTTTCTGTGTACTGTTAGATTTTATGGGGAATTTTTGCTTATGTAACAAATACCGAAATGAGAGAAAATGGGTTAAAGGAACTGTGAGCAAGCATTTAGAACGGGAAACAGGACAAGGGACGTAATGAAGGGAACTGATGTAACTACTAAACTAGTGTGTACTATTTTTCTGCTCATTATGCTGTCTTTCTTTATCATATAGCTGGTTTGTTTCTGTGTTCGTGATCACAAAGATATTTTTCGTTGACGTAATAAATACATTTTCCAGTTCTCTGCTATATTTTATTCTTTCCCTTCGTACACAATAAGAAAGTAATGTTTCTCTTTGTCTTTCAAATGTGTTCCTCTCTTTGTGTGTCATTGTTTATAACAAGCTTTCTCCATCGATTTTTGTATTTCCACGATTCTGGTTTTAGACACGTCTCTTTTCTTTTCTGTTATTCTCTATTTATCTGTTCTCTGTCTGATTTTTCTTTCTTTTCTTTACTTCACTGAATCCACACATCCATCCATCTGTCTACCAATCACTGAATATATAATTCCGTATATAAGAACGTACGTCTAACGAAATGACAGAACATGGGTTAAACCTATTGTGGGCAAGCAGTTAGAACAGGAAAACAGACAAGGGACATAATAAAAAACGTGTGTGTGTGTGTGTGTGTGTGTGTGTGTGTATATATATATAAATAAATAAGTAAATAAATATATATATATATAGGTATGCACATACATAGGTATAGTATACCTACCCAAAAACAGATATATACACACACACACACACACACACACACACACACACACACACACACACACACAGAGAGAAACACACACACAATTGAAAGAGTATGCTACTCAATGACTTGACAGAAAGAGTATCATGTGTTTTGCATTAAATCTTTTGTTCGATTTTTTCCACCCATGACTGGTTTTAAACAGAGTGGTAGAGTCCCAACATACAAGAATAAAACTGACGAAGTCTTGTCATAAAGTAAGAAACAAACCTTGGCAAACATCCATGTTGGCTAGGTTACGACACAATTCAAAATGGCCGCCCTTTATTTATGCAGCAAAGATTTCTAATTACAAAAAATGCACACGCACACTTACACACACACACACACACACACACACATATATATAGGTATGTATGTATACACATATACAAGCATACACTGATACCCAAACATGCACATACATAGGTATAGTATACCTACCCACAAATATATATATATATATACACACATACACATACACACACACACACGCGCACACACAGAAAAACACACACAATAGAAAGAGTATGCTACTCAATGACTTCACAGAAAGAGTGTCATGTGCTTTAGGTTATACCTTTAGTTCGTCTGTTTTCATGCATCACTGGTTTTAAACAGAGTGGTAGGGTCAGAACATACAACAATAACACTGACCACGTGATGTCATGACGTAAGAAACAAAACTTGACAAAGATGTTGCGTAGGTCACGCCACAATTCAAAATGGCCGCCCTTTTTCTATGCAGCAAAGATTTCTGTTGATTAAAAATGCACACACACACACACACACACATATAAAAGGAAATTTTGTTATCCGAACATATACCACCACACACACATATATATATATATATATATAAAAGGAAATTTTGTTATCGTACGAACATATACCACCTACTATATATGTGTGTGTGTGTATATATATATATATATATATATATATATATATATATACAGATATATACATACCTATATACTTAACTACATGTCTATATATATGTGTATAAATGCAAATATGGAAATATATACACCCGTATTGTAAAATATCTTCACACATACTTATAAACGTACGTAAATACACTCGGACATGTATCAAAAGACAAAAAAAAATAAAAGTAAATAAAAGACCGTATGTCTAACGAAATGACAGAAGATCGGTTAACCGAATTTTGGGTAAGGAGTTAGAACAGGGAAACAGTCAAGGGACATAATTATATATAGGCAGATAGATACGTATACACATACATATATAATATTATGACATACACTACACAACGTAATATATATATATAATATATATATATATACAATATAAAAATATGTAACAAACAAGCATAATAATAATAACGAAACCACAACAACAATAACACATATGACAGTACACACACAACGTAACGTAACGACATGTAACATAATGTAACACAATACACAAAAACATGAAACAAACACAGACATATATAATAATAAACAAAACCACAACAACAATAACACACACACACCTACTTGACACAAACCAACACACATACACACACGTCAAATCTTTTGTTCGACTTTTTCCATCCATGACTGGTTTTAAACAGAGTGGTAGAGTTACAACATACCAAAATAAAACTGACGAAGTCTTGTCATAAAGTAAGAAACAAACTTGATTAAACATCCATGTTATGTATTTTACGTTAAATCTTTTTGTTCGACCTTTTATCTATCCAGCAAACTGGTTTTGAAAAAAAATGCACACGCACAGTTACAACATACCAAAATAAAATTGACACACACACACTTGTCATAAAGGTATGTATGTATACACAATACAAACATACACTGATATCCGAACATGCACATCCATGTTACGCTCATAAATATTATATACATACAACAAAATGTACATGCCTATATATATATATGCAGCAAAGATTTCTATATTATATAAAAATTTTAACATTAAATATATGTGTACAAGTATTCACACACACATATATATGACACACAGAGACACACACACACACACACACACATATATATATGTAAAACACACACATACACACACATGTATATATATATAGCATACACTGATACCCAAACATGCACACACATAGGTATAGTATACCTACCCACAAACAGATATATATATATATACACACACACACACACACACACACGCACACACAAAGAAAAACACACACACAATAGAAAGAGTATGCTACTTAATGACTTCACAGAAAGAGTGTCATGTGCTTTAGGTTATATCGTTAGTTCGTCTTTTTTCATGCATCACTGGTTTTAAACAGAGTGGTAGGGTCAGAACATACAACAATAACACTGACCACGTGATGTCATGACGTAAGAAAGAAAACTTGGCAAAGATGTTGCGTAGGTCACGCCACAATTCAAAATGGCCGCCCTTTTTCTATGCAGCAAAGATTTCTGTTGATTAAAAATGCACATGCACACTTACTTACATGCACACACACACACACACACACACATATAAAAGGAAATTTTGTTATCCGAACATATATACCGACCATGTATATATATATATATATATATATATATATATATATATATATATATATATATATGTATATGTGTTTTCATACATACATTCACACGTACATACACATATATATATATATACATACATATATATATATATATATATATATATATATATATATATATATATATATATATATATATATATAGATATATACACTTAACTACATGTCTATATATATGTGTATAAATGTAAATATGGAAATATATACACCCGTATTGTAAAATATCTTCACACATACTTATAAACGTACATAAATACACTCGGACATGAATAAAAAGAAAAAAAAAGAAAAGTAAATAAAAGACCGTATGTCTAACGAAATGACAGAAGATCGGTTAACCGAATTTTGGGTAAGGAGTTAGAACAGGGAAACAGTCAAGGGACATAATTATATATAGGTAGATAGATACGTATACACATACATAGGTATATTATACATACATACAGATATATATATATATATATACAAACACACACACATACATTCATACGTACATAATATATAATAATATGACAGTACACTACATAACGTAACGTAACGACGTGTAACATAATGTAATACAATATAAAAATATGTAACAAAGCAAGCATAATAATAATAACAAAACCACAACAATAATAACACACACACACCTACACACACACACCAACACACATACACACACACACCTACACACCCCTACACACAGACATACACACACACACACACATATTGGAGTATAAACCGAACACAATAGAAAGAGTATGCTACTCAGTGACTTGACAGAAAGATTATTATGTATTTTGCGTTAAATCTTTTGTTCGACTTTTTCCATCGATGACTGGTTTTGAAAAGAGTGGTAGAGTTACAACATACCAAAATAAAACTGACGAAGTCTTGTCATAAAGTAAGAAACAAACCTTGGCAAACATCCATGTTGCCTAGGTTACGACACAATTCAAAATGGCCGCCCTTTATCTATGCAGCAAAGATTTCTAATTACAAAAAATGCACACGCACACTTACTTACACACACACACACACACACAAACACACACACATATATATGGAAACAGACACATACACACACATGTATATATATAGCATACACTGATACCCAAACATGCACACACATAGGTATAGTATACCTACTCACAAACAGATATATATATATACACACACACACACACACACGCACACACACAGAAAAGCACTCACAATAGAAAGAGTATCCTACTTAATGACTTCACAGAAAGATTGTCATGTGCTTTAGGTTATATCGTTAGTTCGTCTTTTTTCATGCATCACTGGTTTTAAACAGAGTGGTAGGGTCAGAACATACAACAATAACACTGACCACGTGATGTCATGACGTAAGAAACAAAACTTGGCAAAGATGTTGCGTAGGTCACGCCACAATTCAAAATGGCCGCTCTTTTTCTACGCACACTTACTTACACACACACAAACACACACACACACATATATATAGGTATGTATGTATACACATATACAAGCATACACTGATACCCGAACATGCACATATACCACCTACCTGCCTACGCTCATAAATATTATATACATACAACAAATGTACATGCAATATATATCTGTATATATATATATATATAGATATATATTTTAACATTAAATATATGTGTGTGTGCAAGTTTCTTTGTGTATATATGTATATATATGTAAATACAGACATACACACACACATATATATATATATATATGTAAACACACACATATACACCCATTCATACATATATATACTGAGAGAGAGAGATATATACATACATATATAGTACTTAACTACATGTATATTTACATATATGTATAAATTCAAATATTGAAATACATACACCTGTAAGGTAAAATACCTTCACACATACTTATAAATGTACATAAATACAAAAAAAAGTTAAATAAATTAAAACAAAAATATAAAGAAATACAAAAAAATAAAATAAAATAAAATAAAAAGAAAACGAAGAAGAAGAAATAACCTACTAAGAAGAATTAACTATTCAAAATACAACTCTGTATGTTATATCTCAGGCTGCATTAGGTATTTTTTCTGATTCAATCGAGTGGATTTAGTTTATTAATAAATATGCAAAGCCAATGAGACTTTTGGTCACGTTTTGTCTGACACAGGAAGTAAACGTCATAAGCTACCAGAATAAAGTAGAACAAGAAGGCGTCGAAAACAGCTTTTACCTTGAGAGCAGTAAAATCGAGAAAGCAGTCAAGAAAAGAAAGTAACTATATTATAATTAACGGCAGTTAAAACTAAAATACTGGAAATGAGTTGTAAGATATTCTGTGTGTTCGTGTTGCTGGGATGTGTAATTTACGTACAAGGTATGTATTTTATATTCGTCCCAAATGACCGGCTTCTCGTATAGAATAGTCTAGCATAAACAGCAGAAGACACAGTTGAGCGCATTTACTAATTACCTGCCGTTTACCTTGAATAATACATGTAATAAATTATGGAATAGTCTGATACAATTAAATGCAGAACACAGAAGAGAATTATATATTACCATTCATTACCATTTTGTGAATTGTGACTCTAACTATGAGAAAACTTCGGGAGATTTATGACGTAAAACTAAAATATTTACACACGTATACATAAACAAAAAGAAACATTTGATGGGTCTCAGTAACACTGGTATCATTCGCATGTTTCATCTTTTAATTTTATGTATTTCCTCAGATGTAAGATCCTTGACTTTATGAAAGTCTTTATTTTCTTGTATAACAGTAACATGAGAAATGAAATTTCTGGCTGACAATGTCAGATTTTCTTTATACTAACAAGTTTTTTTCCACGGCTTGTTAAACCATATCTATCCAAGCTGTTCTCTTTTTTTGTGATACTCGTGAGCTATTCATATTTTTATTGTCTATTTACATTGAGTGAAGTAAAATTCTATGTGATGATTTTGTAAAAGTTTGTCGAGGTTTCGGGAGTACGAATCTTTTTTTTTTTTTTTTTTTTTTTTTTTTGATATTGTAATAATCGGCTTGGACTAGATTTTTTTTTTTTTTTTTTTGAAATATATTTCTGCGTCTGCATGTTTCCTGTTAAATGTCTTTCTCTGTACTGTTAGATTTTATGGGGAATTTTTGCTTATGTAACAAAGAACTAAATGATAGAAAATGGGTTAAAGGAACTGTGAGCAAGCATTTAGAACGGGAAACAGGACAAGGGACGTAATGAAGGGAACTGATGTAACTACTAAACTAGTGTTTACTATTTTTCTGCTCATTATGCTGTCTTTCTTTATCATATTGCTGGTTTGTTTCTGTGTTCGTGATCACAAAGATATTTTTCGTTGTCATAATAAATACATTTTCCAGTTCTCTGCTATATTTTATTCTTTCCCTTCGTACACAATAAGAAAGTATTTTTCTCTTTGTCTTTCATATGTGTTCGTCTCTTTGTGTGTCTTTGTTTATAACAAGCTTTCTCCATCGATTTTTGTATTTCCACGATTCTGGTTTTAGACACCTCTCTTTTCTTTTCTGTTATTCTCTAGTTATCTGTTACTCTGTCTGTTTGCTCTTTCTTTCTTTACTTCACTGTATCCTCACATCCATCCATCTGTCTACCCAATCACTGTCTCTGAGTATATAGTTACGTATATAAGAAGGTACGCCTAACGAAATGACAGAACATGGGTTAAACCTATTGTGGGCAACCATTCAGAACAGGAAAACAGACAAGGGACATAATAAACGTGTGTGTGTGTGTGTGTGTGTGTGTGTGTGTGTGTGTGTGTGTGTACATATATAAATAAATAAATAAATAAATAAATATATATATATAGGTATGCACATACATAGGTATAGTATACCTACCCACAAACAGATATATATATATATATATATATATATATATATATATATACACACACACACACACACACACACAGAAACACAAACACAATAGAAAGAGTATGCTATTCAATGACTTGACAGAAAGAGTACCATGTGTTTTGCGTTAAATCTTTTGTTCGACTTTTTCCACCCATGACTGGTTTTAAACAGAGTGGTAGAGTCCCAACATACCAAAATAAAACTGACCAAGTCTTGTCATAAAGTAAGAAACAAACGTTGGCAAACATCCATGTTGCCTAGGTTACGCCACAATTCAAAATGGCCGCCCTTTATCTATGCAGCAAAGATTTCTAATTACAAAAAATGCACACGCACACTTACTGACACACACACACACACGCACACTTACTTACACACAGACACACACATATATATAGGTATGTATGTATACACATATACAAGCACACACTGATACCCAAACATCACATACATAGGTATAGTATACCTACCCACAAACAGATATATATATATATATAATCACACACACACACACGCAAACAGAGAAAAACACACACAATAGAAAGAGTATGCTACTCAATGACTTCACAGAAAGAGTGTCATGTGCTTTAGGTTATATCGTTAGTTCGTCTTTTTTCATGCATCACTGGTTTTAAACAGAGTGGTAGGGTCAGAACATACAACAATAACACTGACCACGTGATGTCATGACGTAAGAAAGAAAACGTGGCAAAGATGTTGCGTAGGTCTCGACACAATTCAAAATGGCCGCCCTTTTTCTATGCAGCAAAGATTTCTGTTGATTAAAAATGCCCATGCACACTTACTTACATGCACACACACACACACACATATAAAAGGAAACTTTGTTATCCGAACATATACCACCTACCTACATGTGTATGTATATATATATATGTATATGTATATGTGTTTTCATACATACATTCACACGTACATACATACATACATATATTTATATATACATACATATACATATACATATATACAGATATATACATACAAATATACTTAACTACATGTCTATATATATGTGTATAAATGCAAATATGGAAATACATACACCCGTATTGTAAAATATCTTCACACATACTTATAAACGTACATAAATACACTCGGACATGAATAAAAGAAAAAAAAAAAGAAAAGTAAATAAAAGAACGTATGTCTAACGAAATGACAGAACATCGGTTAACCGAATTTTGGGTAAGGAGTTAGAACAGGAAAACAGTCAAGGCAGATAATTATATATAGGTAGATAGATACGTATACACATACATAGGTATATTATACATACACACAGATATATATATATATACAAACACACACACACATACATTCATACGAACATAATATATAATAATATGACAGTACACTACACAACGTAACGTAACGACGTGTAACATAATGTAATACAATATAAAAATATGTAACAAAGCAAGCATAATAATAATAACAAAACCACAACAATAATAACACACACACACACACACACACACACACACACACACACACCTACACACACCTATTGGACACATAAACACACACACAAATATTTCAGTATAAACCGAACCCAGTAGAAAGAGTATGCTACTCAATGACTTGACAGAAAGAGTATCATGTGTTTTGCATTAAATCTTTTGTTCGACGTTTTCCATCCATGGCTGGTTTTAAACAGAGTGGTAGAGTCACAACATACCAAAATAAAACTGACCAAGTCTTGTCATAAAGTAAGAAACAAACATTGGCAAACATCCATGTTGCATAGGTTACGCCACAATTCAAAATGGCCGCCCTTTATCTATGCAGCAAAGATTTCTAATTAGAAAAAATGCACACGCACACGTATTTACACACACAGACACATACACACACACATATATATATATAGGTGTGTATGTTATCACATATACAAGCCTACACTAACACCCGAACATGCACATATACCACCTACCTGCCTACGCTCATAAATATTATATCAATACAACATATGTACGTGCAATATATATATATATATATATATATATATTTTAACATTAAATATATGTGTGTGCAAGTATGTTTGTTTATATATGTATATATATGTAAACACAGACATAAACACACACACACACACACATATATATGTAAACACATACATATACACACATCCATACATATATATATATATATATATAGATACATATATACGTACTTAACTACATGTATATTTACATATATGTAAAAATGCAAATATCGAAATACATACTCCTGTAAGGTAAAATACCTTCAACATACTTATAAACGTACATAAATACAAACAAATAAATAAATAAATAAACTAAGACGAAAATATAAATAAATACAAAAAAAATAAAAGAAAAGAAAATAAAAAGAAGACGAAGAAGAAGAAATAACCTACTAAGAAGAATTAACTATTCAAAATACAACTCTGTATGTTATATCTCAGGCTGCATTAGGTATTTTTTCTGATTCAATCGAGTGGATTTAGTTTATTAATAAATATGCAGAGCCAATGGGACTTTTGGTCACGTTTTGTTTCACACAGGAAGTAAACGTCATAAGTTACCAGAATAAAGTCCAAGAAGAAGCCGTCGAAAACTGCTTTTAACTTGAGAGCAGTAAAATCGAGAAAGCAGTCAAGAAAAGAAAGTAACAATATTTTTATTAACGGCAGTTAAAACTAAATCACTGGAAATGAGTTGTAAGATATTCTGTGTGTTCGTGTTGCTGGGATGTGTAATTTACGTACAAGGGATGTATTTTATATTCGTCCCAAATGACAGGCTTCTCATATAGAATAGTCTAGCATAAACAAGAGAAGACACGGTTGAGCGCGTTTACTAATTACCTGCCGTTTACCTTGAATAATATATGTAATAAATTATGGAATAGTCTGATACATTTAAATGGAGAAAATACAACAAACTTATATAAAATTAGATTTATTCACAGATTTATTTGTAGATTTATTAATTACATTTACCAGATTATAATTAGGCTCTCCCTCTTGCTTGTATGAACAGAATGGAGCATACCATTAAATCAGTTAGGGGTGTGCAGGATACATGACCAAATAAATAGTTTTGTCTATCAAATAGCGTTTCTGCATTATAGGCTATCTGTCTGTCTTTTGAGGGAACCATTTATCTGTACCTGAGTTCATTTCATTTACTTACTGTGAAATCTATACTCAGTCGAAGTTATGTTTCGTTGACTAATGTAGAAAAAATATATATGCGTAATTGCGTGATTTGAATTTTTGAAATATATCTTTATTAAAACATGAGACAATAACAAACCATAACATAACATAACATAACATAACATAACATAAAATAACAACATGACGGTCCATAACAGAGAGTAACGTAACGTAAGGTAATGTAACATAATTATGGAATAATGTATATAAAAAAACAACAAAAAAAACAACAACAAAAACACAACTAAAATAACAGAAAAAAAGAATGTAATTATAAAAAAATGTATTTAATTTTATTTGAATTGTTCTTTTATTATTTTAAAATTTAGGTCTGCATTACAGTTTAACAACATCAGAGAAATATGCAATTGTTGGATCACCTTTTACTATTACCTGTCGAGGACATGCTACTCTAATTAACTGGTTTGAGAATAACACAAGATACAGGATGCGTGCACTAGATGAACACGGTCACTGTCATTTTCATAATGAACATCCAAAAGAATACACTTTTAACTGTTCAAATGGTATTAAGACTGTGACAATAAAATCTGTGAAACTCAGTCAACATGGAACAGTGTGGAGATGTGGTTTTATTTACCGCAGCAATGAAATAAAACTGGAAGTGAGAGGTAAAATTCAGTTTCAGTATTATATACGAAATATATACTTTTAATGATGATAAAACAATAAACTAAATAAATCAGCAAAAATATTAGCAAAATAAATACAAATAAATAAATAAATAGCAAAATAAATAAATAGTAGTGACATTAGTTATAATTATAATATAATCAGCAACTACTGAAACACTACGGTATTAGCATCACATCGATGACAATATCCATAACTAACAATACGAGAAACCGAAATTTCTACTGTCAGAAAGATTAAACAAAAATATGCAGACAATGATGATGAAGCTGCCGATTATGATGATGATGTTGATAACGTTTTATTTTTATTTATTTTTTTTTTTTTCCAGACGGTCCTGGAACATCACTCAAACTCAATACTTCGTCTGTTGTGACTGTTGTGGAAGGAAGTGACGTCACAGTGTTGTGTTCGGCGACGTGTTTCATCACGTGTAATTATCAATGGAAGCTCGAAAATGACGTCCTAAGTAAAACAAGCATTCTCTCATTGGCTAATGTTCAGATATCACAATCACGTTTCTATGTGTGCGTGGCTGAAAATCCAGATACGAAACAAACTGCCAATGAAACACTTCGTTTGACTGTTCATAGTAAGTAATAAACTAATTAGAGTAAAAATACAAATGATAAAATAAACAAACAAGTCAACATTTCTTAGACGTGTATATTTATAATATCAGAGACCCAGATATAAAAGTTTATTCAAGAATATCGAGATAAAAAAATTAGACTCACTTTGTTAGGCTATAGATTGCTTTATCTCTCTATTTATCTGAGTGTGTTTCTGTGTCTGTGTGTCTCAGGGTATGGGCGTGCCAGGGCGTGTTTAATGTTTACAATTTACTTTCAGAACGTCCGAATCTTCGAGGGTCTGCCCCTTACGCTTTCAGCGGTCTTTCATTTACGTTGACATGTCAGATTTTCCAAACTTCACATAACGTCAGGTGGTTTGAGAATGACGTCAGCTATGACGTGTATAGTAATGGGCGCGCACACTGTGATGTTTTGTCACGTATTAGTGGAAATTACACTTTCAAATGTTTCCGTAAGAAGTTTCTAGTTACTATAAAATCTGTGAACAGAAATCAAGAAGGAAATATTTGGCGATGTGAAAATATCGATCATCAATATTCCAGTAACACAATTGTGTTGAAAGTTAGAGGTATTATAATTTCAATTTAATTTATGATAATAATAATAATAATAGTAATAATAATAATAATAATAATAATAATAATAATAACAACAAAAACAAAAACAACAATAACAACAGTATCAGCAGGTATAACAATTATAATGATGATGAAGATGACGATGATGTTGATGATTATTATAATCATGAGGATCATGTTGATAGTAATAGAAACAAACAAATATCATTGATGTATTTATTTATTTATTTCTTCTGCTTCTTCTTCGTCTTATTATTATTATTATTATTATTATTATTTTTTTTTTTTTTTTTTTTACAGACGGACCCGGCAGCTCACCTCGAGTCAATTCTTCATCTGAAATCACTGTAGAGGAAGGAAGTGACGTCACATTATCATGCAAAGCCGATTGTTTTATCAGATGTCTTTACAGATGAGAACTGAGGAATCAGATTGTCAGTAACAACGGACTACTGGCACTGACTAATATCACGAGAGATCAATCTGGCATCTACACATGCATTGCTTCTAATCCGGATACGAAGAAAAGATCGTATACTAGAATTTTTATTAAGTGTAAGTTTTAATTAATTTTTATTTTAATTTTGAATACAGATCATAAAATAGTTATATAGAAACTATTCAGAGAGATTCAGAGAGAGAGAGAGAGAGAGAGAGAGAGAGAGAGAGAGAGAGAGAGAGAGAGAGAGAGAGAGAGAGAGAGAGAGAGAGAGAGAGAGAGAGAGAGAGAGTTGATAAAAAACAATGATTTTAAACTGGAACTGAGAGGTAAAATTAACTTATTTTTTATTAATATTATTACTGTACCTATTATATGTTTAAAACACAGAACAAAATTGTATAAAATTAGATTTATTTATAGATTTATTTGTAGATTTATTGATTAAAGTTACTAGATAATAATTAGGCTCTCGTTATTGCTTGTATGAACAGACTGGATCATACCATTAAAGCAGTTAGGGGTGTACAGGATACATGACCCAATAAAGAGTTTTGTCTATCAAATGGTGTGTCTGCACTATAGGCTATCTGTCTGTCTTTTGAGAGGGAACCATTTATCTGTACCTGAGTTCATTTCATTTACTTACTGTGAAATCTATACTTAGTCGAAGTTATGTTTCGTTCACTAATGTAAAATGTATATGCGTAATTGTGTGATTTGTATTTTTGAAACATATCTATGTTAAAACATGAGACAATAACAAACCGTAACATAACATAACCTAACAACATGGCGGTCCATAACAGAGAGTAATGTAACGTAACGTAATGTAACATAATTATGGAATAATGTATATAAAAAAAACAACAAAAAAACAACTAAAATAACAGAAAAAAAGAAAATAACACAAAAAAGAATGTAATTATAAAAAAATGTATTTAATTTTATTTGAATTGTTCTTTTATTATTTTAAAATTTAGGTCTGCATTACAGTTTAACAACATCAGAGAAATATGCAATTGTTGTATCACCTTTTACTTTTACCTGTCGAGGATATGCTCCTCTAATTAACTGGTTTGAGAATAACACAAGATACAGGATGAGTAAAGTAAACGAACACGGTCAGTGTTATTTTCATAATGAACATCCAGAAAAATACACTTTTAACTGTTCAGATGATATTAACACTCTGACAATAAAATCAGTGAAACGCAGTCAACATGGAACAGTGTGGAGATGTGGGTTTTTTTCTGAACTAAGCAATGAAATAAAACTGGAAGTGAGAGGTAAAATTCAGTTTCACTATTATCATCCTACGAAATATATACTTTTAAAGATGATAAAACAATAAACTAAATAAATCAGCAAAAATATTAGCAAAATAAATACAAATAAATAAATAAATAGCAAAATAAATAAATAGTAGTGACATTAGTTATAATTATAATATAATCAGCAACAACTGAAACACTACGGTATCACCATCACTTCGATGACAATATCCATAACTAACAATACGAACAACCCACAATTTGTATTGTCAGAAAGAATAAACAAAAATATGCAGACAATGATGATGAAGCTGCCGATAATGATGATGATGTTAATAACGTTTTCAAGTCGTTTTTACCTTCGTCAAGGAATGATATTTGTTGATGTTAACGTTGTTCAGCATCAACTAGTTGGAGGAGAAAGTGGAATGGTGTGAGTAGGCGCACCCATGAATCACAAAACCCAAATAAATAATTTGTCATTAGTCGTCAGAATTTCAGCATATTAGCTTATCTTTATTTGCACAAACGTTTTTGACCCTTAATTTATTTTGAGTAGTATATAATATCTTAATCTCACGTTTTTATTTTCATTAATGAATTTTCTGGCCCTGTAGAAGACAGCAGTCTGTTTGTAAAAATATTTGGCAGCGGTTTTGGAACTTTGCTTGTTCTGTCTGTTATCATTGTCATTGTCGTTGTTCTCCATGTCCGAAACAATTGAAGTATTTCTTTATTTGTTTGTTTGATTCCTTCTTTCTTTCTCTATTTCTTTTTATTTTATTTTCTATTCTTTATTTATTTATTCATTCATTCAGTTGATCGTTCGTTTATTTATTCATACCTTCATACTAGTGTATGTTTGTTCTTTGTATGTTTATTTATTTTATTATGTATTTTAATTACACTTACGCACGGATAAAAGTGGAGATAAATCAAGACTACCTTACAAAACTACATTACACAGAGTGATCAAACCTGTTTTCTTGACTACCTGTCTAGTTCAGCCACCTGATAAATACTAATTCCATTTATTTTTCTCATACAGCTTTACTAAATAGTTATTTTATGTTAAAATTGTGTTTGTGTGTTTATATATCTATCTATTTATATATATATATATGTACATACACACACGTCAGCACGATTATTGTTTTCTCCACACCTCACAAGTTTTATACAAATGAAAATTTCATTCCATGTTTCAGATAATCCGACTGCGCCAGCGGCTGCACCACAACATACAGACTTGTGATAAAGTTTGAAAATAAATGAAATTGTTGTTCGTGAATGACAAAGAAGAAAACAAGTTTTATTTGTTAATCATGTACTTCTTAAAACTGTTTTATGAATACTAACAGGATATTAATTTGTTAAAAGTTTTTTTTACTAATATACAAGGCCTTCAGTTTCCTCAATGACACAAAATTTGAATACTGTAAATAGCTACCTGTTATAAATATTTTAATCAGTTGCTAATCCCGAATTTTTAATCATTCATTACCATTGTCTGAGATGTGACTCTAACTATGTGAAAACTTCGTGGGATTTATGACTTAAAATCAATCTATTTACACACGTATACATTAACAAAAAAGAAACATTTGATCAATCTTGGTAACACTGGTGTCATTCATACATCTTTCCGCTTTTAATTTTTTATATTTCCTCAGATGTAAGATTCTTGACGTCATGAAAGTCTTTATTTTCTTGTATAACAGTAATATGAAAAATGAAATTCCTGGGCGACAATGGCAGAATAAATCTATATTTACAGGTTGTTTTTATACTAACAAGAGTGTTCTTTCCACGGTTTCGTAAACTTTATCTGTCAAAGCTGTTCTCTTTTTTTGTGATACTTGTGAGTTTTTCATATTTTTATTCTCTATTTACTTTGAGTGAAGCATAATTCTACATGATGATTTTGTAAAATTTGGACGAGGGTTTGAGCGTGCCAATCGATTTTGTTTGATTTTTGTTGTTTGTTTGTTTTTTATATTGAAATATACGGCTTAGATTGGATTTAAAATGCTTTTGTTTTTTCAAACAATGTTTCAGTATGTGCATGTTTCCTGTTAAGTGTCTTTCTCTATACTGTTAGATTTTTGGGGGAATTGTTGCTTATGTAAAAAAAAAACGAAATGATAGAAAATCGGTTAAAAGAACTATGGTTAAGCAGTTAGAACTGGAAAAAGGACAAGGGACATAATGAAGGGAACTGATTTAAGTACTAAACTATATCTAACCAAGCTATTCCCTTTTTGGTGATACTTGTGAGTTTTTCATATTTTTATTCTCCATTTACATTGAGTGAAGCATAATTCTATATGAGGATTTTGTAAACGTTTGACGAAGGTTCGAGCGTACCAATCGATTTTGTTTGATTTTTGTTGTTTGTTTTGTTTTTTATATTGAATTAAACGGCTTGGATTAGATTTAAAAAGCTTTTGTTTTTTCAAACAATGTTTCTGTGTGTGCATATTTCCTTTTAAAGAGGACAAGGGACGTAATGAAGTGAACTGATGTAACTACTAAACTAGTGTGTACTATTTTTCTGCTCATTATGTTATTTTCTTTATCATATTACCAGATTTGTTTATGTGTTCGCGATAACAAAGATTTTTCGTTGACATAATAAATACATTTTCCTGTTCTCTGCTGTATTTTATTGTTTCCCTTCGTGCACAATAAGCAAACTAATGTTTTTCTTTGTCTTTCAAATGTGTTCGTCTCTTTGTGTGTCTTTGTTTCTAACAAGCTTTCTCCATCGATTTTTGAAATTCAACCGTTCTGATTTTACACACCTCTCTTTTCTTTTCTTTTATTCTATATTTATCTGTTACTCTGTCTGATTGCTCTTTCTTTCTTTACTTCACTGTATCCACACATCCATCTATCTGTCTACCCAATCACTGTCTCTGAATATATATTATTACATATGAAAGAACGTATGTCTAACGAAACGACAGAACATGGGTTAAACGTATTGTGGGCAAGCAGTTACAAGAGGAAAACAGACAAGGGACATAATTAAGGGAAGTTATGTAACTACCAGACGTATGTGTGTTTGTGAGTGAGTGTGTGTGTATATATATATATATATATATATATATATATATATATATATATATACGTATACACAAACATAGGTATAGTATACATACACACCAAACTGCCAAGAAAATACTTGATTTGACTGTACATTGTAAGTAAGAAACTAATTATAGTAAAAATAGAAATGATAAAATGAACAAATAACATAGTATTTGTTTGAGGTGTATCCTTAAAATATCAGACAATCAATTATAAACGTTTACGTGCGAATATGCAGTTAAAAGACAGGTTGAGCATAGACTGAGTCCGTCAACGTATTAGGTCACGTAGAGAATCTGCGATACAGGTCACATACGTAACATCAATAACAATAACAATAACAACAATAACGATAATAATAATAATAGTAATAATAACAATAATAGCAGCAATAACAACAATCAAAAATGGCAACAGTATCAGAAGCTACATCAGTAATAATCATGATGACGAAGTCCACGATGTTGATAATGATGGTGATGATTATGATCATGACCATCATGTTGATAAAATAGAAACAAACAAATACCATTGATGTATTTATTTATTAAATGTTATTATTATCATTATTTTTATTATTATTGTTATTATTGTTATTATTATTATTATTATTATTATTATTTTATTATTATTATTATTGTTATTGTTGTTATTATTGTTACTATTATTATTATAATTTAAAAAAAAAAATTCACAGACGGTCCCGGTAGTTCACTTCGAGTCAATTCTTCATCTGACATCACAGTACAGGAAGGAAGTGACGTCACAATATCATGCAAAGCCGATTGTTTTATCAAATGCCTTTACAGATGGGAACTGACCAATCAGATTGTCAGTAACAACGGACTACTGGCACTGACTAATATCACGAGATTTCAAGATGGCGTCTACACATGCATTGCTTCTAATCCGGATACGAACCAAACATCGCATAGCAAAATTATTATTAACGTTACGTGTGAGTTTTAATTCATTTTATTTTGAGTTTAGTTTTGAATACAGATCATAAAATAGTTATAGAAAAACTACTCAGAGAGAGAGAGAGAGAGAGAGAGAGAGAGAGAGAGAGAGAGAGAGAGAGAGAGAGAGAGAGAGAGAGAGAGAGAGAGAGAGAGAGAGAGAGAGAGAGAGAGAGAGAGAATGGATGGATAATAAATGACAGAGAAATATTAAAGTGTACTTTTTTTGACTCCATACCAACCGTCCATTATGACGAAAGTGATCATTGAACATTTTACTAACAAGGCAAGGGAGAATGAACTAAATGCTACGTTTGTATGTAACGTTGATAGTAATCCGAAGTCGGCCATCAAAATACTGAAAGGGAGACAACTGCTGCACCAAGTTCAGAACGTCACGACATTGGAATACAGTTGGATAGTGACATCTTGTTCAGACTGGGAAGGATTTTATTGTGAGGCCGAAAACAAAGTGAAAACAAAGTGAAAACAGAAGTCAGAAAATCTTTGGAATCGTTTCTTTCTATGTACGTTATC
>CM022676.1:4344042-4356542 GCA_012295275.1 Chrysomallon squamiferum
ATTAATTTTATTTTTGTTAATTATTTTTTTATTTTATTATTGATGAGCACGTGTATTTATGTACGTTGATACGTATGTTTGAAGGTATTTTACCTTACAGGTGTAAGCATTTCCATATTTGCATATGTGTGTATATATGTGTCTTTACATATATATGGATATATACACAAATATATACATATACACACACACATATATATGTATGTATGTATATTCATATATGCATGTATATAATATTTATGAGCGTAGGCAGATAGGTGATATATGTGTGTATGTCAATATTCGGGTATCAACGTGTGATTGTATATGTGTCTGTATGGGTGCGTGTAAGTAAGTGTGCGTGTGCATTTCTGATAATTAGAAATCTTTGCTGTAGAGATAAAGGGCGGCCATTGTCGCGTGACCTAGGCAACATGGATGTTTGCCAAGTTTTGTTTCTTACGTCATGACATGACTTGGTCTGTTTTACTCTGGTATGTTGTAACTCTACCACTCTGTTCAAAACCAGTGATGGATGGAAAAAGTCGACCACAAATTAATCTCAAAACAGATGATATTCTTTATTTTGTCACGCCATAGTGTCACCTACTCTTTCTATTGTGTTCGGTTTATACTGAAATATGTGTATGTGTGTGTGTGTGTGTGTGTGCGTTTCTGTATGTTAATATTGTTGTTGTTTTTGCTATTATTATTATGCTTGCTTTATTGGATATTTCTATAACGTGTTACATTATGTTACGTTACGTTACGCTGAGTAGTGCACTGTCATATTGTGATTATGTACGTATGTAGGTATCTCTGTGTGTGTGTGTATATACATATGTATGTATACTATACCTATGTATGTGTCTACGTATATATATATATACATATATACATACACTCACACACACAAATACGTTTAGTTGTTACATAACTTCCCTTTATTATGTCCCTTGTCTGTTTTCCTGTTCTAACTCCTTGCTCACAATACGTTTAACCCATGTCCTGTCATTTCGTTAGACATACGTTGTTACATACGTAGTTATATATTCAAAGAGAGTGATTGGGTAGACAGATGGATGGATGTGTTGATACAGTGAAGTAAAGAAAGAAAGAACAATCAGACAGAGTAACAGGTAAATAGAGAATAACAGAAAAGAAAACAGAGCTGTGTAAAATCAGAATGGCTGAAGTACAAAAATCGATGGAGAAAGCTTGTTATAAACAAAGACTCGCAAACAGACGAACACATTTGAAAGACAAAGAGAAACATTAGTTTACTTACTGTGTACGAAGAGAAAGAATAAAATATAGCAGAGAACTGGAAAATGTATTTATTATGTCAACGAAAAAACTATTTGTGATCACGAACACCGATAAAGACCTGATCATATATTATTAAGAATGATAAGATAATGAGCAGAGGAATAGTACACACTGGTTTAGTTCTTACATCAGTTCCCTTCATTACGTCCCTTGTCCTATTCCCCATTCTAACTGCTTGATCACAATTCCTTTAACCCAGTTTCTCTCATTTCAGTCTTTGTTACATAAGCAACAATTCCCAATAAAATGTAACAGTACAGAGAAAGACACTTAACAGGAAACATGCAGACGCAGAAACAACGTTTAAAAAAAAAAAAAAAAAAAAAAAAATCTAGTCCAAGCCGTTTGTTACAATATATATATAAAAAAAAAAAAAAAATCGATTTGTACTCCCGAACCCTCGTCTAACTTTCACAAAATCATCACATAGAATTATCCTTTACTCAATGTAAATAGAGAATAAACATATGAATAACTCACAAGTATCACAAAAAAAGGTAACAGCTTGAATAGACATGGTTTTACTACGTATATATAACTAAATCCACTCGACTGAATCAGAAAAATACATAATGCATTCTGAGATATAACATACAGCGTTGTATTTTGAATAGTTAATTCTGCTAAGAGTGTTATTTCTTCTTCTTCGATTTCTTTTCATTTTAAAATAGTTTGTTTATATATTTATTATTATTATTTGATTACTTATTTTCTACTCTTGTCCGAGTGTATTTATATACCTTTATAAGTATGTGTGAAGATATTTTACCATAAAGTAGTATGTATTTCCATATTTGCATTTATACACATATATATATAGACATGTAGTTAAGTATATATGTATGTATATATCTCTCTCTATATATATATGTATGTATGTATGAAGACACATATACATATACATATATATATATATATATAATGTTTAAATATATATATATATATATATATATATATATACACATGTAGGTAGGTGGTATATGTTCGGATAACAAAGTTTCCTTTTATATGTGTGTGTGTGTGTGTGTGTGTGTGTGTGTGTGTGTGTGTGTGCAAGTAAGTAAGTGTGCATGTGCATTTTTAATCAACAGAAATCTTTGCTGCATAGAAAAAGGGCGGCCATTTTGAATTGTGGCGTGACCTACGCAACATCTTTGCCAAGTTTTGTTTCTTACGTCATGACATCACGTGGTCAGTGTTATTGTTGTATGTTCTGACCCTACCACTCTGTTTAAAACCAGTGATGCATGAAAAAATACGAACTAACGATATAACCTAAAGCACATGATACTCTTTCTGTCAAGTCATTGAGTAGCATATTCTTTCTATTGTGTGTGTTTCTCTGTGTGTGTGTGTGTAGGTGTGTGTGTGTGTATATACATATATCTGTTTGTGGGTAGGTATACTATACCTATGTATGTGCATGTTTGAGTATCAGTGTATGCTATATATATATATACATGTGTGTGTATGTGTGTTTACGTATATATATATGTGTGTGTCTGTGTATATCTCTGTGTTTACATATATATACATATATACACAGATATACTTGCACACACACATATATTTAATGTTAAAATATATATATATATATATATAGAGGGAGAGAGAGAGATATACATATATATATAGCATGTACATATGTTGTATGTAATATTTATGAGCGTAGGCAGGTAGGTGGTATATGTGCATGTTCGGGTATCAGTGTATGCTTGTATATGTGTATACATACATACGTATATATATGTGTGTGTCTGTGTGTAAGTAAGTGTGCGTGTGCGTTTTTTCTAATTAGAAATCGTTGCTGGATAAATAAAGGGCGGCCATTTTGAATTGTGGCGTAACCTAGGCAACATGGATGTTTGCCAAGGTTTGTTTCTTACTTTATGAGAAGACTTCGTCAGTTTTATTTCGGTATGTTGGGACTCTACCACTCTGTTTAAAACCAGTCATGGGTGCAAAAAGTCGAACAAAAGATTTAATGCAAAACACATGATACTCTTTCTGTCAAGTCATTGAGTAGCATACTCTTTCATTTGTGTGTGTGTTTCTCTCTGTGTGTGTGTGTGTGTGTGTGTGTGTGTGTGTGTATATATATATATCTGTTTTTGGGTAGGTATACTATACCTACGTATGTGCATACCTAGATATATACGTTCTTATATACGGAATTATATACTCAGAGACAATGATTGGGTAGAAAGATGGATGGATGTGTGCATACAGTGAAGTAAAGAAAGAAAGAACAATCAGACAGAGTAACAGATAAATATAGAATAATAGAAAAGAAAAGAGAGGTGTGTACAATCAGAATGGTGGAAATACAAAAATCGATGGAGAAACCTTTTTATAAACAAAGACACACAAAGAGAAAAACACATTTGAAAGACAAAGAGAAACAATACTTTGTTATTGTGTACGAAGGGAAAGAGTAAAATATAGCAGAGAACTGGAAAATGTATTTATTATGTCAACAAAAAATATCTTTGTGATCACGAACACAGAAACAAACCAGCTATATGATCAAGAAAGACAGCATAATGAGCAGAAAAATAGTACACACTAGTTTAGTAGTTACATCAGTTCCCTTCATTACGTCCCTTGTCCTGTTTCCCGTTCTAAATGCTTGCTCACAGTTCCTTTAACCCATTTTCTATCATTTCGGTATTTGTTACATAAGCAAAAATTCCCCATAAAATCTAACAGTACACAGAAAGACATTTAACAGGAAACATGCAGACGCAGAAACATAGTTCAAAAAAAAAAAAAAAAAAAAAAAAAAAAAAATCTAGTCCAAGCCGATTATTACAATATCAAAAAAAAAAAAAAGGAAAAAAAATGATTCGTACTCCCGAAACCTCGACAAACTTTTACAAAATCATCAAATAGAATTTTACTTCACTCAATGTAAATAGACAATAAAAATATGAATAGCTCACGAGTATCACAAAAAAAGAGAACAGCTTGGATAGATATGGTTTACCAAGCCGTGGAAAGAAAACTTGTTAGTATAAAAAAAATCTGACATTGTCAGCCAGGAATTTCATTTCTCATGTTACTGTTATACAAGAAAATAAAGACTTCCATGACGTCAAGGATTTTACATAGGAAGGAAATATAAAAAATTAAAAGATGAAACATGCGAATGATACCAGTGTTACTGAGACCCATCAAATGTTTTGTTTTTGTTTATGTATATGTGTGTAAATATTTTAGTTTTACGTCATAAATCTCCCGAAGTTTTCTCATAGTTAGAGTCACAATTCACAAAATGGTAATGAATGGTAATATATAATTCTGTTCTGTGTTCTGCATTTAATTGTATCAGACTATTCCATAATTTATTACATGTATTATTCAAGGTAAACGGCAGGTAATTAGTAAACGCGCTCAACCGTGTCTTCTGTTGTTTATGCTAGACTATTCTATATGAGAAGCCTGTCATTTGGGACGAATATAAAATACATACCTTGTACGTAAATTACACATCCCAGCAACACGAACACACAGAATATCTTACAACTCATTTCCAGTGTTTTAGTTTTAACTGCCGTTAACAAAAATATAGTTACTTTCTTTTCTTGGCTCCGTTCTCGATTTTACTGGTCTAAATGTAAAAGCAGTTTTCGACGCCTTCTTTTTGTACTTTATTCTGGTAACTTATGACGTTTACTTCCTGTGTCAGACAAAACGTGACCAAAAGTCTCAGTGGCTCTGCATATTTATTAATAAACTAAATCCACTCGATTGAATCAGAAAAAATACCTAATGCAGCCTGAGATATAACATACAGAGTAATATTTTTTATATTTTCTTTGCTGCATAGATAAAGGGCGGCCATTTTGAATTGTGTCGTAACCTAGGCAACATGGATGTTTGCCAAGGTTTGTTTCTTACTTTATGACAAGACCTGGTCAGTTTTATTTTGGTATGTTGTAACTCTACCACTCTGTTTAAAACCAGCCATGGATGGAAAAAGTCGAACAAAAGAATTAACGCTAAACACATGATACTGTTTCTGTCAAGTCATTGAGTAGCATACTCTTTCTATTGTGTTCGGTTTATACTCCAATATGTGTGTGTGTGTGTATGTCTGTGTGTAGGGGTGTGTAGGTGTGTGTGTGTGTATGTGTGTTGGTGTGTGTGTGTAGGTGTGTGTGTGTTATTATTGTTGTGGTTTTGTTATATGCTTTTGTATGTATGTTTGTATATGTGTTTCCATATATACATTCATACATATATACATACATACATACATATATATATATATATGTATGTATATATAAATATATGTATGTATGTATGTACGTGTGAATGTAATAATGAAATGACACACACACACACACATATATATGTATATATACGTGTAGGTAGGTGGTATATGTTCGGATAACAAACTTTCCTTTTATATGTGTGTGTGTGTGTGCATGTAAGTAAGTGTGCATGGGCATTTTTAATCAACAGAAATCTTTGCTGCGTAGAAAAAGGGCGGCCATTTTGAATTGTGGCGTGACCTACGCAACTTCTTTGTCACGTTTTCTTTCTTACGTCATGACATCACGTGGTCAGTGTTATTGTTGTATGTTCTGACCCTACCACTCTGTTTAAAACCAGTGATGCATGAAAAAAGACGAACTAACGATATAACCTAAAGCACATGACAATCTTTCTGTGAAGTCATTGAGTAGGATACTCTTTCTATTTTGTGTGTTTTTCTGTGTGTGTGTGTGTGTGTGCGTGTGTGTATATATATATATGTATGTGCATGTTTGGGTATCAGTGTATGCTATATATGTATACATGTGTGTGTATCTCTGTGTTTATATACATATACATATATACACAAACATACTTGCACACACACATATATTTAATGTTAAAATATATATATAGATATAGATATATATAGCATGTACATATGTTGTATGTATATAATATTTATGAGCGTAGGCAGGTAGGTGGTATATGTGCATGTTCGGGTATCACTGTATACTTGTATATGTGTATACATACATACCTATATATATGTGTGTGTGTGTATGTGTGTGTCTGTGAGTAAGTAAGTGGGTGTACATTTTTTGTAATTAGAAATCTTTGCTGCATAGATAAAGGGCGGCCATTTTGAATTGTGGCGTAACCTAGGCAACATGGATGTTTGCCAAGGTTTGTTTCTTACTTTATGACAAGACTTGGTCAGTTTTATTTTGGTATGTTGTAACTCTACCACTCTGTTCAAAACCAGCCATGGATGGAAAAAGTCGAACAAAAGATTTAACGCAAAACACATGATACTCTTTCTGTCAAGTCATTGAGTAGCATACTCTTTGTATTGTGTTCGATTTATACTGAAATATGTGTGTGTGTGTGTGTGTGTGTATGTGTGTAGGTGTGTGTAGGTGTGTGTGTGTATGTGTGTATGTGTGTGTGTGTGTGTAGCTGTGTGTGTGTTCTTATTGTTGTGGCTTTGTTATTATTATTATGCTTGCTTTGTTACATATTGTTATATTGTATTACATTCTGTTACACGTCGTTACGTTACGTTGTGTCGTGTACTGTCATATTACTATATATTATGCACGTACGAATGTATGGGTGTCTGTGTGTTTGTGTGTGTATATATATATATCTGTGTGTATGTATAATATACCTATGTGTCTGTATACGTATCTATCTACCTATATATAATTATCTCCCTTGACTGTTTTCCAGTTCTAACCCTTTAACCAAAATTCGGTTATCCGATCTTCTGTCATTTCGTTAACATACGTTCTTTTATTTACTTTTCTTTTTTTTCTACTTTTTATTCATGATCGAGTGTATTTATGTACGTTTATAAGTATGTGTGAAGATATTTTACAATACGGGTGTATGTATTTCGATATTTGCATTGATACACATATATATAGACATGTAGTTAAGTATATATGTATGTATAGATCTGTATATATGTATATGTATATGTATGTATATATAAATAGATGTATGTATGTATGTACGTGTGAATGTATGTATGAAAATACATATACATATACATATATATATATATATATATATATATATATATATATATATATATATATATATATATATATATATATACACACACATGTAGGTAGGTGGTATATGTTCGGATAACAAAGTGTCCTTCTATATGTGGGTGTGTGTGCGTGTGTGTCTGTGTGTGTGCATGTAAGTAAGTGTGTATGTGCATTTTTAATCAACAGAAATCTTTGCTGCATAGAAAAAGGGAGGCCATTTTGAATTGTGGCGTGACCTATACAACATCTTTGCCAAGTTTTTTCTTACGTCATGACATCACGTGGTCAGTGTTATTGTTGTATGTTCTGACCCTACCACTCTCTTTAAAACAAGTGATGGATGAAAAAAGACGAACTAACGATATAACCTAAAGCACAAGACACTCTTTCTGTGAAGTCATTGAGTAGCATACTCTTTCTATTGTGTGTGTTTTTCTGTGTGTGCGTGTGTGTGTGTGTGTGTGTGTGTGTGTGTGTGTGTGTGTGTGTGTGTGTGTGTGTGTGTGTATATATATATCTGTTTGTGGGTAGGTATACTATACCTATGTATGTGCATGTTTGGGTATCAGTGTATGCTTTATATATATACATGTGTGTGTATGTGTCTGTTTACATATATATATATATATGTCTGTGTGTGTGTGTGTGTGTATATATATATATCTGTTTTGGGGTAGGTATACTATACCTACGTATGTGCATACCTAGATATATACGTTCTTATATACGGAATTATATACTCAGAGACAATGATTGGGTAGAAAGATGGATGGATGTGTGCATACAGTGAAGTAAAGAAAGAAAGAACAATCAGACAGAGTAACAGATAAATAGAGAATAACAGAAAAGAAAAGAGAGGTGTGTACAATCAGAATGGTGGAAATACAAAAATCGATGGAGAAACCTTTTTATAAACAAAGACACACAAAGAGAAAAACACATTTGAAAGACAAAGAGAAACAATACTTTGTTATTGTGTACGAAGGGAAAGAGTAAAATATAGCAGAGAACTGGAAAATGTATTTATTATGACAACGAAAAATATATTTGTGATCACGAACACAGAAACAAACCAGCTATATGATAAAGAAAGACAGCATAATGAGCAGAAAAATAGTACACACAAGTTTAGTAGTTACATCAGTTCCCTTCATTACGTCCCTTGTCCTGTTTCCCGTTCTAAATGCTTGCTCACAGTTCCTTTAGCCCATTTTCTCTCATTTCGGTCTTTGTTACATAAGCAAAAATTCCCCATAAAATCTAACAGTACAGAGAAAGACATTTAACAGGAAACATGCAGACGCAGAAACATAGTTCAAAAAAAAAAAAAAAAATTAAATCTAGTCCAAGCCGATTATTACAATATCAAAAAAAGAAAAAGAAAAAAAAAGATTCGTACTCCCGAAACCTCGACAAACTTTTACAAAATCATCAAATAGAATTTTACTTCACTCAATGTAAATAGACAATAAAAATATGAATAGCTCACGAGTATCACAAAAAAAGAGAACAGCTTGGATAGATATGGTTTAACAAGCCGTGGAAAAAAACTTGTTAGTATAAAGAAAATCTGACATTGTCAGCCAGGAATTTCATTTCTCATGTTACTGTTCTACAAGAAAATAAAGACTTTCATGGCGTCAAGGATCTTACATCTGAGGAAATATAAAAAATTAAAAGATGAAACATGCGAATGATACCAGTGTTACTGAGACCCATCAAATGTTTCTTTTTGTTTGTGTATACGTGTGTAAATATTTAAGTTTTACGTCATAAATCTCCCGAAGTTTTCTCATAGTTAGAGTCACAATTCACAAAATGGTAATGAATGGTAATATATAATTCTGTTCTGTGTTCTGCATTTAATTGTATCAGACTATTCCATAATTTATTACATGTATTATTCAAGGTAAACGGCAGGTAATTAGTAAACGCGCTCAACCGTGTCTTCTGTTGTTTATGCTAGACTATTCTATACGAGAAGCCTGTCATTTGTGACGAATATAAAATACATACCTTGTACGTAAATTACACATCCCAGTAACACGAACACACAGAATATCTTACAAGTCATTTCCAGTGTTTTAGTTTTAACTGCCGTTAATTATAATATAGTTACATTCTTTTCTTGACTGCTTTCTCGATTTTACTGCTCTCAAGGTAAAAGCTGTTTTCGACGCGTTCTTGTTCTACTTTATTCTGGTAGCTTATGACGTTTACTTCCTGTGTCAGACAAAACGTGACCAAAAGTCTCATTGGCTCTGCATATTTATTAATAAACTAAATCCACTCGATTGAATCAGAAAAAATACCTAATGCAGCCTGAGATATAACATACAGAGTTGTATTTTGAATAGTTAATTCTTCTTAGTAGGTTATTTCTTCTTCTTCGTTTTCTTTTTATTTTATTTTATTTTATTTTTTTGTATTTCTTTATATTTTTGTTTTAGTTTATTTAACTTTTTTTTGTATTTACGTACATTTAAAAGTATGTGTGAAGGTATTTTACCTTACAGGTGTATGTATTTAGGTATTTGCATTTATACATATATGTAAATATACATGTTGTTAAGTACGTATATATGTATGTATATATCTGTATATGTATATATGTATGAATGTGTGTATATGTGTGTGTTTACATATATATATATGTGTGTGTGTGTATGTCTGTGTTTACATATATATACATATATACACAAAGAAACTTGCACACACACACACACATATTTAATGTTAAAATATATATTTATATATATATATATACAGATATATATTGCATGGTACATTTGTTGTACGTATATAATATTTATGAGCGTAGGCAGGTAGGTGGTATATGTGCATGTTCGGGTATCAGTGTATGCTTGTATATGTGTATACATACATACCTATATATATGTGTGTGTGTATGTGTGTGTGTGTGTAAGTAAGTGTGCGTAGAAAAAGAGCGGTCATTTTGAATTGTGGCGTGACCTACGCAACATCTTTGCCAAGATTTCTTTCTTACGTCATGACATCACGTGGTCAGTGTTATTGTTGTATGTTCTGACCCTACCACTCTGTTTTAAAACCAGTGATGCATGAAAAAAGACGAACTAACGATATAACCTAAAGCACATGACAATCTTTCTGTGAAGTCATTGAGTAGCATATTTTTTCTATTGTGTGTGTTTTTCTTTGTGTGCGTGTGTGTGTGTGTGTGTGTGTCTATATATATCTGTTTGTGGGTAGGTATACTATACCTATGTATGTGCATGTTTGGGTATCAGTGTATGCTATATATATACATGTGTGTGTAGGTGTCGGTTTCCATATATATGCGTGTGTGTTTGTGTGTGTGTGTGTGTGTGTAAGTAAGTAAGTGTGCGTGTGCATTTTTTGTAATTAGAAATCTTTGCTGCATAGATAAAGGGCGGCCATTTTGAATTGTGTCGTAACCTAGGCAACATGGATGTTTGCCAAGGTTTGTTTCTTACTTTATGACAAGACTTCGTCTGTTTTATTTTGGTATGTTGTAACTCTACCACTCTGTTTAAAACCAGTCATGGATGGAAAAAGTCGAACAAAAGATTTAACGCAAAATACATAATAATCTTTCTGTCAAGTCACTGAGTAGCATACTCTTTCTATTGTGTTCGGTTTATACTCCAATATGTGTGTGTGTGTATGTCTGTGTGTAGGGGTGTGTAGGTGTGTGTGTGTGTATGTGTGTTGGTGTGTGTGTGTAGGTGTGTGTGTGTTATTATTGTTGTGGTTTTGTTATTATTATTATGCTTGCTTTGTTACATATTTTTATATTGTATTACATTATGTTACACGTCGTTACGTTACGTTATGTAGTGTACTGTCATATTATTATATATTATGTACGTATGAATGTATGTGTGTGTGTTTGTATATATATATATATATCTGTATGTATGTATAATATACCTATGTATGTGTATACGTATCTATCTACCTATATATAATTATGTCCCTTGACTGTTTCCCTGTTCTAACTCCTTACCCAAAATTCGGTTAACCGATCTTCTGTCATTTCGTTAGACATACGGTCTTTTATTTACTTTTCTTTTTTTTTTTTTTTTTATTCATGTCCGAGTGTATTTATGTACGTTTATAAGTATGTGTGAAGATATTTTACAATACGGGTGTATATATTTCCATATTTACATTTATACACATATATATAGACATGTAGTTAAGTATATAGGTATGTATATATCTGTATATATATATATATATATATATATATATATATATATATATATATATATATATATATATATGTATATGTATGTATATATTAATATATGTATGTATGTATGTACGTGTGAATGTATGTATGAAAACACATATACATATACATATATATATATATATATATATATATATATATATATATATATATATATATGGTATATGTTCGGATAACAAAATTTCCTTTTATATGTGTGTGTGTGTGTGTATGTGTGCATGTAAGTAAGTGTGCATGTCCATTTTTAATCAACAGAAATCTTTGCTGCATAGAAAAAGGGCGGCCATTTTGAATTGTGGCGAGACCTACGCAACATCTTTGCCAAGTTTTGTTTCTTACGTCATGACATCACGTGGTCAGTGTTATTGTTGTATGTTCTGACCCTACCACTCTGTTTAAAACCAGTGATGCATGAAAAAAGACGAACTAACGATATAACCTAAAGCACATGAGAATCTTTCTGTGAAGTCATTAAGTAGCATACTCTTTCTATTGTGTGTGTTTTTCTTTGTGTGCGTGTGTGTGTGCGTGTGTGTGTATATATATATATATATCTGTTTGTGGGTAGGTATACTATACCTATGTATGTGCATGTTTGGGTATCAGTGTATGCTATATATATATACATGTGTGTGTATGAGCGTGTTTACGTGTATATATATATGTGTGTGTGTGTGTGTATATATCTCTGTGTTTACATATATATACATACATACACAGACATAATTGCACACACACATATATTTAATGTTAAAAAATATATAGATATAGATATATATAGCATGTACATATGTTGTATGTATATAATATTTATGAGCGTAGGCAGGTAGGTGGTATATGTGCATGTTCGGATATCAGTGTATGCTTGTATATGTGTATACATACATACCTAT
>CM022676.1:4361542-4363480 GCA_012295275.1 Chrysomallon squamiferum
CACACAGAATATCTTACAACTCATTTCCAGTGTTTTAGTTTTAACTGCCGTTAATAAAAATATAGTTTCTTTCTTTTCTTGACTGCTTTCTCGATTTTACTGCTCTCAAGGTAAAAGCTGTTTTCGACGCCTTCTTGTTGTAATTTATTCTGGTAACTTATGACGTTTACTTCCTGTGTCAGACAAAACGTGACCAAAAGTCTCATTGGCTCTGCATATTTATTAATAAACTAAATCCACTCGATTGAATCAGAAAAAATACCTAATGCAGCCTGAGATATAACATACAGAGTTGTATTTTGAATAGTTAATTCTTCTTAGTAGGTTATTTCTTCTTCTTCGTTTTCTTTTTATTTTCATTTATTTTTTGTATTTATTTATATTTTGGTTTTAGCTTATTTTACTTTTTTTTGTATTTATGTACATTTATAAGTATGTGTGAAGGTATTTCATCCTAGCAGGTGTACGTATTTCGATATTTGCATTTATACATATATGTAAATACAGATGTAGTTAAGTACGTATATATGTATGTATATATCTCTGTATATATATGTATGAATGGGTGTATATGTGTGTGTGTGTATGTCTGTGTTTACATATATATACATATATACACAAACATACTTGCACACACACATATATTTAATGTTAAAATATATATATATATAGATATATATATTGCATGTACATATGTTGTATGTATATAATATTTATGAGCGTAGGCAGGTAGATGTTATATGTGCATGTTCGGGTATCAGTGTATGCTTGTATATGTGCATACATACATACCTATATATATATATGTGTGTGTGTGTGTATGTGTGTGTGTGTGTAAGTAAGTGTGCGTGTGCATTTTTTGTAATCAGAAATCTTTGCTGCATAGATAAAGGGCGGCCATTTTGAATTGTGGCGTAACCTAGGCAACATGGAAGTTTGCCAAGGTTTGTTTCTTACTTTATGAGAAGACTTCGTCAGTATTATTGTTGTATGTTGTGACTCTACCACTCTGTTTAAAACCAGCCATGGATGGAAAAAGTCGAACAAAAGATTTAACAAAACACATGATACTCTTTCTGTCAAGTCATTGAGTAGCATACTCTTTCTATTGTGTTCGGTTCATACTTAAATATGTGTGTGTGTGTGTGTGTGTGTGTGTGTGTGTCTGCTGTATGTTATTATTGTTGTTGTTTTGTTATTATTATTGTTGTTTTGTTATTATTATTATGCTTGCTTTATTATATATTTTTATACTATATTACGTTATGTTACATTGCGTAACGTTAGGCTGTATAGTGTACTGTCATATTCTGATATATTATACGTATGAATATGTGTGCGTGTGTGTAATTATATATTCAGAGACAGTGATTGGGTAGAAAGATGGATCGATGTATTGATACAGGGAAGTAAAGAAAGAAAGAACAATCAGACAAAGTAACAGATAAATTGAGAATAAGAGAAACGAAAAGAGAGGTGTATAAAATCAGAATTTTCAAGTACAAAAATCGATGGAGAAAGCTTTTTATAAACAAAGACACACAAACAGACTAACACATTTGAAAGACAAAGAGAAAGATTACTTTCTTATTGTGTACAAAGGGAAAGAATAAAATACAGCAACGAACTGGAAAATGAATTTATTATGTCAACGAAAAAATCTTTCTGATCACGAACACGGAAAGAAACCTGCTAATATGACAAAGAAACATGACATAAGGAGCAGAGAAATAGCACACACTGGTTTAGTTCTTAAATCAGTTCCCTTCATTACGTCCCTTGTCCTGTTTCCAGTTCTAAATGATTGTTCACAGTTGCTTTAACCCATTTTCTATCATTTCGGTCTTTTTTTACATAAGCAACAATTCACAATAAAATCTAACAGTACAGAGAAAGACACTTAACAGGAAACATGCACACACAGAAACATTGTTTAAA
>CM022676.1:4363680-4398680 GCA_012295275.1 Chrysomallon squamiferum
GAAATGGATGATATATGATACACTGCATAGCTATGTTGTTGACCAGAACAATAAATAAATAAATAATAATAATAAAATCCACATACAATATTTTCACTTGCACCGTTCAAATATCTGTTTCCCTGTTATAATGAATCGACTTGTGGCTGACATTCTGATTTAGAATTACTGTTGTACGCCTTCGGTATTTTTTGCACACTTCTTTTATAACAAAGAAAAGAAACTGAAGAACTGGGGTAGAGAAAAATACAAATTAACTGATGTAATCATTTGTATCTGTACACCTTTACAACTTTTAACACAGATGTGTTAGTAAAATATGGCTTTGAATAAATTAGGAAATTTATCTCTGTTGTACTGAAAAGTTTAATTGTTTTTTCTTTCTTTTACCCTCTTTTGAAACTTCTAGAACTGTACTTGCAGATGTAAATCGTTGATTTTACATGTTATCCAGCCTTAAAAGGAACTGAGGAAGAGGAATCATTATATAAAAAATAAAAAATAAATAAAAAACAAGAAAAAAAAAACAAGATTGCTTATTCTTGCTTGTGTAACAATCACTGAAATGATAGAAAATGGGTTAAAGGAATTTGTGAACAAGCAGTTAGAACGGGAAATAGGACAAGGGATGTAATGAAGGGAACTGATGTAATTACTAAACTAGTGTGTACTATTTCTCTGCTCATTATATTATCTTTCTTTATATTAGCAGGATTCATTCTGTGCTCGTGATTACAAAGATTTTTATCGTTGATATAATACATACATTTTCCAGTTCTCTGCTATATTTTATTCTTTCCCTTCGTACACAATAAGTAAAGTAAAGTTTCTCTTTGTTTTTCAAACGTGTTCGTCTGTTTGTGTGTCTTTGTTTATAACAAGCTTTCTCCATCGATTTTTATATTTCAACCATTCTGATTTTACACACCTCTCTTTTCGTTCCTATTATTCTCAATTTACCTGTTACTCTGTCTGATTGTTCTTTCTTTCTTTACTTGACTGTATCCACACATCCATCCATCTGTCTACCCAGTCACTGTCTCTGAATATATAATTACGTATATAAGAACGTATGACTGACGAAACGACAGAATATGAGCTAAACGTATTGTGGGCAAGGAGTTAGAACAGGAAAACAGATAAGGGACATAATAAAGGGAAGTTACATAACTACTAAACGTATGTGTGTGTGTGTACGCATACACTTACATATGTGTAGTATACATACACACAAACATATATATCTATATATATACACACGCACACACACATATACATTCATACGTACATATATATCATTATATGACAGTACACTACACAGCGTAACGTAAGGCAAGGTAACATAATGTAATATAGTATAAAAATATGTAATAAAGGAAGCCTAATAATAATAACAGAATAACACCAATTATAACAGACACACACACACATACACACACACACACACACACACACACACACATATTGCAGTATAAACCGAACACAATAGAAAGAGTATGCTACACTATAGCGTGACAAAATAAAGAATATTATGTGTTTTGGGTTTAATTTTTGTTCCTCTTTTCCCATCCATGACTGGTTTTGAACAGAGTGGTAGAGTTACAACAGACCAAGTCATGTCATGACGTAAGAAACAAAATTTGGCAAACATCCATGTTGTCTAGGTCACGCGATATTTCAAAATGGCCGCCCTTTTTCAATGCAGCAAAGATTTCTATTCATTAAAAATGAACACGCACGCTTAGTTACATTCATACAGACACACACACACACACACACATATATATACGTACATTGACAGCCGAACATATACCACCTACCTACATGTATATATATTTATATATATACGTATATACATCTATATTTTTTATATTTAAATATTATATATATATATATATATAAATATATATATATTTGTATGTATGAATGTATGTATGGAAATACAGACATATTCACACATACTTACATATATACATATACAGATATATACATACATCCATATATACTTAACTCAATGTCTATATATATGTGTATAAATGCAAATATGGAAATACATACATGCGTATGGTAAAATATATTCACAAATACTTATAAAGGTACATAAATATACTGGGACATCAGTAAAAAAAATATAATAATAAAAAAAAAAAAAAAAAAAAAAAAAAAAAAAAATAAAACTAAGATAAAAAGAAAACAAAGAAGAAGAAATAACACTCTAAACAGAATTAACTATTCAAAATACAACGCTATATGTTATACCTCATATTGCATTATGTATTTTTCTGATTCAATAGAGTGGATTTAGTTTATTAATAAATATGCAGAGCCAATGAGACTAGCGTCAATATTGTGTATGAAGCAGGATGTAAATCTAATATGTTACCAGAATAAAGTTTATTAATACATATGCAGAACCAACAACACTTGTGTTCATATTGTGTATGAAGCAGAAAGGAAACCAGATACGTTACTAGAATAAAATACAACAAGAAGGGATCGAAAACTGCTTTTACATTAACAGCAGTAAAATCCAGAAAGCAGTGAAGAAAAGAAAGTAACTATATTTTTATTAACGTCAGTTAAAACTAAAATAGTGGAAATGAGTTGTAAGTTATTCTGTGTGTTCGTGTTGCTGGGATGTGTATTGTACGTACAAGGTATGTATTTCATATTGCTTCAAAGTTATGTTTCCTTGACTAATCTTAAAAATATATGCGTAATTGTGTGATTTGAATTTTTGAAACATATCTGTATTAAAACACGTGACAGTAACATAACATAACATAACAACATGACGGTCCATAACAGAGTGTAAAGTAACGTAACGTAATGCAACATAATTATGGAATAAAGTATAAATAAATAATAAATAAATAAATTAATAAAAATAACACAAAAACGTAACAAGAATGTAATTATAAAAAATTAATTTAGTTTTATTTAATTTTTTTTTAAATTATTTTTGATTTTAGGTCTGCATTACAATTTAACAACATCAGAGAGATATGCAGTTTGTGGATCACCTTTTACTTTTACTTGCCAGAGAGATTTTCATTTTTTTGTAATAAACTGGTTTGAGAATAACACAATATACAGGATGAGTAATGTAGATGGACACGGTCAGTGTCATTTTCATAATGAACATCCAGAAGAATACACTTTTAACTGTTCAAATGATATTAGCACTGTGACAATAAAATCAGTGAAACTCAGTCAACATGGAACGGTGTGGAGATGTGGTAATTTTAAACCAGGCAGCAATGAAATAAAACTGGAAGTGAGAGGTAAAATTTAGTTTCATTATTATCATCCTACGAAATATTAATCATGACAAAACAATAAACTAAATAAATCAGCAAACGTATTAGCAAAATAAATATAAATAAATAAATAAATAACAAAATAAATAAATAGTAGTGACATTAGTAATAATTATAATATCATCAGCTACAACTGAAACACTGCACTATCACCATCATTTCGACGACAACATCCAAAGCTAACAATACGATCAACCCACAATTTCTACTGTGAGAAAGATTAAACAAAACTATGAAGACAGTGATGATGAAGCTGCCGATAATGATGATCATGTTGATAATGTTCTTTTCTCAGGTTGTCCTGAAACATCACCCAAGCTGAATACTTCATCTGTTGTGACTGCTGTTGAAGGAAGTGACTGCTTTGGAAGTAAGAAACTAATTATAGTAAAAATAAAAATGATAAAGTAAACAAATAACTTAGTATTTATTAGAGGTTTATGCTTCAAATATCAGACAATCAATTATAAATGTTTACGTGCGAATATCAAGTCTGTAGAATGGCTTAGACAGACGGACTCCGTCAACGTATTAGATCACGTACATGATGTACGATACGTGTCACGTACGTAACTCATCTTCAGTTTAGCTTCGACGTATAACCAAGGATCATTCGCGGTTTTTTTTACGTTTTTTTTTAATTTATTTTATTTTGAATTTAATTTTGAATACAGATCATAAATAGTTATAAAAAAGCTATTCAGAGAGATTCAGAGAGAGAGAGAGAGAGAGATATGGATGCATGCATCAGAAATGATAGAGAAATATTAAAATCTAAATTATTTTTGGAAGTATCTTTCTTTTCTCTTTTTGACAAACATTTTTTCACCCTTAACTTATTTTGAGTTCCATATAATAACGTAATCTCACGTTTTTATTTTCTTTACTGAATTTTCAGGCCCTGTAGAAGATAATGATCAGTTTGGAAAAGGATTTGGCAGCGGTTTTGGGACATTTTTCGTTCTGTCTGTTATCATAGTCATCATCGTTTTCCTCTGCTTCCGATACAAAAGAAGTATTTATTGATTTGTTTGTTTATTTATTTGTTTGTTTGTTTCCTTCTTTCTTTCTTTCTTTGTTTCTTCTTAATTGATTATTTTTATTTTATTTTCTAATATAATATACAGAGACACACATTAGCACGATTATTGTTTTCTTCGCAGATCACAATTATTAAATATAAGAAAACATAATTGAATTCCATATTTCAGAAAATCACACTGCAGCAGCAGCAGAACTTCAAGATTCAGAGAATTCATATTCTTCTCTAGACGAAAGACGATATGAGTTTACATATGACGTCTTAATACCTGATGGTAAGAGAACTGATATTAATTAATGATAAAGAAGAAAACCAGTATTGTTTGTTAACCATACGCTTATTCAGACACTTCCAGGAAAACAGAAACAAGAGAGATAGATAGATAGATGGATAGATAGATAAATAGATAGATAGATAGATGGACAGATAGATAGATAGATAGATATTTCTTTTCCGGTGATTAATCATACATACATAAGCTGAATCACTTTTCAGAAATGTTTCGGAATTTTCTGAATTTTTGGATTTTCTATTTGATGAGATAGCGTTAAAATAGAAACATTCTAAATATTAATTCCATTTATCTTTCATATACAGCTTAACTAAATAGTTATTTTTTGTGGTGTTTGTGTGTTTATATATATATATATGTACATACACACACGTTAGCAGGATCATTGTTTTCTTCACACCTCACAAGTTTTTATAGAAACGAAAATTTCATTGCATGTTTCAGATAACCAGACTGCTCCAGCGGATGTACAACAAGATACAGAGATGTGATAAAGATTGAAAATAAACGAAACTGTTGTCATGAATGATAAAGAAGAAAACAAGTTCTATTTGTTAATCATGTACTTCTTAAAACTGTTTCAATGAAACCTACAGAATATTAATTTGTTAAAAGTTTTTTTTACTAATATACAAGGACTTCAGTTCCTACAGTGACACCAGATTTGAACTGTGTAAATAGCTACCTGTGAGAAAAGTTACACATATTTTAATGAGTTGCTAATAGCGAATTTTTAATCATTCATTACCATTGTATGAATTGTGACTCTAACTATGTGAAAACTTCGGGAGATTTATGACGTAAAATTTAAGTATTTACACACGTATATATTAACAAAAAGAAACATTTGATCAATCTCAGGTCATGAAAGTCTTTATTTACTTGTATAACAGTAACATGAGAAATGAAATTCCTGGCTGACAATGTCAGATTTTCTTTATACTAACAAGTTTTCTTTCCACGGCTTGGTAAACGATATCTATCCAAGCTGTTCTCTTTTTTTGTGATAATTGTGAGCTATTCATATTTTTATTGTCTATTTACATTGAGTGAAGTAAAATTCTATGTGATGATTTTGTAAAAGTTTGTCCAGGTTTCGGGAGTACGAATCTTTTTTTTTTTTTTTTTTTTTTGATATTGTAATAATCGGCTTGGACTAGATTTAATTTTTTTTTTTTTTTTTTTTTTTGAACTATGTTTCTGCGTCTGCATGTTTCCTGTTAAATGTCTTTCTCTGTACTGTTAGATTTTATGGGGAATTTTTGCTTATGTAACAAAGATCGAAATGATAGAAAATGGGTTAAAGGAACTGTGAGCAAGCATTTAGAACGGGAAACAGGACAAGGGACGTAATGAAGGGAACTGATGTAACTACTAAACTAGTGTGTACTATTTTTCTGGTCATTATGCTGTCTTTCTTTATCATATAGCAGGTTTGTTTCTGTGTTCGTGATCACAAAGATATTTTTTTCTTGACATAATAAATACATTTTCCAGTTCTCTGCTATATTTTACTCTTTCCCTTCGTACACAATAAGAAAGTAATGTTTCTCTTTGTCGTTCAAATGTTTTCGTCTCTTTGTGTGTCTTTGCTTATAACAAGCTTTCTCCATCGATTTTTGTATTTCCACGATTCTGATTTTACACACCTCTCTTTTCTTTTCTATTATTCTCAATTTATCTGTTACTCTGTCTGATTGTTCTTTCTTTCTTTACTTCACTGTATCCACACATCCATCCATCTTTCTACCTAATCATTGTCTCTGAATATATAATTCCGTATATAAGAACGTATGTCTAACGAAACGACAGAACATGGGTTAAACCTATTGTGGGCAAGCAGTTAGAACAGGAAAACAGACAAGGGACATAATAAACGTACGTGTGTGTGTGAGTGTGTACATATATAAATAAATATATATATATATATATAGGTATGCACGTATATAGATATAGTATACCTACCCACAAACAGATATATATATATATATATACACACACACACACACAGACACACACATAGAAACACACACACAATATAAAGAGTATGCTACTCAATGACTTGATAGAAAGAGTATCATGTGTTTTGCGTTAAATCTTTTGTTCGACTTTTTCCATCCATGACTGGTTTTAAACAGTGTGGTAGAGTCACAACATACCACAATAAAACTGACCAAGTCTTGTCATAAAGTAAGAAACAAACCTTGGCAAACATCCATGTTGCCTAGGTTACGACACAATTCAAAATGGCCGCCCTTTGCTATGCAGCAAAGATTTCTAATTACAAAAAATGCACACGCACACTTACTTACACACACACACACACACATACACACACACACATGTATATATAGGTATGTATGTATACACATATAAAAGCATAAACTGATACCCGAATATGCACATATACCACCTACCTGCCTACGCTGATAAATATTATATACAACATATGTACATGCAATATATATCTCTCTCTATATATTTATTTTAACATTAAATATATGTGTGTGTGCAGGTATGTTTGTGTATATATGTATATATATGTAAACACACACATACACACAGATGTATATATATATAGCATACACTGATACCCAAACATGCACATACATAGGTATAGTATACCTACCCACAAACAGATATATATATATATATATATATATACAGACACACACACACGCACACACAGAAAAACACACACAATAGAAAGAGTATGCTACTCAATGACTTGACAGAAAGAGTATCATGTGTTTTAGGTTATATCGTTAGTTCGTCTTTTTTCATGCATCACTGGTTTTAAACAGAGTGGTAGGGTCAGAACATACAACAATAACACTGACCACGTGATGTCATGACGTAAGAAACGAAACTTGGCAATGATGTTGCGTAGGTCACGCCACAATTCAAAATGGCCGCCCTTTTTCTATGCAGCAAAGATTTCTGTTGATTAAAAATGCCCATGCACACTTACTTACATGCACACACACACACACGCACACACACACACACATATAAAAGGAAACTTTGTTATCCGAACATATACCACCTACCAACATTTGTGTATATATATATATATATATGTATATATATATGTATATGTATATATATATATATATATATATATATATATGTATATGTATATGTGTTTTATATATCTATATATACATACATATACATATATATACATACACCCTTATTGTGAAATATATTCACACATTCTTATAAACGTACATAAATACACTCGGACATGAACAAAAAAAAAAAAAAAAGAAAAGTAAATAAAAGAACGTATGTCTAACGAAATGACAGAAGATCGGTTAACCGAATTTTGGGTAAGGAGTTAGAACAGGAAAACAGTCAAGGCAGATAATTATATATAGGTAGATAGATAGGTATACACATACATAGGTATATTATACATACGCACAGACATATATATACACATATATACAAACAAAGATACATACATTCATACGTACATAATATATAATAATATGACAGTACACTACACAACGTAACGTAACGACGTGTAACATAATGTAATACAATATAAAAATATGTAACAAAGCAAACTTAATAATAATAACAAAACCACAACAATAATAACTCACACACACACGCACCTTCACACACACACACCTACACACATACACACACTCCTACACACCCCTACACACATACAGACACAGACACACACACACACATATTCCATTATAAACCGAACACAATACAAAGAGTATGCTACTCAATGACTTGACAGAAAGAGTATCATGTGTTTTGCGTTAAATCTTTTGTTCGACTTTTTCCATCCATGACTAGTTTTAAACAGAGTGGTAGAGTCACAACATACCAAAATAAAACTGACCAAGTCTTCTCATAAAGTAATAAACAAACCTTGGCAAACATCCATGTTGCCTAGGTTACGCCACAATTCCAAATGGCCGCCCTTTATCTATGCACCAAAGATTTCTAATTACAAAAAATGCACACGCACACTTATTTACACACATACACACATACACACACACACATATATATAGGTATGTATGTATACACATATACAAGCATACACTGATACCCGAACATGCACATATACCACCTACCTGCCTACGCTCATAAATATTATATACATACAACATATGTACATGCAATATATATATATATATATATATATATATATATATATATATATATATATATTTTAACATTAAATATATGTGTGCGTGCATTTATGTTTGTGTATCTATGTATACATGTGTAAACACAGACATACACACACACACATATATATATATATGTAAACACACACATATACACACATTCATACATATATACATATAGAGATATATACATACATATATACGTACTTAACAACATGTATATATTTACATATATGTATAAATGCAAATATCGAAATACATACGCCTGTTAGGATAAAATACCTTCACACATACTTATAAATGTACGTAAATACAAAAAAAAAGTTAAATAAACTAAAACCAAAATATAAATAAATACAAAAAAATAAATGAAAATAAAAAGAAAACGAAGAAGAAGAAATAACCTACTAAGAAGAATTAACTATTCAAAATACAACTCTGTATGTTATATCTCAGGCTGCATTAGTTATTTTTTCTGATTCAGTCGAGTGGATTTAGTTTATTAATAAATATGCAGAGCCAATGAGACTTTCGGTCACGTTTTGTCTGACACAGGAAGTAAACGTCATAAGTTACCAGAATAAAGTACAACAAGAAGGCGTCGAAAACAGCTTTTATCTTGAGCGCAGTAAAATCGAGAAAGCAGTCAAGAAAAGAAAGTAACTATATTTTTATTAACGGCAGTTAAAACTAAAACACTGGAAATGAGTTGTAAGATATTCTGTGTGTTCGTGTTGCTGGGATCTGTAATTTACGTACAAGGTATGTATTTTATATTCGTCCCAAATGACAGGCTTCTCGTATAGAATAGTCTAGCATAAACAACAGAAGACACGGTTGAGCGCGTTTACTAATTACCTGCCGTTTACCTTGAATAATACATGTAATAAATTATGGAATAGTCTGATACAATTAAATGCAGAACACAGAACAGAATTATATATTACCATTCATTACCATTTTGTGAATTGTGACTCTAACTATGAGAAAACTTCGGGAGATTTATGACGTAAAACTAAAATATTTACACACGTATACATAAACAAAAACAAAACATTTGATGGGTCTCAGTAACACTGGTATCATTCGCATGTTTCATCTTTTAATTTTTTACATTTCCTTCCTATGTAAAATCCTTAACGTCATGAAAGTCTTTATTTTCTTGTATAACAGTAACATGAGAAATGAAATTCCTGGCTGACAATGTCAGATTTCTTTTATACTAACAAGTTTTCTTTCCACGGCTTGGTAAACCATATCTATCCAAGCTGTTCTCTTTTTTTGTGATAATTGTGAGCTATTCATATTTTTATTGTCTATTTACATTGAGTGAAGTAAAATTCTATGTGATAATTTTGTAAAAGTTTGACGAGGTTTTCGGGAGTACGAATCTTTTTTTTTTCTTTTTCTTTTTTTGATATTGTAATAATCGGCTTGGACTAGATTTAATTTTTTTTTTTTTTTTTTTTGAACTATGTTTCTGCGTCTGCATGTTTCCTGTTAAATGTCTTTCTCTGTACTGTTAGATTTTATGGGGAATTTTTGCTTATGTAACACAGACCGAAATGAGAGAAAATGGGCTGAAGGAACTGTGAGCAAGCATTTAGAACGGGAAACAGGACAAGGGACGTAATGAAGGGAACTAATATAACTACTAAACTAGTGTGTACCATTTTTCTGCTCATTATGCTGTCTTTCTTTATCATATAGCTGGTTTGTTTCTGTGTTCGTGATCAGAAAGATATTTTTCGTTGTCATAATAAATACATTTTCCAGTTCTCTGCTATATTTTACTCTTTCCCTTCGTACACAATAACAAAGTATTGTTTCTCTTTGTCTTTCAAACGTGTTTTTCTCTTTGTGTGTCTTTGTTTATAAAAAGGTTTCTCCATCGATTTTTGTATTTCCACCATTCTGATTGTACACACCTCTCTTTTCTTTTCTGTTATTCTCTATTTATCTGTTACTCTGTCTGATTGTTCTTTCTTTCTTTACTTCACTGTATGCACACATCCATCCATCTTTCTACCCAATCATTGTCTCTGAGTATATAATTCCGTATATAAGAACGTATATATCTAGGTATGCACATACGTAGGTATAGTATACCTACCGAAAAACAGATATATATACACACACACACACACACACACACACACACACACACATACACATACACACACACAGAGAGAAACACACACACAAATGAAAGAGTATGCTATTCAATGACTTGACAGAAAGAGTATCATGTGTTTTGCATTAAATCTTTTGTTCGACTTTTTGCACCCATGGCTGGTTTTAAACAGTGTGGTAGAGTCCCAACATATCAAAATAAAACTGACGAAGTTTTCTCATAAAGTAAGAAACAAACCTTGGCAAACATCCATGTTGCCTAGGTTACGCCACAATTCAAAATGGCCGCCCTTTATTTATCCAGCAACGATTTCTAATTACAAAAAACGCACATGCACACTTACTTACACACAGACACATACATATATATAGGTATGTATGTATACACATATACAAGCATACACTGATACCCGAACATGCACATATACCACCTACCTGCCTGTATGTATGTATATATAGATATACGTAGACACATACATAGGTATAGTATACATACATATGTATATACACACACACACAGAGATACATACATACGTACATAATATATCACAATATGACAGTGCACTACTCAACGTAACGTAACGCAATGTAACATAATGTAACACGTTATAGAAATATCCAATAAAGCAAGCATAATAATAATAGCAAAAACAACAACAATATTAACATACAGAAACACACACACACACACACACACACACACACACACACACACACACACACACACACATACACATATTTCAGTATAAACCGAACACAATAGAAAGAGTAGGTTACACTATGGCGTGACAAAATAAAGAATATCATCTGTTTTGAGATTAATTTGCGGTCGTCTTTTTCCATCCATGACTGGTTTTGAACAGAGTGGTAGAGTCACAACATACCAGAGTAAAACTGTCAAAGTCATGTCGTGACGTAAGAAACAAAACTTGGCAAACATCCATGTTGTATATGTCACGCGACAATGGCCGCCCTTTATCTCTACAGCAAAGATTTCTAATTATCAGAAATGCACACGCACACTTACTTACACGCACCCACACAGACACATATACAATCACACGTTGATACCCGAATATTGACATACACACATATATCACCTATCTGCCTACGCTCATAAATATTATATACATGCATATATGAATATACATACATACATATATATGTGTGTATATGTATATATTTGTGTATGTATCCATATATATGTAAAGACACATATATACACACATATGCAAATATGGAAATGCTTACACCTGTAAGGTAAAATACCTTCAAACATACGTATCAACGTACATAAATACACGTGCACATCAATAATAAAATTAAAAAATAATAATAAAAAATTAAAAAATTAATAAAAGAAAATTAAAAGAAAATAAAAGAAAAACAAAACGAAGAAGAAGAAAAAACATTCTAAGCAGAATTAACTATTCAAAATTCAACGCAGTGTGACAGATTGCATTGTGTATTTTTTCTGATTCAATCGAGTGGATTTAGTTTATTAATAAATAAGCAGAGCCAATGAGACTTTTGGTCACGTTTTGTCTGACACACGAAGTAAACTTCATAAGTTACCAGAATAAAGTACAACAAGAAGGCGTCGAAAACAGCTTTTATCTTGAGAGCAGTAAAATCGAGAAAGCAGTCAAGAAAAGAAAGTAACTATATTTTTATTAACGGCAGTTAAAACTAAAACACTGGAAATGAGTTGTAAGATATTCTGTGTGTTCGTGTTGCTGGGATGTGTAATTTACGTACAAGGTATGTATTTTATATTCGTCCCAAATGACAGGCTTCTGGTATAGAAAAGTCTAGCATAAACAAGAGAAGACACGGTTGAGCGCGTTTACTAATTACCTGCCGTTTACCTTGAATAATACATGTAATAAATTATGGAATAGTCTGATACAATTAAATGCAGAACACAGAAGATAATTATGTATTACCATTCATTACCATTTTGTGAATTGTGACTCTAACTATGAGAAAACTTCGGGAGATTTATGACGTAAAACTAAAATATTTACACACGTATACATAAAGAAAAAGAAACATTTGATGGGTCTCAGTAACACTGGTATCATTCGCATGTTTCATCTTTTAATTTTTTATATTTCCTCAGATGTAAGATCCTTGACGTCATGAAAGTCTTTATTTTCTTGTATAACAGTAACATGAGAAATGAAATTCCTGGCTGACAATGTCAGATTTTCTTTATACTAACAAGTTTTCTTTCCACGGCTTGGTAAACCATATCTATCCAAGCTGTTCTCTTTTTTTGTGATACTTGTGAGCTATTCATATTTTTATTGTCTATTTACATTGAGTGAAGTAAAATTCTATGTGATAATTTTGTAAAAGTTTGACGAGGTTTTCGGGAGTACGAATCTTTTTTTTTCTTTTTCTTTTTTTGATATTGTAATAATCGGCTTGGACTAGATTTAATTTTTTTTTTTTTTTTTTTTTTTGAACTATGTTTCTGCGGTGCATGTTTCCTGTTAAATGTCTTTCTCTGTACTGTTAGATTTTATGGGGAATTTTTGCTTATGTAACACAGACCGAAATGAGAGAAAATGGGCTAAAGGAACTGTGAGCAAGCATTTAGAACGGGAAACAGGACAAAGGACGTAATGAAGGGAACTGATATAACTACTAAACTAGAGTGTACTATTTTTCTGCTCATTATGCTGTCTTTCTTTATCATATAGCTGGTTTGTTTCTGTGTTCGTGATCACAAAGATATTTTTCGTTGTCATAATAAATACATTTTCCAGTTCTCTGCTATATTTTACTCTTTCCCTTCGTACACAATAAGAAAGGAATGTTTCTCTTTGTCTTTCAAATGTGTTTTTCTCCTTGTGTGTCTTTGTTTATAAAAAGGTTTCTCCATCGATTTTTGTATTTCCACCATTCTGATTTTACACACCTCTCTTTTCTTTTCTGTTATTCTCTATTTATCTGTTACTCTGTCTGATTGTTCTTTCTTTCTTTACTTCACTGTATCCACACATCCATCCATCTGTCTACCCAATCACTGTCTCTGAATATATAATTCCGTATATAAGAACGTATATATCTAGGTATGCACATACATAGGTATGGTATACCTACCCAAAAACAGATATATATATATACACACACACACACACACACACATACACACACCCACACAGAGAAACACACACACAAATGAAAGAGTATGCTACTCAATGACTTGACAGAAAGAGTATCATGTGTTTTGCATTAAATCTTTTGTTCGACTTTTTGTACCCATGACTGGTTTTAAACAGAGTGGTAGAGTCCCAACATACCAAAATAAAACTGACGAAGTCTTGTTATAAAGTAAGAAACAACCCTTGGCAAACATCCATGTTGCCTAGGTTACGCCACAATTCAAAATGGCCGCCCTTTATTTATGCAGTAACGATTTCTAATTACAAAAAACGCACACGCACACACACACACACACGCACACTTACTTACACACAGACACACACATATATATAGGTATGTATGTATACACATATACAAGTATACACTGATACCCGAACATGCACATATACCACCTACCTGCCTACGCTCATAACTATTATATACATACAACATATGTACATGCTATATATTTCTATATATATATATTTTTTAACATTAAATATATGTGTGTGTGCAAGTATGTCTGTGTATATATGTATATATATGTAAACACAGAGATATACACACACACACACACATATATATACGTAAACACACACATACACACACGTATATATATATATATATATATAGCATACACTGATACCCAAACATGCACATACATAGGTATAGTATACCTACCCACAAACATATATATATATACACACACACACAGACACGCACACACAGAAAAACACACACAATAGAAAGAGTATGCTACTCAATGACTTCACAGAAAGAGTGTCTTGTGTTTTAGGTTATATCGTTAGTTCGTCTTTTTTCATGCATCACTGGTTTTAAACAGAGTGGTAGGGTCAGAACATACAACAATAGCACTGACCACGTGATGTCATGACGTAAGAAAGAACACTTGGCAAAGATGTACCGTAGGTCACACCACAATTCAAAATGGCCGCCCTTTTTCTATGCAGCAAAGATTTCTGTTGATTAAAAATGCACATGCACACTTACGTACATGCACACGCACACACACACACACATATATAAAAGGAAATTTTGTTATCCGAACATATACCACCTACCAACATGTGTGTATATATATATATATATATATATATATATATATATATATATATATATATATATATATATATATATATATATATATATATATATATATATATATATATATATATATATATATATATATATATATGCATAAATATATATATATGTATATGTATATGTGTTTTCATATACCACCTACCAACATGTGTATATATATATATATATATATATATATATATATATATATATATATATATATGTATATGTATAAATATATATATATGTATATGTATATGTGTTTTCATACATACATTCACACGTACATACATACATACATATATTTATAAATACATACAGATACATATATATATATATATATACATATATATATACAGATATATACATACACCCTTATTGTAAAATATCTTCACACATACTTATAAACGTACATAAATACACTCGGACAGGAATAAAAAGAACAAAGAAAAGAAAAGTAAATAAAAGAACGTATGTCTAACGAAATGACAGAAGATCGGTTAACTGAATTTCGTGTAAGGAGTTAGAACAGGAAAACAGTCAACGGACATAATTATATATAGGTAGATAGATACGTATACACATACATAGGTATATTATATATACACACAGATATATATATATATATATGTGTGTATATATATATACAAACACGCACACATACATTCATACGAACATAATATATAATAATATGACAGTACACTACACAACGTAACGTAACGACGTGTAACATAATGTAATACAATATAAAAATATGTAACAAAGCAAGCATAATAATAATAACAAAACCACAACAATAATAACACACACACACCTAGACACACACACCAACACACATACACACACACACACCTACACACCCCTACACACAGACATACACACAAACACACATATTGGAGTATAAACCGAACACAACAGAAAGAGTATGCTACTCAATGACTTGACAGAAAGAATATCACCTGTTTTGAGATTAATTTGTGGTCGTCTTTTTCCATCAATGACTGGTTTTGAACAGAGTGGTAGAGTCACAACATACCAGAGTAAAAGTGACCAAGTCTTGTCATAAAGTAAGAAAGAAACCTTGGCAAACATCCATGTTGCCTAGGTTACGTCACAATTCAAAATGGCCGCCCTTTATCTATGTGCCAAAGATTTCTAATTACAAAAAATGCACACGCACACTTACTTAGACACAGACACACACACATATATATAGGTATGTATGTATACAGATATACAAGCATACACTGATACCCGAACATGCACATATACCACCTACCTGCCTACGCTCATAAATATTACATACAACATATGTAGATGCTATATATATCTATGTATATATATATATTTTAACATTAAATATATGTGTGTGTGCAAGTATGTTTGTGTATATATGTATATCTATGTAAACACAGACATACACACACACACACACATATATATATATGTAAACAGACACATACACACATTCATACATATATATATATATATAGATGTATACATACATATATACGTACTTAACAACATGTATATTTACATATATGTATAAATGCAAATACCTAAATACATACACCTGTAAGGTAAAATACCTTCACACATACTTATAAATGTACATAAATACAAAAAAAGTTAAATAAACTAAAACCAAAATATAAATAAATACCTTGAATAATACCTGTAATAAATTATGGAATAGTGTGATACAACTAAATACAGAAAATAGAACAAACTTATATAAAATCAGATTTATTCACAGATTTATTTGTAGATTTATTAATTACATTCACCAGATTATAATTAGGCTCTCCCTTTTGCTTGTATGAACAGACTGGAGTATACCATTAAATCAGTGAGGGGTGTACAAGATACATGACCGAATAAATAGTTTTGTCTGTCAAGTGGCGTTTCTGCATTATAGGCTGTCAGTCTGTCTTTTGAGACGCAACCATTTTATTTGTATCTGAGTTCAATTAATTTAGAAACTATGAAAACTTGACTGAGTCGAAGTTATGTTTCGTTGACTAATGTGGAAAAATATATATGCGTAATTGTGTGATTTGAATTTTTGAAATATATCTTTATTAAAACATGAGACAATAACAAACCATAATATAACATAACATAACAACATGGCGGTCCATAACAGAGAGTAACGTAACGTAACGTAATGTAACATAATTATGGAATAATGTATATAAGAAACAACAACAAAAAAACAACTAAAAAACAACGAAAATAACAGAAAAAAGAAAATAACACCAAAAAGAATGTAATTATAAAAAAATGTATTTAATTTTATTTGAATTGTTCTTTTATTATTTTAAAATTTAGGTCTGCATTACAGTTTAACAACATCAGAGAAATATGCAATTGTTGGATCACCTTTTACTATTACCTGTCGAGGACATGCTCCTGTAATTAACTGGTTTGAGAATAACACAATATACAGGATGCGTGCACTAGATGAACACGGTCGCTGTTATTTTCATAGTGAAGATCCAGAAGAATACACTTTTAACTGTTCAGCTGATATTAACACTGTGACAATAAAATCAGTGAAACTCAGTCAACATGGAACAGTGTGGAAATGTGGTTTTATTTTTTCCCGCAGCAATGAAATAAAACTGGAAGTGAGAGGTAAAATTCAGTTTCACTATTATCATCCTACGAAATATATACTTTTAATGATGATAATGGTATAACAATAATAAATATGATGAAGATGACCATGATGTTGATGATTATTATAATGATGAGGATGACGTTGATAGTAATATTTGATGTATTTATTTATTTATTTCTTCTTCTTCTTCTTCTTCGTCTTATTATTATTATTATTATTATTATTATTATTATTATTATTATTATTATTATAATTATTATTATTATTTTTTTTACTTTTTTACAGATGGACCCGGCAGCTCACTTCGAGTCAATTCTTCATCTGAAATCACTGTAGAGAAAGGAAGTGACGTCACATTATCATGCAAAGCCGATTGTTTTATCAAATGCCTTTACAGATGGGAACTGAGGAATCAGATTGTCAGTAACAACGGACTACTGGCACTGACTAATATAACGAGAGTTCAAGCTGGCATCTACACATGCATTGCTTCTAATCCGGATACGAAGCAAAGATCGTATACTAGAATTATTATTAAGTGTAAGTTTTAATTAATTTTTATTTTTATTTTAATTTTGAATAGAGATCATAGAATAGTTATATAAAAACTATTCAGAGAGATTCAGAGAGAGAGAGAGCGAGAGATAGAGACAGAGAGAGAGAGAGAGAGAGAGAGAGAGAGAGAGAGAGAGAGAGAGAGAGAGAGAGAGAGAGAGAGAGAGAGAGAGAGAGAGAGAGAGAGAGAGAGAGAGAGAGAGAGAGAGAGAGAGAGAGAGAGAGAGAGAGAGAGAGAGAGAGAGAGAGAGAGAGAGAGAGAGAGAGATGATAAAAAGCAATGATTTTAGTCTGAAACTGAGAGGTAAAATTAACTTATTTATTATTAATATTATTACTGTACCTATTATATGTTACAAAAAAGAGACAAACAACAATGAAATAAAACTGGAGGTAAGAGGAAAAAATAAATAAATAAATAAATAAATAAACAAACAAATAAATAAATAAACACAAAACTTAACAAATGGGTAATTATAACAACTGGATTTAATTTTATTTGAATTTTTTATGATTATTATTTTAAATTGAAGCTGGGGATTTCAAGATAACAACATCAGAGAGATATGCAATTGTTGGATCACCTTTTACTTTTACCTGCCAGAAAAGGTTTCGTTTTATGGATATAAGTTTTTTTGCGAATAACGCAGAATACTTCGTGCATGAAGTAAATGGACACACTGTGTGTGATTTTCTTAGCGAACCTGCAAAAAAATACAATGTTCACTGTTCATATAAACAAAACACTCTGACAATAAAATCTGTCAATCTCAGTCAACATGGAACAGTGTGGAGATGTGGTGAACTCGGACCAGACAGCAATGAAATAAAACTGGAAGTGAGAGGTAAAAAACAGTTTCATTATTAATATTATTACTGTACCTATTATATGTTAAAAAAGAAAAAAACAACAACAATGAAATAAAACTGGAAGTGAGAGTTAAAGTTAACTTATTTATTATTAATATTATTACTGCACCTATTATATGTTAAAAGAGAAAAAAAAAATGAAATCAAACTGGAAGTGAGAGGTAAAATTAACTTATTTATTATTAATATTATTACTGTACCTATTATATGTTAAGAAAGCAATGAAATAAAACTTCGAAATATGTACCGTTAATGATGACAAAACAATAAACTCAATAAATCAGCTAAAGTATTAGGAAAACAAATAAATAAATAAATAGTATGATATTTGTAATAATTGTAATAGAAACAGCAACTATTCAAACACTACATCATCACCATCACTTCGAAGACAACATTCACAACTAACAATACGAGCAACCCACAGTTTCTACTCTGAGATAGAATAAAACAGAACTATGAAGACAATGATGACAAAGCTGCCGATAATGATGATGATTATGTTGATAATTTGCTTTTTTAAGATGGTCCTGGAACATCACTCAAACTGAATACTTCGTCTGTTGTGACTGCTGTGGAAGGAAGTGACGTCACAGTGGCTTGTTCGGCGACCTGTTTCATCACGTGTAATTATCAGTGGAAGGTCGCAGATGACGTCATAAGTAACACAAGCATTCTGTCATTGGCTGATGTTAATAGATCACAGACAGGTCTCTATGTGTGTACGGCTGAAAATCCAGATACGAAACAAACTGCTAAAGAAACACTTCATTTGACTGTTCATCGTAAGTAATAAACTAATTATAATAAAAGTAAAAATGATAAAATGAACAATAAACTCAGTATTTGTTAGAGATGTATGCTTAAAGTATCAGACAATCAATTATAAATGTTTACATGCGAATGTCAAGTCGTTTTTACCTTCGTCATGGAATGATATTTGTTGATGTTAACGTTGTTCAGCATCTACCAGTTGGAGGAGAAAGTGGAATGGTGTGAGTAGGCGCACCCATGAATCACAAAACCCAAATAAATAATTTGTCATTAGTCAGGCCCTGTAGAAGACAGCAGTCAGTTTGGAAAAGAATCTGGCAGCGGTTTTGGAACTTTCCTTGTTCTGTCTGTTATCATTGTCATTGTCGTTGTTCTCTACGTCCGAAACAATTGAAGTATTTCTTTATATCTTTGTTTGTTTGATTCCTTCTTTCTTTCTCTATTTCTTTTTAATTGATTCTTTTTATTTTATTTTCTATTCTTTATTTATTTATTCATTCATTCAATTGATCGTTCGTTCATTTATTCATACTTTCATACTAGTATATGTTTGTTCTTTGTATGTTTATTTGTTTTATTATGTATTTTAATTACACTTACGCATGGATAAAAGGGAGATAAATCAAGACTACTTTACACAACTACATTACACTGAGTAATCAAACCTGTCTTCTTGACTAACTGTCTAGTTCAGCCACCTGATAAATACTAATTCCATTTATGTTTCTCATACAGCTTAACTAAATATATGTGTATGTATGTTTTCATACATACATTCACACGTACATACACACATACATATATATATATATATATATATGTATGTATGTATGTATATATGTATGCATCTATGTATGGAGACACAGATACAAACATACATACATAAAATATATATATATATATATATATATATATATATATATACAGATATATACATACATATATACTGAACTACATGTCTATATATATGTGTATAAATGCAAATATGGAAATACATACACCCGTATTGTAAAATATCTTCACACATACTTATAAACGTACATAAATACATTCGGACATGAATAAAAAGAAAAAAAGAAAGAAAAGTAAATAAAAGAACGTATGTCTAACGAAATGACAGAACATCGGTTAACCGAATTTTGGGTAAGGAGTTAGAACAGGAAAACAGTCAAGGCAGATAATTATATATAGGTAGATAGATACGTATACACATACATAGGTATATTATACATACACGCAGATATATATATATATATATATATATATATATATATATATACACACAAACACACACACATACATTCATACGAACATAATATATAATAATATGACAGTACACTACACAACGTAACGTAACGACGTGTAACATAATGTAATACAATATAAAAATATGTAACAAAGCAAGCATAATAATAATAACAAAACCACAACAATAATAACACACACACACAGCAACACACACACCTACACACATACACACACACCTACACACACCTACACATATACACATACACACACACACACATATTCCAGTATAAACCGAACACAATAGAAAGAGTATGCTACTCTATGACTTGACAGAAAGAGTATCATGTGTTTTGCGTTAAATCTTTTGTTCGACTTTTTCCATCCATGGCTGGTTTTAAACAGACGTCTCATAAAGTATAGTATAGCATAAACAACAGAAGACACGGTTGAGCGCATTTACTAATTACCCGCCGTTTACCTTGAATAATACATGTAATAAATTATGGAATAGTCTGGTACAACTAAATACAGAACTCAATACAAAATTATATAAAATTATATTTATTTATACATTTATTTGTAGATTTATTAATTGCATTTGCCAGATAGGAAATAGGCTCTCGTTGTTGCTTGAATGAACAGACTGGAGCATACCATTAAAGCAGTCAGGGGTGTACAAGATAAATGACCCAATAAAGAGTTTTGTCTATGAAATGGCGTGGCTACATTATAGGCTGTATCTCTGTGTTTTGAAAGGGAACCATTTTTCTGTATCTGCGTTCAATTAATTTACAAGCTGTGAAATCTAAATTGAGTCGAAGTTATGTTTCGTTGACTAATGTAAAAAATAGATGCGTAATTGTGTGATTTGAATTTTTCAAACATATCTGTATTAAAACATGGGACAACAACATAACAACATGACGCTCCATAACAAAGTGAAAAGTAACGTGACGTAATGTAACATAATTATGGAATAAACTATAAATAAATAATAAATAAATAAATTAATGAAAATAACACAGAACTTAACAAGAATGCAATTATAAATAATGAATTTAATGTTATTTGAATTTTTGTTTTTATTATTTTAAATTTTAGGTCTGCATTACAATTTAACAACATCAAACAGATATGCAATTTGTGGATCACCTTTCACTTTTACATGCCAGAGCGATTTTCATTTTTTTGTAAGAAGCTGGTTTGAGAATAACAGAATATACAGGATGAGTAATGTAGATGGACACGGTCAGTGTCATTTTCATAATGAACATCCAGAAGAATACACTTTTAACTGTTCAAATGGTATTAACACTCTGACAATAAAATCAGTGAAACTCAGTCAACATGGAACAGTGTGGAGATGTGGTGATTTTAATCCAGGCAGCAATGAAATAAAACTGGAAGTGAGAGGTAAAATTCAGTTTCATTATTATCACGAAATATGTACTGTTAATGATGACAAAACAATAAACTAAATAAATGAGCAAAAATATTAGCAAAATAAATATAAATAAATAAATAAATAACAAAATAAATAAATAGTAGTGACATTAGTAATAATTGTAATATCATCAGCAACAAATGAAACACTGCACTATCACCATCACTTCGACGACAACATCCATAACTAACAATACGAACAATCCCCCAATTTCTACTGTCAGAACAAAAATATGAAGACAATGATGATGATGCTGCTGATAATGATGATCATGTTGATAATGTGCTGTTTTCAGGTTGCCCTAGAACATCACTCAAGCTGAATACTTCATCTGTTGTGACTGCTGTTGAAGGAAGTGACTGCTGTGGAAGTAAGAAACTAATTATAGTGAAAATAAAAATGATAAAGTGAACAAATAACTTAGTATTTATTAGAGGTTTATGCTTCAAATATCAGACAATCAATTATAAATGTTTACGTGCGAATATCAATTCTGTAGAACAGCTTAGCATAGACGGACTCCGTCAACGTATTAGATCACGTACAGAATGACGATACGTGTCACGTACGTAACTCATGTTCAGTTTAGCTTGCGCCTATACACCAAGGTTAATTCGCATTGTTTTTTTTACGTTTTTTTTAATTCATTTTATTTTAAATTGAATTTTGAATACAGGTCATAAAATAGTTATATAAAATTATTCAGAGAGATTCAGAGAGAGAGAGAGAGAGAGAGAGAGAGAGAGAGAGAGAGAGAGAGAGAGAGAGAGAGAGAGAGTGAGTGAGTGAGTGGATGGATAATAAATGATAGAGAAATATTAAAGTATACTTTTTATTTGACTCCAGACAAACCGTCCATTAAGACAAAATTGATCATTGAACATTTAACTAACAATGCAAGGGAGAACAAACTAAATGCAACGTTTGTATGTAACGTTGACAGTAATCTGAAGTCCGCAATTAAAATACTGAAAGGGAGACAACTGCTGCACCAAGTTCAGAACGCCACGACACTGGAGTACAGTTGGATAGTGACATCTTGTTCAGACTGGGAAGGAATTTATTGTGAGGCCGAAAACAAAGTGAAAACAGTAGTCAGAAAATCTTTGGAATCGTTTCTTCTTTGTACGTTATCTTGATTCTTCATACGTATATATATATATATCTATGTATGTATGTATGAATATTTGTCTGTATGTACATACGTAAGTGTCTGGGTGCGTCTCTGTTTGTGTGTTTATGCAGTTTGTGTTTATGTAGTATGCATCTATGCATGTTTATTACGGAAAATACAATTAATACCAATGAAAGTTTCGTTTTAACTGAAGATAATTTAGCAACAGCAAACAAATAATTACCTAGTCTGTGAAGATCTTTGATAATATCAAATATACAAATTAACTAATTGTTGAAGATATATAAACAATATGTTAATTCAAAGTCACATTTTTATTCGTGTTAATGAATTTTCAGAGACAGAGAGAGAGAGAGAGAGAGAGAGAGAGAGAGAGAGAGAGAGAGAGAGAGAGAGAGAGAGAGAGAGAGAGAGAGAGAGAGAGAGAGAGAGAGAGAGAGAGAGAGAGAGAGAGAGAGAGATGCTTGCATCCGAAATGATAGAGAAATATTAAAATCTAAAATTATTTTTGGATGTATCTTTTTCTTTTTTTTTGACGAACATTTTTTTACCCTTAACTTATTTTGAGTAGTATCTAATAACTTAATCTCACGTTTTTATTTTCATTAATGAATTTTCAGGCCCTGTTGAAGACAGCAGTCAGTTTGGAAAAGAATTTGGCAGCGGTTTTGGAACTGTTTTCGTTCTGTCTGTTATCATTGTCATTGTCGGTGTTCTCTACGTTCGAAAGAAAAGAAGTATTTGTTCATTTGTTTGTTTATTTATTTGTTTTCTTCTTTCCTTCTTTCTTTCTTTCTTTCTTTCTTCTGAACTAATTATTTTTATTTTATTTTTTATTCTTTATTTATTTATTCATTCATCCACTTGATGGTTCGTTCATTTATTCATTCCTTCATGCTAGTGTTTGTTTATTTATTTTATTATGCATTTTAATTACACTTACCCATAGAGTAAAGTGGACACTTGACACATTTACCTTATACAGTATAATCAAACCTGTTTTTGTGACCACCTGTGTATTTCAGGCACCTGATAATGACATGGCTGAGATAAAAAATGATGTCTAAGAACAAGAACATTTAATGATAAATTTAATTTTAGACAGGCATAATGCTGAAAATGTTTCATGACTATGTCAGTATTCAGGTAAAGTGATTTAGGAACAGAAGTATCCTGTACACATAGAAATAGCTAGTATCAGTGTGACTACTAATACTACTGCTACTACTACTACTACTACTACTAAAACTAAAACTCTTACTACACTACTATGCGCATGATGTTGATAAGGTTATTATTCTTATGATTGTCGTTGTTGTTATTACTATTACTTTTATTATTATTATTATTATTATTATTATTATTATTATTATAACAGGAGAAAACAACTCAACTTGGAGCCAAGAAAGGTAAATTAATTTATACTTTTTTACTATATTTCTTTCTGTAAAATATAATTATTGTGTTTATGTGTCTATATGTGCTTATGTACATCTGTATGTATTTTGTACGTTTATATATATGTGTATGTATATATATATGTATATATGTTTGTATGTGTGTATGTATGTACGTAAATATGAGTGCATGTGTTTGCGTTCTTTTGTTCATTCTCGGATTATTGCATCATTGTATATGTTAAATTTTTTATTTGCGATTACAATTTCAGAATCATCAATGTGCATCAAAATACAGAGAATTCATATTCTTCTCTAGAGGAAAGAGGAAATGACGTCCAATATGACGTCTGATTACATGGTGGTAAGTGAACTGATATTAATAAATGCTAAGGAAGAAAACGAGTATAGTTTGTTAACTTTACGCTTATTCAGACAATTTCACGACTAGAAATCCCTATAAACATACACAAATACATAATACATACATATATATATATACATACACACATATACATATTTATATATATATATATATACACACATATACATATTTATATATATATATATATATCTGTATATACATAGAGAGATTTTGAGAAAGAACAGATTCTAAATATGTTTGAAATAGTTTGAAATAGTTTTATAAATGTCCTTGTCTAGAAGGATCTTTGTTTGAAATTTTAAAATTTTACTAGATTTTGAAAAGAGACACTTTGTAAATGATTTTGAAATAGCTGTAAAATATAAAATACACAGACACACATTAGCACGATTATTGTTTTGTCCGCTGATCTTACATATGACGTCTCAATACCTGATGGTAAGAGAACTGATATTAATTAATGATAAAGAAGAAAACGAGTATTATTTATGAATCATACGCTTATTCAGACACTTTCGCTAAAAAGAAACAAGATAGATAGATAGATAGATGGATAGATAGATATTTCTTTTCCGGTGATTAATCGTACATACATAAGTTGACAATCCCTTATGCGAAAAGTTTCGGAATTTTCGCAATGCTTCGATTTTAGATTTGATGAGTTAGCCTTATATTACAAACTTTTTAAATACTAATTCCATTCATGTTTCATATACAGCTTTACTAAATGGTTATTTTAAGTTAAAACTGTGTTTGTGTGTTTATATATATATATATGTACATACACACACGTCAGCACGATTTTTGTTTTCTCCACATCTCACAAGTTTTATACAAACGAAAATTTTATTGCATGTTTCAGATAATCAGACTGCGTCAGCGGCTGTACAACAAGATACAGAGATGTGACAAAGTTTGAAAATAAACGAAACTGTTGTTCGTGAATGACAAAGAAGAAAACAAGTTCTATTTGTTAATCATACACTTCTTAAAACTGTTTTATGAATACTAACAGGATATTAAATTGTTAAAAGTTTTGTTTACTAAAATACAAAGACTTGAGTTTGTACAATGACACCAGATTTGAACTGTGTAAATAGCTACCTGTGAGAAATGTTATAAATATTTTAACGAGTTGCTAATCGCGAATTTTTAATCATACATTACCATTGTCTGAGATGTTACTCTAACTATGTGAAAACTTCGGGAGATTTATGACGTAAAATTAAAATATTTACCCACGTATACATTAACAAAAAAGAAACATTTGATCAATCTCAGTAACACTGGTCTCATTCATACATCTTTCCCCTTTTAATTTTATATATTTCCTCAGATGTAAGATCCTTGACGTCATGAAAGTCTTTATTTTCTTGTATAACAGTAACATGAGAAATGAAATTCCTGGCTGACAATGGCAGAATAAAACTATATTTACAGGTTTTTTTTTATACTAACAACAGTTTGCTTTCCACGACTTCGTAAACTTTATCTGTCAAAGCTGTTCCCTTTTTTGTGATACTTGTGAGTTTTTCATATTTTTATTCTCTATTTTCATTGAGTAAAGCATAATTCTATGTGATGATTTTGTAAAAGTTAGACGAGTTTTCGGGAGTACGAATCGATTTTGTTTGATTTTTGTTGTTTGTTTTGTTTTTTATGTTGAAATAAACGGCTTGGATTGGATTTGAAAAGCTTTTGGTTTTTTTAAACAATGTTTCTGTGTGTCCATGTTTCCTTTTAAAGAGGACAAGGGACGTAATGAAGGGAACTGCTAAACTAGTGTGTACTATTTTTCTGCTATTTTTCGATGACATAATCAATACATGTTCCAGTTCTCTGCTGTATTTTATTCTTTCCCTTCGTGCACAATAAGTAAACTAATGTTTCTCTTTGTCTTTCAAATGTGTTCGTCATTTTGTGTGTCTTTGTTCATAACACGATTTCTCCATCGATTTTTTTATTTCCACCATTCTGATTTTACACACCTCTCTTTTCTTTTCTATTATTCTCTATTTACCTGTTACTCTGTCTGATTATTCTTTCTTTCTTTATTTCACTGTATCCACACATCCATCCATCTGTCTACCCAATCACTGTCTCTGAATATATAATTACGTATGTAAGAACGTATGAGTGAGGAAACGACAGAACATGAGCTAAACGTATTGTGGGCAAGTAGTTAGAACAGGAAAACAGAAAAGGGAGATCATAAAGGGAAGTTACGTAACTACTAAACGTATGTGTGTGTAAGTGTGTGTATATATGTATATATAGATATACGTAGAGATATACATAGGTATAGTATACATACACACATATATTTATATATACACACACACACACACAGATACATTCATAGTTACATATATATCATGACAGTACACTACACAGCGTAACGCAACGCAAAGGTAACATAATGTAATATAGTATAAAATATGTAATAAAGCAAGCATAATAATAATAACAAAATAACACCAATGACAACAGACACACACACACGCATACACACACACACACACACACGCACACATTGCAGTATAAACCGAACACAATACAAAGAGTATGCTACACTATGGCGTGACAAAATAAAGAATATCATGTGTTTTCGGTTTAATTTTTGTTCGTCTTTTTCCATCCATGACTGGTTTTAAACAGAGTGGTAGAGTTACAACATACCAGAGTAAAACTGACCAAGTCATGTCATGACGTAAGAAACAAAACTTGGCAAATATCCATGTTGTCTAGGTCACGCGACAATTCAAAATGGCCGCCGTTTGTCAATGCAGCAAAGATTTGTATTGATTAAAAATGCACACGAACACTTACTTATATTCACACAGACACACGCGCAGATATAAAAGCATACATTGACACCCAAACATATACCACCTACCTACATATTTTCGTATATATATATCTATATTTTTTATATTTAAACATTATATATATATATATACACATATAGATATATGTGTGTGTTTCTGTGCGCGTGTATGTTTGTTTATATATATATATATATATATATATATATACATATATAAACAAATTTATGTATGAATGTATGTATGGAAATACACACATATACACACATGCATACATATATACAGATACAGATATATTCATACATACATATATACTTAACTACGTCTATATATATGTGTATAAATGCAAATATGGAAATACATACACCTGTATCGTAAAATATCTTCACACATACTTATAGAGGTACATAAATACACTCGCACATCAGTAAAGAAAATAATAATAATTAAAAAAAAATTATGTAAAAAATTGAAAAATAAAGAATAAAATATCATAAAAAGGAAACGAAGAAGAAGAATTAACAGTCTAAGTAGAATTAACTATTCAAAATACAACGCTGTATGTTATATCTCAGATTGCATTATGTATTTTTCTGATTCAATCGAGTGGATTTAGTTTATTAATAAATATGCATAGCCAATGAAACTAGTGTTAATATCGTGTATTTTGTATTGGTATCGTTGCTGTTGTTGTTTGGCAGACTATAAGAAAACTGCATAATGTTTAACTTGTATATGGTACAAGCTTACTCTAGTCACAAGAAATCATTTTGAAAATGTAAACTTGTGTGTTAAGTTTCTGTTCCTTATCGGAAAAAACCGTGAATGAGCCTTGGGGTGTATATGTAAGCTAAACTGAAGATGAGTTACGTACAGACTGGTAAGCTAGTAATATAGTGCTCTCTCTCTCTCTCTGTCTCTCTCTCTCTCTCTCTCTCTCTCTCTCTCTCTCTCTCTCTCTCTCTCTCTCTCTCTCTCTCTCTCTCTCTCTCTCTCTCTGAATGGTTTTTATATAACTATTTTATGATCTGTATTCAAAATTAAACTCAAAATAAAATGAATTAAAACTCACACTTAACGTTAATAATAATTTTCGTATGAGATCTTTGGTTCGTATCCGGATTTGAAGCAGTGCATGTGTAGACGCCATCTTGAAATCTCGTGGTATTTTTCAGTGCCAGTAGTCTGTTGTTACTGACAATCTGATTGGTCAGTTCCCATCTGTAAACGCATTTGATAAAACAGTCGGCTTTGCATGATAATGTGACGTCACTTCCTTCCTGTACGGTGATGACAGACGAAGAATTGAGTCGAAGTGAGCTGCCGGGACCATCTGTAAAAAAACACAACTAATAATAATAATAAATAAATAAATAAATAAATAAATAAATAAATAAATAAATAAATAAATAAATGGTATTTGTTTGTTTCTATTGTATCAACATGACAGTCATCATCATAATCATCTCCATCATTATCAACATTGTGGTCTTCGTCATCATGATTATTATTGCTATAGCTTGTGATACTGTTGACATTTTTGTTGTTTTGTTGCTATTATTGTTATTATTACTATTATTATTATTATTGTTATTGTTGTTGTTGTTATTATTATTATTATGTTTTTTGTTATTGTTTTTGTTATTCTTATTGTTGTTATTGTTATTGGTATCATTGTTCTTGTTGTTTGGCAGAATATAAGAAAAGTGCGTAATTTTTAACTTGTGTATGGTGCAATCTTACCCTAGTCACACGATAATCATTTTGAAAATGTAAACTTGTCTGTTGATTTTCTGTTCCTTATCTGAGAAAACGTGAATGAGCCTTGGGTTGTACGTGGAAGTTAAACTGAAAATGAGTTACGTACGTGACCCGTATCGAAGATTCTCTACGTGACCTAATACGTTGACGGACTCCATCTATGCAAAACCTGTCTTTTTACTGCATATTCGCACGAAAACGTTTGTAATTGATTGTCTGATATTTCAGGGATACGCCTCTAACAAATACTAAGTTATTTGTTCGTTTAATGATTTTTGTTTTTACTATAATTAGTTTCTTACTTACAATATACAGTCAAAGGAAATGCTTTGTTGGCAGTTTGTTTCGTATCTGGATTTTCAGCCGTACACACATAGAGGCCTGTCTGTGATCTATTAATATCAGCCAATGACAGAATGCTTGTGTTACTTATGACGTCATCTGCGACCTTCCATTTGTAATTACACGTGATGAAACACGTCGCCGAACAAGACACTATGACGTCGCATCCTTCCACAGCAGTCACAACAGACGAAGTATTCAGTTTGAGTGATGATCCAGGACCATCTCAAAAAAGCAAATTATCAACATCATCACCATCATTATCGGCAGCTTCGTCATCATTGTCTTTCCACATTTGTTTATTCTTTCTCAGAGTAGAAAGTGTGGGTTGCTAGTATTGTTACTTGCGAATATTGTCGTCGAAGTGATGGTGATGATGTAGTGTTTGAATTGTTGCTGTTGATATTACAATTACTACAAATATCATACTATTTATTTAGTTATTTATTTATTTTGCTAATATTTTTGCTGATTTATTGATTCTATTGTTTTGTCATCATTAACAGTACATAATTTGTAGGATGATAATAATGAATAAAACTTATTTTATCTCTCACTTCCAGTTTTATTTCATTGCTTTTTTCAATATATAATAGGTACAGTAATAATATTATTATTAAATAAGTTAATTTTACCCCTCACTTCTAGTTTTATTTGATTGCTGCGGTAAAAAATAAAACCACATGTCCAAACTGTTCCATGTTGACTGAGTTTCACTGATTTTATTGTCAGGGTGCTTATATTAACTGAACAGAAAAATCTGTAATCTTCTGGATGTTCACTAAGAAAATGACACTGACCGTTACTTCCATGTTTCTTGATCATAAAAATGGAAAGATGCCTTGCAGTTAAAAGTAAAAGGTGATCCAACAATTGCATATCTGTCTGATGTTGTTAACATGTAATACGCACCTAAAATTTAAAGTAATATTAAAAACAAAATTCAAATATTATTAAATACATTATTTATAATTACATTCTTGTTAAGTTTTTGTGTTATTTTTATTTATTTATTTATCTATTTATTTATTTACACTTTATTCCGTAATTATGTTACATTACGTTACGTTACGTTACGCTATGTTATAGACCGTCATGTTGTTATGTTATGTTGTGTTTTGTTATTGTCTCATGTTTTAATAGAGGTATGTTTCAAAAATAGTTATGTTTACATTAGTCAACGAAACATAACTTGGACTCAGTCTAGATTTCACAGTTTGTAAATGAAATACACTCAGGCACAGAAAAATGGTTCCTCTCAAAAACAGACAGACAGCCCTTAATGTAGACACGCCATTTGACAGATAAAACTCTTTATTGGGTCATATATCCTGTACACCCCTGACTGCTTTAATGGTATGCTCCAGTCTATTGATACAAGCAACAGCGAGAGCCTAATTATAATCTGGTAAATGTAATTAATAAGTCTACAAATAAATCTATAAATAAATCTAATTTTATATAATTTTGTTCTCCGTTCTGTGTTTAGTTTTATCGGACCAGTCTATAATTTATTACATGTATTATTCAAGGTAAACGGCAGGTAATTAGTAAATGCACTCAACCGTGTCTTCTGTTGTTTATGCTATACTATACTTTATGAGACGTCTGTCTTTTAGGAGGAATATAAAATACATACCTTGTACGTAATTTACACATCCCAGTAACACGAACACACAGAATGACTTACAACTCATTTCCAGTATTTTAATGTAAAAATACTTTTCGACGCCTTTTTTTTCTACTTTATTCATTTAACGTATCAGGTTTACTTCCTGCTTCATACACAATATGAACACAAGTGTCACTGGCTCTGCATGTTTATTAATAAACTAAATCCACTCGACTGAATCAGAAAAATACATAATGCAATATGTCACACAGCGTTGAATTTTGAATAATTATTTCTGCTTGGAATGTTTTTTCTTCTTCTTCGTTGTCTTTATATTTTCTTTGTTTATTTTTCTTTATTTCTTTATTATTTTGATGTACGTATATAGGTATTTTTGAAGGTATTTTACCTTACGGGTGTATGTATTTCCATATTTGTATTTATTCAGAAATGTATATTGACAAGTAGTTAAGTATGTATGTATATATCGTTGTATGCATATACGAATGTATGTGCGAATAAGTGTGTGTTACACATATATATATACACACACACATATATATATGTATATGCATGTATATAATATTTTTGAACGTAAGTGGTATATATATATATATATATATATATCTGTGTGCATGTTCGAGTATCAATATATGTTTGTATGTGTGTGTGTGTGTATACATATACAGTGGTACCTAGACTTACGAGTGCCTCAAATTACGAGGTTTCCGAGTTACCAGCAGTCGTTTGGTCGACGTTTTGCTTTGATTTGCGAGCGAAAATCCGAGTTATGAGCGAGCTTCAGATTCGCCGCCAGCAGTTCGTGCAATGAACAACACAACATCCATCCAGCATCCCGCGTCCCACTCGTCTACTTCACCTGGTTACCTCGCCGCGGAACCGTCTCTGTCATAGGTCCTAAGAAAGTGAGTGCAAAGGACAGTGCTGAGAAGAAGAAGTGGATGATGTCCATTGAATTAAAGCATGATATCATAAAAAAAAACATGAGCGAGGTGTGCGTGTATTCGATTTGGTTAGTCAGTACGAGCGTAGTACTTCTACGATATGTGTACCATACTGAAGCAGAAGGAGCCGATAAAGGCTGTAACTCCAGGTAAAGGCGTTAAAATAATTTGTCCGATCTCCAAAATAAATACACTTTACAAAACCAATTTATTTCTTTACATTCTCTTTTATTTTTATTTTTTATTATTATTATTTTTTATTATTGTTTTAAAAAGTTACCAGAAATGGGGGGGTTCGGAGCATGAACGGACTAATTGTATTTCAATTAATTTCAGTTGGAAAAACTGATTTCATATCCGAGAAAATTGACTTACGAGCTCGGCCACGGAACGAATTAAACTCGTAAGTCAAGGTACCACTGCGCGTGTGTGTGCGCGTGTGTGTGTGTGTTTCTGTGTGAGTGTAAGTAACGGTATTTTTTTATAATCAGAAATCTTTGTGCAAATTCTCAGGTGATAAATTATTTGCTGCAGAGATAAAGGGCGGCCATTTTGAATTGTGGCGTTAACCTAGGCAACATAGATGTTTGTCAAGTTTTGTTTCTCATGTTCTGACATGGCTGACCCGTTTTACTCTGGTATGTTGTAACTCTACACTCTATTTAAAAACAGCCGTGAATCAAAGAAAACGCACAAAAAATATAACCTAAAACACAAATAGTCTTTCTGTCAAGTTATTGAGTAGCATACTCTTTCTATTGTGTTCGGTTCTTACTGGAATATGTATGTGTGTGTGTGTGTGTGTGTGTGTGTGTGTGTGTGTGTGTGTGTATGTGTTTGAGTGTGTGTGAGTGTGTTTTATTGTTGTTGTTTTGTTATTATTATTATCTTTGCTACCTTACATATTTTTATATTGTATTACATTATATGCTTAACAAAACGCCCAAGAACGCCTTGTTCTGTTTGTACAGATATAATAACCAAACTAGCAACACCCCCCTATAAATATCACTGGATCCGTCTCTCGGACGACTTTGTCAAGTGTAATTCAACACGATTTGAAAGCAGCTGCATAAGAAAGTGTATTTACACCGATAAATCTTTTTGTCCTACGATCGCATTTGCACCCGTGACAGAACAAAGTGAAATAGTGTACAAACTGTCGCGTATTCTTCTGTGTTTCGACAAACGACACAAGTTTTTTGTTTTTGTAGTTTTTTTCTAATGAAAAGAAACTTTGAATGAAATATGCAGCGTTAAATTCATGTGTGTTGTCAGTTATTTTATGTCAGGTGTGATCCGGATTGCTTTTCATATAAATGTGTACCAGGGGGTGGGAGAGACAGAGAGACAGAGAGAGAGAGAGAGAGAGAGAGAGAGAGAGAGAGAGAGAGAGAGAGAGAGAGAGAGAGAGAGAGAGAGAGAGAGAGAGACAGACAGACAGACAGACAGAGAGAGAGATAATGTACATGTGTGTCTATACGTACGTTCGCATATACGTATATCTGTATGCGTGTGTACATATATATGTATATACTCATTTTGTTAAGCATATGTATGCATGTATGTATGTATGTATCTGTTTATGCATATCTATGTATGTATATATCTATGGATGTATGTATGTATAATGTATCTGTGTATGTATACGTGTGTATATAAACGTATACTACGTTTAGTAGTTACGTAACTTCCCTTTTTTATGTCCTACTCTATATATATATATATATATATATATATACATACACACATATATATGCATATATGCATGTATATAATATTTATGAGCGTATACTGATAGGTGGTATATGTGTATATGTGTATGTTCGGGTATCAATGTATCTGAGTGTGAGTGTGTGT
>CM022676.1:4403680-4438486 GCA_012295275.1 Chrysomallon squamiferum
AGTTATTTCTTACGTGCTTAAATCGTCATGAAACATTTTCAGCGTGATGCCTGTTAAATTTATCATTAAATGTTCTTGTTCTTAGACATCATTTTTTATCTCAGCCATCAGGTGGCTGAAATACACAGGTGGTTTCAAAAACAGGTTTGATTACTCTGTGTAAGGTAATTGTGTAATGTAATCTTGATTTATCTCCCCTTTACTCTATGGGTAAGTGTAATTAAAATACATAATAAAATAAATGAAAGAACAAGGAAAAAAATAAATATTCAAAGAACAAACAAACATTAGTATGAATATATGAATAAATGAACGAACGATCAAGTGGATGAATGAATAAATAAATAAAGAATAGAAAAAAAAAAATTCAATTAAAAAGAAAGAAAGAAAGGAAGAAAGAAGGAAGGAAGCAAACAGAACAAACAAACAAACAAACAAATACTTCTTTTGTTTCGGACGTAGAGAACAACGACAGTGACAATGATAACAGACAGAACAAGGAAAATTCCAAAAACGCTGCCAAATTCTTTTCCAAACTGACCGTTGTCTTCTACAGGGCCTGAAAATTCATTATTGAAAATAAAAACGTGAGATTAAGTTAATATATACTACTCAAAATAAGTTAAGGGTCATAGACGTTTGTGCAAATAAAGATAAGCTAATATGCTGAAATTCTCACGACTAATGACAAGTTATTTATTTGATGTTTCAAAACCAAGAAACAAAAAATAAAAACACCTTTGCTTGGAAACTAGTTTACTACCCAGATGGAGAAAGACATGCATCTCCAGAAATGGTAACTGGTGTAGCCCACATTAGCACTCACACATTCTCGGCAACGTTGGCACACGCTATTAACCAGGTGCTGGAACTAAAACTGAGGAATCATTTGTCATTCTGCAATAATTGCTGAGCCAGATGCTGGAAGTTGACGGCATGGACATGTTGTGATCGACATAGTCCATCCGACCTAACAAGGCAAGAGCTGAACGTTTTCCTGCTGTAGGAAATTGGTCACTACCCTGGCACGATGGAATCGTGGGTTGTCGTCATGGAACCAAGCTCCATTAATGATCTACAGAAGGGTTTTGTGATTCATGGGTGCGTCTACTCACACCATTCCACTTTCTCTTCGAAATGGTAGATGATGAACAACGTTAACATCAGCAAATCTTATTCGTTGACGAAGGTAAACACGAGCGCGCCCATCACTCAGCTAGAGAAGTCCTGTGATTCATCTGTGATATCCTGCACTGGATATGACGTCTGCGCCGGTGAAGGCGAGCGAATCTGTTAAGTCTGACTGTATGTTTTTGCTTCAATTCCATGAAACGGAAATCTGAGTTAATTTTTAAAAATACTAAATATAAGGGCAATGATTGCATGTCCCTTATGTCTATAGTCCTGATGACGACACAAAGGTTGTTATTCTAACACTATCTGCCGCCTCAAAAAAAAAAGAAAAAAAAGATACTTCCAAAAATAATTTTAAGAATGCTTTCGACCTTAACTTCTTTTGAGTTGTTTATTAATTATACTTCTTCAGTAGATTAATAATTTGTATTTGCTATTATTAATATGTCTTCAGAGAGTAGGTTATTATTTATTTGCTATAGTTAAGTTATCTTTAGTTAAAACGGTAGCTTTTATTACTATCAGTTATGTCTTCTGTAACAAACATGAACATATGCATACTACATAACACATACTACATAAGCACACACACACATACGCACGTAAATACACACAGATGGACACATATATACATAATATATACATACATATATAAAAACACACTTACATAGATATATATTTATACATATTCATACTTGCATGCATGCATATAGTTTACATTGCACATATCTATCTATTTCTCTATCTATATCTATCTATCTGTCTATCTATCTATATATATATATGTGTGTGTGTGTGTCAGTTTACCTATGTATATGTAGGTGTGTATTTATCTTTCTACATATATATGTAAATGTAGGTGTATATTTATGTGTCTACATATAAATGTATATACACTTACATATACATAAGTATACTCGCACACACACACACACACACACACAAACACACACCTATACACGTACATTTATACATACACACATACCACCGCACAAATTAAGAATCAAGATAACGTACATAGATGAAACGATTCCAAAGATTTTCTGACTGCTGTTTTCACTTTGTTTTCGGCCTCACAATAAAATCCTTCCCAATCTGAACAGGATGTCACTATCCAACTGTACTCCAATGTTGTAGCGTTCTGAACTTGGTGCAGCAGTTGTCTCCCTTTCAGTATTTTAATGGCGGACTTCGGTTTACTGGCAACGTTACATATAAACGTTGCATTTACTTTATTCTCCCTTGCATTGTTAGTCAAATGTTCAATGATCACTTTCGTCATAATGGACGGTTGGTCTGCAGTAAAAAAAAGTAGACTTTAATATTTCTCTACCATTTATTATCAAACCACTCTCTCTCTCTCTCTCTCTCTCTCTCTCTCTCTCTCTCTCTCTCTCTCTCTCTCTCTCTCTCTCTCTCTCTCTCTCTCTCTCTCTCTCTCTCTCTCTCTCTCTCTCTCTCTCTGTCTGTCTGTCTCCCTCTCTCTCTCCCCCTCCCTCCCTCTGAATTTCTCTGTGAATAGTTTTTATAAAACTATTTTATGATTTGTATTAAAAATTCATCTAAAAATAAAATGAATTAAAACTCACACGCAACGTTAATAACAGCTTTTGTATGTGATGTTTGGTTCGTATCCGGATTAGAAGCAGTGCATGTGTAGACGCCATCTTGAAATCTCGTGATATTAGTCAGTGCCAGTAGTCCGTTGTTACTGACAATCTGAGTGGTCAGTTGCCATCTGTAAAGGCATTTGGTGGTGCAATCGGCGTTGCATAACAATGTGACGTCACTTCCTTCCTCTACAGTGATGTCAGATGAAGAATTGACTCGAAGTGAGCTGCCGGGATAGTCTGTGAAGAAATAATAATAATAAATTAATTAATTAATTGATTAATAATATTAATAATATTAATAATTAATCAATAAATAAATATATCAATCATAATTGTTTGTTTCTATTATGATCAACATGATCTTCATGATAATAATAATCATCAACTTCATCGTCATCATAATCATCATTATTATTGTTATACCTGCTGATACTGTTGTTGTTGTTGTTGTTGTTATTGTTAGTATTATTATTATTATTATTATTATTATTATTATTATTATTATTGTTATTATAAATTAAATTGAAATTATAATACCTCTAACTTTCAACACAATTGTGTTACTCGAATATTGATGATCGATATTTTCACATCGCCAAATATTTCCTTCTTGATTTCTGTTGACAGATGTTATAGTAACTAGAAACTTGTTACGTAAACGTTTGAAAGTGTAATTTCCACTAATACGTGACAAAACATTACAGTGTCCGGGACGAAAACTATACTGGTCATAGATGACGTCATTCTCAAACCACCTGACGTGATGTGAAGTTTGGAAAATCTGACATGTCAACGTAAATGAAAAACCGCTGACAGCGTAAGGGGCAGATCCTCGAAGATTCGGACGTCCTGAAAGTAAACTGTAAACATTAAACACGCCCTGGCACGCCCGGACACGCCCACACCCTGAGACACACAGAGAGAGACACACCCTCAGATAAATACATAGATAAAGCAATCTATAGCCTAACAAATTGAATCTAATTTTATCTGGATATTCTTAAATAAACTTTTATATCTGGGTCTCTGATATTATAAATATACACGTCTAACAAATATTGACTTGTTTGTTTATTTTATCATTTGTATTTTTACTATAATTAGTTTCTTACTTACGATGAACAGTCAAATGAAGTGTTTTCATTAGCAGTTTGTTTCGAATCTGGATTTTCAGCCACGCACACATAGAGACCTGATTGTGATATATGAACATTAACCAATGACAGAATGTTTGTTTTACTTATAGGACGTCATTTGCGACCTTCCATTGATAATTACAAGTGATGAAACAAGTCGCCGAACACAGACACTGTGACGTCACTTCCTTCCACAGCAGTCATAACAGAAGAAGTATTCAGTTTGAGTGATGTTCCAGGACCATCTGTAAACAGCAAAAACTTTATCAACATCAGCATCATCATTATCGGCAGCTTCATCATCATTTTCTTCCTATTTTTGTTTAATCTTTCTGACAGTAGACATTGTGGGTTGCTCGTATTGTTAGTTATGGATGTTGTCATCGAAGTGATGGTGATACCGTAGTGCTTCAGTTGTTGCTGATGATATTACAATTAGTACTAATGTCACTACTATTTATTTATTTTGTTATTTATTTATTTATTTATCTTTATTTTGCTAATATTTTCGCTGATTTATTTAGTTTATTGTTTTGTCATCATTAACAGTACATATTTCGATAATAATGAAACTGAATTTTACCTCTCACTTCCAGTTTTATTTCATTGCTGCCTGGTTTAAAATCACCACATCTCCACACTGTTCCATGTTGACTGAGTTTCACTGATTTTATTGTCAGAGTGTTAATACCATTTGAACAGTTAAAAGTGTATTCTTCTGGATGTTCATTATGAAAATGACACTGACCGTGTCCATCTCGATCACTCATCCTGTATATTGTGTTATTCTCAAACCAACTTTTTACAAAAAAATGAAAATCACTCTGGCAGGTAAAAGTGAAAGGTGATCCACAAATTGCATATCTGTTTGATGTTGTTAAATTGTAATACAGACCTAAAATTTAAAATAATAAAAACAAAAATCCAAATAAAATTAAATACATTATTTATAATTACATTCTTGTTATGTTTTTGTGTTATTTTCATTAATTTATTTAATTACTATTAATTTATACTTTATTTTCATTAATTTATTTATTTATTATTTATTTATAGTTTATTCCATAATTATGTTACATTACGTTACGTTACTTTACACTTTGTTATGAACCGTCATGTTGTTATGTTATGTTATGTTGTCCCATGTTTTAATACAGATATGTTTGAAAAATTCAAATCACACAATTACGAATATATTTTTTACATTAGTCAACGAAACATAACTTCGACTCAATTTAGATTTCACAGTTTGTAAATTAATTGAACGCAGATACAGAAAAATGGTTCCCTTTCAAAACACAGAGATACAGCCTATAATGTAGCCACGCCATTTCATAGACAAAACTCTTTATTGGGTCATTTATCCTGTACACCCCTGACTGCTTTAATGGTATGCTCCAGTCTGTTCATTCAAGCAACAACGAGAGCCTATTTCCTATCTGGCAAATGCAATTAATAAATCTACAAATAAATGTATAAATAAATATAATTTTATATAATTTTGTATTGAGTTCTGTATTTAGTTGTACCAGACTATTCCATAATTTATTACATGTATTATTCAAGGTAAACGGCGGGTAATTAGTAAATGCACTCAACCGTGTCTTCTGTTGTTTATGCTAGACTATTCTATATGAGAAGCCTGTCATTTGGGACGAATATAAAATACATACCTTGTACGTAAATTACAGATCCCAGCAACACGAACACACAGAATAACTTACAACTCATTTCCAGTGTTTTAGTTTTAACTGCCGTTAATAAAAATATTGTTACTTTCTTTTCTTGACTTCTTTTTAGATTTTACTGCTGCTAATGTAAAACCAGTTTTCGACGCCTTCTTCTTGTACTTTATTCTGGTAACTTATGACGTTTACTTCCTGTGTCAAACATAACGTGACCAAAAGTCTCATTGGCTCTGCATATTTATTAATAAACTAAATCCACTCGATTGAATCAGAAAAAATACCTAATGCAGCCTTAAATATAACATACAGAGTTGTATTTTGAATAGTTAATTCTTCTTCGTAGGTTATTTCTTCTTCTTCTTCTTCGTTTTCTTTTTATTTTCTTTAATTTTTTTTGTATTTATTTATACTTTTGGTTAATTTATTTTATTTATTTATTTTTTTTGTATTTATCTACGTTTATAAGTATGTTGAAGGTATTTTACCTTACAGGTGTATGTATTTCGGTATTTGCATTTATACATATATGTAAATATACATGTAGTTAAGTACGTATATTTATATGTATATATCTCTATATGTATATATGTATGAATGTGTGTATATGTGTGTGTTTACATATATATATATGTGTGTGTGTGCGTGTATGTCTGTGTTTACATATATATACATATATACACAAACATACTTGCACACACACATATATGTAATGTTAAAATATATATATATATATAGATATATATAGCATGTACATATGTTGTATATCATATTTATGAGCGTAGGCAGGTAGGTGGTATATGTGCATGTTCGGGTATCAGTGTATGCTTGTATAGCTGTATACATACATACCTATATATATGTGTGTGTGTGTGTGTGTATGTGTGTGTGTAAGTAAGTGTGCGTGTGCATTTTTAGTAATTAGAAATCTTTGCTGCATAGATAAAGGGCGGCCATTTTGAATTGTGGCGTAACCTAGGCAACATGGATGTTTGCCAAGTTTTGTTTCTTACTTTATGACAAGACTTGGTCACTCTTATTTTGGTATGTTGTAACTCTACCACTCTTTTCAAAACCAGCCATGGATGGAAAAAGTCGAACAAAAGATTTAACGCAAAACACATGATACTCTTTCTGTCAAGTCATTGAGTAACATACTCTTTCTATTGTGTTCGGTTTATACTCCAATATGTGTGTATGTGTGTGTGTGTGTGTATGTGTGTGTGGTATGTGTGTAGGTGTGTGTGCGTTATTACTGTTGTTGTTTTGTTATTATTATTATGGTTGCTTTGTTACATATTTTTATATTGTATTACATTATGTTACACGTCGTTACGTTACGTTGTGTAGTGTACTGTCATGTTATTCTATATTATGTTCGTATGAATGTATGTGTGTGTGTGTATATACATATATGTATATATGTATGTATATATCTCAATATGTATATATCTATGTATGTGGGTATATGTTTGTGTTTACATATATATATATATATATATATATACATATATATATATATACATATATACATAACTCACAAACACAGACACACGCACACACACACACACATAAATAGAGTGTAGAGTTACAACATCCCAAAATAAAACTGACCAAGTCATGTGATGACGCATATATATCTATCTATATATATATATTTAAACATTCGTCAGTTTTATTTTGGTATATGAAATGTTTAAATATATGTATATATATATATATACGTCATGACATCACGTGGTCAGTTTTATTGTGGTATGTTGTGACTGTACCACTCTGTTTAAAACCAGTCATGCATGGAAAAAGACGAACAAAAGATTTAACGCAAAACACATGATACTCTTTCTGTCAAGTCATTGAGTAGCATACTCTTTCTATTGTGTTCGGTTTATACTGGAATATGTTTGTGTGTGTGTGTGTGTGTCTGTATGTTATTACTGTTGTTGTTTTGTTATTACTATTATGCTTGCTTTATTAAATATTTGTATACTATATTACATTATGTTACATTGCGTTAGGTTAGGCTGTATAGTGTACTGTCATACTCTGATATATTATGTACGTATGAATATGTGTGCGTGTGTGTGTGTATATATATATCTGTTTCTGTGTATGTATACTATACCTATGTATGTGTATACGTTTTATATATATATATACACACACACACACACACACACACACACACACACATACGTTTAGTAGTTAAGTGACTCTCCTTTATTATGTCCCTTTTCTGTTTTCCTGTTCTAACTGCTTGTTAACAATACGTTTAACCCATGTTCTGTCATTTCGTTAGACATACGTTGTTACATATGTAATTATATATTCAGAGACAGTGATTGGGTAGACAGATGGATGGATGTGTGGATACAATGAAGTAAAGAGAGAAAGAACGATCAGACAGAGTAACAGGTAAATAGAGAATAACAGAAAAGAAAAGAGAGGTGTGCAAAATCAGAATTGTTTAAATACAAAAATCGATGGAGAAAGCTTGTTATAAACAAAGACACACAAACAGACGAACACATTTGAAAAACAAAGACAAACATTACTTTACCTATTGTGTACGAAGGGAAAGAATAAAATATAGCAGAGAACTGGAAAATGTATTTATTATGTCAACGAAAAGATCTTTGTAGTCACGAACACAGAAAGAATCCTGCTGCTATGATAAAGATAGATAATATAATGAGCAGAAAAAATAGTACACACTTGTTTACTATTTACATCACTGCCTTTCATTACATCCTGTTTCCTATTTCCCATTCTAACTGCTTGATCACAGTTCCTTTAACCCATTTTCTCTCATTTCGGTCTTTTATTACATAACAAACAATTCCCAATAAAATCTAACAGTACAGAGAAAGACACTTAACACGAAACATGCACACACAGAAACATTGTTTAAAAAAACAAAAGCATTTTAGATCCAATAAAATCCGTTTATTTCAATATAAAATAAAAAAATAAAAATAAAAAAGTCGATTCGTACTCCCGAACCCTCATCAAACTTTTGGAAAATTATTATGTAGCATTATGCTTCACTCAATGTAAATAGAGAATAAAAAATATGAAAAACTCACAAGTATCACCAAAAAAGAGAATAGCATGGTTAATTATAGTTTACGAAGCCCTGGAAAGGAAACTCTTGTTAGTACAAAAAAAAAAAAAAAAGATTTAAATATAGTTTTATTCTGCCATTGTCAGGCAGGAATTTCGTTTCTCATGTTACTGTTGTACAAGAAAATAGAGACTTTCACGACGTCAAGGATCTTACATCTCAATTTTACGTCATAAATCTCCCGAAGTTTACACTTAGTTAGAGTCACATCTCAGACAATGGTAATGAATGATTAAAAATTCGCGATTAGCAACTCATTAAAATATTTATAACTTTTCTCACAATTAGCTATTTACACAGTTCAAATGTGGTGTCACTGTAGAAACTGAAGTCCTTGTATAATAATAAATAAAAACATTAACTAATTAATATTCTGTACGTTTTCATGAATCAGTTTTAAGAAGTGTATGATCAACAAATAGAACTTGCTTTCTTCTTTATCATTCATGAACAGCAGTTTCGTTTATTTTCAAACTTTAACACATCTCTGTCTAGTGTTGTACAGACGGTGGCGCAGTCTGATTATCTGAAACATGGAATGAAATTTTCGTTTCTATAAAACTTGTGAGATGTGGAGAAAACAATAATCGTGCTAACGTGTGAGTATGTACACATATATATATAAACACAGTTTCAACATAAAATAACTATTTAGGTAAGCTGTATATGAAAGATAAATGGAATTAATCTTTACAATGTTTCTATTTTAACGCTACCTCATCAAATAGATAATAAAACAATTCCGAAAATTCCGAAACATTTCCGATAAGTGATTCAGCTTAGGTATGTACGATTAATCACCGGAAAAGAAATATCTATCTATCCATCTGTCTATCTATCTATCTTGTTTCTGTTTTCGTGGAAGTGTCTGAATAAGCGTATGGTTAACAAACAATACTGGTTTTCTTCTTTATTATTAATTAATATCAGTTCTCTTACCATCAGGTATTAAAACGTCATATGTGAACTCATATCGTCTTTCCTCTACAGAAAAATATGAATTCTCTGTATCTTGATGTTCTGCTGCTGCTGCAGTCTGATTACCTGAAACATGTTTTGTTATATTTAAAAATTGTGATGTGCGAAGAAAACAATAATCGTGCTAATGTGTGTCTGTGTATATTATATTAGAAAATAAACTAAAAAGAATCAATTAAGAAGAAAGAAAGAAAGAAAGAAGGAAGGAAGGAAAGAAGGATACAAACAAACAAATATATAAACAAATCAATAAATACTTCTTTTGCATCGGAAGTAGAGGAAAACGATGATGACTATGATAACAGACAGAACGAAAAAAGTTCCAAAACCGCTGCCAAATCCTTTTCCAAACTGACCGTTGTCTTCAACAGGACCTGAAAATTCAGTAAAGAAAATAAAAACGTGAGATTACGTTATTATATGCTACTCAAAATAAGTTAAGGGTCAAAAATGTTTGTCAAAAAAAGAAAAGAAAGATATTTCCAAAAATAATTAACATTTTAATATTTCTCTATCATTTCTGATGCATGCATCCATATCTCTCTCTCTGTCTCTCTGAATCTCTCTGAATAGTTTTTTTATAACTACTTATGATCTGTATTCAAAATTAAATTCAAAATAAAATAAAGTAAAACAAACGTAAAAAAAACCGCGAATGATCCTTGGGGTATACGTCGAAGTTAAACTGAAGATGAGTTACGTACGTGACACGTATCGTACATCCTGTACGTGATCTAATACGTTGACGGGGTCCGTCTATACTAAGCTGTTCTACAGACTTGATATTCGCACGTAAACATTTATAATTGATTGTCTGATATTTGAAGCATACACCTCTAACAAATACTAAGTAATTTGTGAATTTTATCATTTTTATTTTTACGATAATTAGATTGTTAGTTAAGAATGTTGTCGTCGAAGTGATAAATACTAAGTTATTTGTTTACTTTATCATTTTTATTTTCAATAAAATTAGATTCTTACTTCCACAGCAGTCACTTCCTTCAACAGCAGTCACAACAGATGAAGTATTCAGCTTGAGTGATGTTCCAGGACAACCTGAAAAAAGCACATTATCAACATGATCATCATTATCGGCAGCATCATCATCATTGTCTTCATAGATTTGTTTATTCTTTCTGACAGTAGAAATTGTGGGTTGCTCATATTGTTAGTTATGGATGTTGTCGTCGAAGTGATGGTGATAGTGCACTGTTTCAGTTATTGCTGATGATATTATAATTATTACTAATGTCACTACTATTTATTTATTTTGTTATTTATTTATTTATTTATATTTATTTTGCTAATATGTTTCCTGATTTATTTAGTTCATTGTTTTATCATGATTAATAATTCGTAGGATGATGATAATGAAACTGAATTTTACCTCTCACTTCCAGTTTTATTTCATTGCTGCCTGGTTTAAAATCACCACATCTCCACACTGTTCCATGTTGACTGAGTTTCACTGATTTTATTGTCAGAGCGTTAATACCATCTGAACAGTTAAAAGTGTATTCTTCTGGATGTTCATTATGAAAATGACACTGACCGTGTCCATCTACATTACTCATCCTGTATATTGTGTTATTCTCAAACTAGCTTATTACAAAAAAATGAAAATCTCTCTGGCAGGTAAAAGTAAAAGGTGACCCAAAATTGCATATGTGTTTGATGTTGTTAAATTGTAATAGAGACCTAAAATTTAAAATAATAAAAAAAAGAATTCAAATAAAATTAAATTCATTTTTTATAATTACATTCTTGTTACGTATTTGTGTTATTTTTATTAATTTATTTATTTATTATTTATTTATACTTTATTCCATAAGTATGTTACATTACGTTACGTTACTTTACACTCTGTTATTATATCATGTTGTTATGTTATTGTCGCGTGTTTTAATACAGATATGTTTCAAAAATGCAAATGACACAATTACGCATATATTGTTAAAATTATTCAAGGAAACATAACTTCGACGCAATATAAAGTACATACCTTGTACGTAAATTACACATCCCAGCAACACGAACACACAGAATAACTTACAACCCATTTCCAGTGTTTTAGTTTTAACTGCCGTTAATAAAAATATAGTTACTGTCTTTTCTTGACTGCTTTCTCGAATTTACTGCTGTTAATGTAAAAGCAGTTTTCGACGCCTTCTTGTTGTACTTTATTCTGGTAACGTATCAAGTTTCCTTCCTGCTTCATACACAATATGAACACAAGAGTCATTGGCTCTGCATATTTATTAATAAATTTATCCTGGTAACATATTAGATTTACATCCTGCTTCATATACAATATGAACACTAGTCTCATTGGCTCTGCATATTTATTAATAAACTTTATTCTGGTAACATAGCAGATTTACATCCTGCTTCATACACAATATGAACACTAGTCTCATTGGCTCTGCATATTTATTAATAAACAAAATCCACTCGATTGAATCAGAAAAATACATAATGTAATCTGTGATATAATATATAGCGTTTTATTTTGAATAGTTAATTCTGCTTAGAGTGTTATTTCTTCTTCTTCGTTTTCTTTTTATGATATTTTATTTTTTATTTTTATTTTATATTTTTTATTTTTTTTTATAATTATTATTTTTTTTTACTGATGTCTGAGTGTATTTATGTACCTTTATAAGTATGTGTGAAGATATTTTACCATACAGGTGTCTGTATTTCCATATTTGCATTTATACACATATATATAGACATGTAGTTAAGTACATATGTATGTATGTATATATCTGTACATGTATATATGTATGTGTGTATATGTGCGTATTTCCATACAAACATTCATACATAAAAATATATATACATATATACATATATAAACAAACATACACGCGCACAGATACACACACACACACATATATATATATGATGTTTAAATATAAAAAAAATATAGATATATATACGTATATATGTAAATATATATACATGTAGGTAGCTCGTATATGTTCGGGTGTCAGTGTGTTCTTTTATATGTGTGTGTGTCTGTGTGAATGTACTTAAGTGTCCCTGTGCATTTTTAATCAATAGAAATCTTTGCTGCATTGAAAAAGGGCGGCCATTTTGAATTATCGCGTGACCTAGACAACATGGATGTTTGCCAAGTTTTCTGTCTTACGTCATGACATGACTTGGTCAGGTTTACTCTGGTATGTTGTAACTCTACCACTCTGTTTAAAACCAGTCATGCATGGAAAAAGACGAACAAAAATTAAACCCAAAACACATGATATTCTTTATTTTGTCACGCCATAGTGTAGCACACTCTTTCTATTGTGTTCGGTTTATACTGGAATGTGTGTGTGTGTGTGTGTATGTGTATGTGTGTGTGTCTTTTATCATTGGTGTTATTTTGTTATTATTATTATGCTTGCTTTATTACATATTTTAATATTGTATTACATTATGTTACATTGCGTTACGTTAATATCTGTAGTGTACTGTCATATTATGATATATATGTACGTATATATGTAGACAGATGGATGGATGTGTGGATACAGTGAAGTAAGGAAAGAAAGAACAATCAGACAGAGTAACAGATAAATAGAGAATAACAGAAAAGAAAAGAGAGGTGTGTAAAATCAGAATGGTTCAAGTACAAAAATCGATGGAGAAAGCTTGTAATAAACAAATACACACAAACAGACGAACACATTTGAAAGACAAAGAGAAACATTACTTTCTTATTGTGTACGAAGGGAAAGAATAAAATATAGCAGAGAATTGGAAAAATATATTTATTATGTCAATGAAAAAAATCTTTGTAATCACGAACACAGAAAGAAACCTGCTATATGAAGAAGAAACATGACGTAATGAGCAGAGAAATAGTACACACTAGTTTAGTTCTTACATCAGTCCCCTTCATTATGTCCCTTGTCCTGTTTCCCGTTCTAAATGCTTGCTCACAGTTCCTTTAACCCATTTTCTATCATTTCGGTCTTTGTTACATAAGCAACAATTCACAATAAAATCGAACAGTGCAGAGAAAGACATTTAATAGGAAACATGCACACACAGAAACATTGTTTAAAAAAAATTAATAATAAATAAATCCTGTAAATAAAAAAAACCCTGTAAATATAGATTTATTCTGGCATTGTCAGCCAGGAATTTCATTTGTCATGTTACTTTTATAAAAGAAAATAAAGACTTTCATGACATCAAGGATCTTTCGTCTGAGGAAATATAAAAAATGAAAAGATGAAACATGTGCGAAAGAGACCAATGTTGCTGAGATTGATCAAATGTTTCTTTTAATTAATGTATGCGTGGGTAAATAGTTTAATTTTAAGTCAGAAATCTCCCGAAGTTTTCACATAGTTAGAGTCACATCTCAGACAATGGTAATGAATGATTAAAAATTCGCGATTAGCAACTCATTAAAATATTTGTAACTTTTCTCACAGGTAGCTATTTACACAGTCCAAATGTGGTGTCACTGTAGAAACTGAAGTCTTTGTATTTTAACAAAAAAAAAATGTTTTAACAAATTAATATTCTGAAGGTTTTCATCAAACAGTTTTAAGAAGTGTATGATTAACAAATAGAACTTGTTTTCTTCTTTAACATTCACGAACAACAGTTTCCTTTATTTTCAAACTTTAATATATAATTGTAAGGATGGATCCTTTGTCATTTAAAACAATTTTAACATCAAATAACTATTTAGTTAAGCTGTGTATGAAATATAAATGGAATTCGTATTTTGAATGTTTCTATTTTAAGCCTTACTCATCAAATCGAAAATCCAAACATTCAGAAAATTCAGAAACACTTCCTATAAGGCATTCTGCTTATATATATGTACGATTCATCACCGGAGAAGAAATATCTATCTATCTATTTATCTATTTATCTATCTATCTATCTATCTATCTATCTATCTATCTATCTATCTATCTATCTATCTATCTATCTATCTATCTATCTATCTATCTATCTATCTATCTATCTATCTATCTTGTTTCTTTTTTCGTGGAAGTGTCTGAATAAACGTATTATTTCCAAACAATACTCGTTTTCTTCTTTATCACTTATTAATATCACTTACCATCAGGTATTAAGACGAGATATGCGAACTCATATCCTCTTTCTCCCAGAGAAGAATATGAATTATCTGTATCTTGATGTTCTGCTGCTGCTGCAGTCTGATTATCTGAAACATGGAATTAAATTATGTTTTGTTTTATTTAAAAATTGTGATGTGCGGAGAAAACAATAATCATCCTAATTTGTGTATATATATATATAAATACACAAACACATAGATACATACATATACATCAATCTAAGAGTGTGTCTGTTTATTATATTTTACAGCTATTTCAAAATCAGTTACGAAGTGTCTCTCCTCAAAATCTAAAACAATTTTAACATTTCATACAAATCTAGAAAACAATAATCGTCCTAACGTGTGTGTGTGTGTGAGTGTGTGTGTAAATATAAATACAGAAACACATAGATACATACATACATACACACATAGAGTGTGCATGTGTTTTTGGGTCTAAGAGTGTGCATGTGTTTTTGTAAATTATATTTTACAGCTATTTCAGAATCATTTACAAAGTGTCTCTCTTCAAAATCTAGAACAATTTTAACATTTCATACAAAGACACTTCTAGACAAAGATATTTATAAATCTATATAAAACTATTTCGTTCATATTTAGAATCTAGTTTTTCTCAAAATCTATCTATCTATCTATATCTATATATATATATATACATATGTATATGTATGTATGTATGTATTTATGTAAATGAATGTATTATGTATATATATATATATATGTATGTATGTATGTATGTATGTATGTTTATGGGGATTTCTTTTCATGAAATTGTTTGAATAAGCGTATGGTTAACAAGCTATACCCGTTTTCTTCTTTAGCATTTATTAATATCAGTTCACTTACCACCAGGCAATAAGACGTCATATGGGACGTCATTCCCTCTTTCCTCTAGAGAAGAATGAGAATTCTCTGTATTTTGATGCACATTGCTGATTCTGAAATTGCAAACGTAAATAAAATATATTACTTATGCATTGATGCAATAATCCGAGAATCAGCAAAAGAATGCAAACACATACATACATACATACACACATACATACACATATACATACATACATATATACATAGATATATACACACACATATATATATATATATACACACAAAATACATAGAGATATACATAAGCACATTTAGACAGATGCACATAAGCACATGGATTATAGTTTACAGAAAGAAGAATAGTAAAAAAGTATAAATTAATTTACCTTTGTTGGTTCCAAGTAGAGTTCTTTTCTGCTGTAATAATAATAATAATAATAATAATAATAATAATAATAATAATAATAATAATAATAATAATAATAATAGAAACAGCAATAAAAATAATAACAACAACAACAATGATAATAATAATAACCTTATCATCATCATGAGCATAGTAGTGTAGTAATAGTTTGAGTAGGATGAAGTAGTAGTAGTAGTAGTCACACTGATACTAGCTATTCCTATGTGTACAGTATACTTGTGTGGTTAAATCACTCTACTTGAATACTGACATAGTCATGAAACATTTTCAGCATTATGCCTGTCTAAAATTAAATTTATCATTAAATGTTCTTGTTCTTAGACATCATTTTTTACCTCAGCCATGTCATTATCAGGTGGCTGAAATACAGGTGGTCACAAAAACAGGTTTAATTACTCTGTGTAAGGTAATTGTGTAATGTAATCTTGATTTATCTCCCCTTTACTCTATGGGTAAGTGTAATTAAAATAGATAATAAAATAAATAAACGAACATAGAAAAAAATAAAGATACAAAGAACAAACAAACATTAGTATGAAGCTATGAATAAATGAACGAACGATCAAGTGGATGAATTAATAAATAAATAAAGAATAGAAAATAAAATAAAAATAATCAATTAAAACGAAAGAAAGGAAGAAAGAAAGGAAGAAGGAAAGAAGAAAACAAACAAATAAATAAATACTTCCTTTGTTTCGGACGTAGAGAACAACGACAATGAAACGATTCCAAAGATTTTTCTCACTGCTGTTTTCACTTTGTTTTCGGCCTCACAATAAAATACTTCCCAGTCTGAACAAGATGTCACTATCCAACTGTACTCCAATGTTGTAGCGTTCTGAACTTGATGCAGCAGTTGTCTCCCTTTCAATAATTTAATGGCGGACTTCGGATTACTGGCAACGTTACATATAAACGTTGCATTTACTTTATTCTCCCTTGCATGGTTAGTCAAATGTTCAATGATCACTTTCGCTTTAATGGACGGTTGGTCTGGAGGAAAAAAGTAGACTTTAATATTTCTCTACCATTTATTATCAAACCACTCTCTCTCTCTCTCTCTCTCTCTCTCTCTCTCTCTCTCTCTCTCTCTCTCTCTCTCTCTCTCTCTCTCTCTCTCTCTGAATAGTTTTTCTATAACTATTTTATGATTTGTATTCAAAACTAAACTCAAAATAAAATGAATTAAAACTCACATTTAACGTGAATAATAGTTTTGTTATGTGATGTTTGGTTCGTATCCGGATTAGAAGCAATGCATGTGTAGACGCCATCTTGAAATCTCGTGATATTAGTCAGTGCCAGTAATTCGTTGTTACTGACAATCCGATTGGTCATTTCCCATCTGTAAACGCATTTGATAAAACAATCGGCTTTGCATGATAATGTGACGTCACTTCCTTCCTCTACAGTGATGTCAGATGAAGAATTGACTCGAACTGAACTACCGGGACCGTCTATGAAAAAAATAATAATAATAAATAAATTAATTAATTAATTAATTAATTAATTAATTAATAATAATAATATTAATAATTAATAAATAAATAAATCAATCGTAGATGTTTGTTTCTATTATTATCAACATGATACTTATTATAATAATAATCATCAACATCATAGACATCTTCATCATCATTATTATTGTTATACCTGCTGATACTGTTGTTATTGGTGTTGCTGTTCTTGTTGTTGTTGTTGTTGTTGTTATTATTATTATCAATTAAATTTATATTATAATACCTCTAACTTTCAACACAATTGTGTTACTCGAATATCGATGATCGATATTTCTACATCGACAAATATTTCCTTCTTGATTTCTGTTGACAGATGTTATAGTAACTAGAAACTTGTTACGGAAACATTTTGAAGTGTAATTTCCACTAAAACGTGGGATAGCAACACAGTGTCCGTCACCAAAACTTAACACGTCATAGGTGACGTCATTCTCAAACCACATGACGTTACGTGTCCTTTGGAAAATCTGACATGTCAACGTAAATGAAAGACCGCTGACAGCGTAAGGGGCAGATCCCCGAAGATTCGGCGGTCCTGAAAGTAATCTGTAAACACTGAACACACCCGGGCACGCCCACACCCTGAGACACACAGAGAGAGACACACACTCAGATAAATACATAGATAAAGCAATCTATACCGTAACAAAGTGAGTCTGATCTTATCTGGATATTCTTAAATAAACGTTTATATCTGGGTCTCTGATATTATAAATATACACGTCTAACAAATATTGACTTGTTTGTTTATTTTATCATTTGTATTTTTACTATAATTAGTTTCTTACTTACGAGGTACAGTCAAATGAAGTGTTTTATTGGCAGTTTGTTTCGTATCTGGATTTTCAGTCACGCACACATAGAGACCTGATTGTGATATGTGAACATTAGCCAATGAGAGAATGCTTGTTTTACTTATGACGTCATCTGCGAGCTTCCATTGATAATTACACGTGATGAAACACGTCGCCGAACAAGACACTGTGACGTGAGTTCCTTCCACAGCAGTCACAACAGACGAAGTATTCAGCTTGAGTGATGTTCCAGGACCATCTGTAAAAAGCAAAAACATTATCAACATCAGCATCATCATTATCGGCAGCTTCATCATCATTATCTTCATATTTTTGTTTTATTCTTACTGGTGGTAGAAATTGTAGGTTACTCGTATTGTTAGTTATGGATGTTGTCGTGGAAGTGATGGTGATGATGTAGTGTTTGAATTGTTGCTGTTGGTATCATAATTATTACTGATGTCACAACTATTTATTTATTTATATTTATTTATTTTCCTAATATTTTTGCTGATATATTTAGTTTATTGTTTTGCCATTATTAACAGTACATATTTCTTAGGATGATAATAATAAATAAAACTGATTTTACCTCTCACTTCCAGTTTAATTTCATTGTTTTTTCTAACATCTAATAGATACAGTAATAATATTAATAATAAATAATTTAATTTTACCTCTCATTTCCAGGTTTATTTCATTTTTTTTTATCATCTAATAGGTACAGTAAAAATATTAATAATAAATAAGTTAATTTTACCTCTCACTTCCAGTTTTATTTCATTGCTTTTTTTAACATATAATAGGTACACTAATAACATTAATAATAAATAAGTTAATTTTACCTCTCACTTCCAGTTTTATTTCATTGCTGTGTGGAAAAATAACACCACATCTCCACACTGTTCCATGTTGACTGAGGTTCACTGATTTTATTGTGAGAGTGTTTAGTTCATCTGAACAGTTAAAACTGTATTCTTTTGGATGTTCACTAAGAAAATAACACTGACCGTATCTTCTTTCTTCAAGAATCAATATCGTGTATTGTATGTTATTCTCAGACCAGATAATTACAAGAGCAGGATGTCCTCGACAGGTAAAAGTAAAAGGTGATCCAACAATTGCATATTTCTCTGATGTTGTTAAACTCCAATACTGACCTTCAAATTAAAATAATAAAAAAAAAATCTAATAATATAAAATACATATTTTATAATTACATTCTTGTTAAGTTTTGTGTTGTTTTTATTTATTTATTTATTTATTTATTTATATCTTATTATTAGTAGTAGTACTAGTAGTAGTATTATACTTTACATTTAATTACTTTATGTTACATTAATACGATAAGCCATGTTATGGACTCTCATATCCTACTGTTATCTTATGTTATGTTATGTTATTGTCTCATGTTTTAATACAGATATGTTTCAAAAATTCAAATCACACAACTGTGATACCGACCTTCAATTTAAAATTATAATTAAAAAAATCTAATAATATTAAATACATATTTTATAATTATATTGTTGTTAAGTTTTGTATTATTATTATTATTATTATTATTATTATTATTATTATTATTATTATTATTATTATTATTATTATACTTTACGTTTTATTACTTTATCTTACATTAATACGATACGCCATGTTATGGACTCTCATATCCTAATGTTATGTTATCTTATGTTATGTTATGTTATTGTCTCATGCTTTAATACAGATATGTTTCAAAAATTCAAATCACACAATTACGCATATATATTTTACATTAGTCAACGAAACATAACTTCGACTGAGTATAGATTTCACAGTAAGTAAATGAAATGAACTCAGGTACAGATAAATGGTTCCCTCTCAAAAGACAGACAGATAGTCTATGGTGCAGATGCAGACAAAACTTTTATTGGGTCATGTATCATGTACACCCCTGACTGCTTTAATGGTATGCTCCAGTCTGTTCATATAAGCAATTACGAGAGCCTAATTATTATGTAGTAAATTTAATTAATATATCTATAAATAAATCTATAAATAAATCTAATTTTATATAATTTTGTTCTGTATTCTGTATTTAGTTGTATCAGACTATTCCACAATTTATTACATGTATTATAGAAGATAAACGGCAGGTGATAAGTAAATGAGCTCAACCGTGTCTTCTGTTGTTTATGCTAGACTATACTTTATTGGACGTCTGTCTTTTAGGAGGAATATAAAATACATACCTTGTACGTAAATTACACATCCCAGTAACACGAACACACAGAATATCTTACAACTCATTTCCAGTGTTTTAGTTTTAACTGCCGTTAATAAAAATATAGTTAATTTCTTTTCTTGACTGCTTTCTCGATTTTACTGCTGTTAATGTAAAAGCAGTTTTCGACGCCTTCTTCTTGTACTTTATTCTGGTAACTTATGAAGTTTTATTTCCTGTTTCATACACAATATGAACACTAGTCTCATTGGTTCTGCTTATTTATTAATAAACTAAATTCACTCGACTGAATCAGAAAAATACAAAATGCAACCTGAGATATAACATACAGAGTTGTATTTTGAAAAGTTAATTCTGCTTAGAATGTTTTTTCTTCTTCTTCGTTTTCTTTTGATTTGATTTGATTTGATTTGATTTTATTATTAGGTGGGTTTTTTTTTCGGTTTTTTTCTTGATGTCCGATTGTATTTATGTTCGTTTATAGATATGTGTGAAGGTATTTTATCTTATGTTTATACAGATATATATATATATATATAGACATGTAGTTAAATATATATTTATGTATGTATATATCTGTATATGTATATATGTATCTATGTGTGTATATGTGTGTGTTTACATACATATAAACATATATAAACAAACCTACAGGCACACAGACCCATATATGTATAAAATGTTTAAATATATATTTAGAGAGATATATATACGCATATATATATATATATATATATATATATATATATGATATATGTGTATGTGTGTGTTTGTGTGTTTTCGGATATCAGTTTATGCTTGTATATGTGTGTGTGCGTGTGTGTGTCAGTAAGTGTGCGTCTGCATTTTTAATAATTAGAAATCTTTGCTGCAGAATTGTGGCGTAATCTAGGCAACATCGATGTTTGTCAAGTTTTGTGTCTTACGTTGTGACATGACTTGGTCAGTTTTACTCTGGTATGTTGTAACTCTACCACTCTGTTCAAAACCAGTCATGGATGGAAAAAGACGAACAAAAAATGTAACCCAAAACACCTAATACTCTTTCTGTCAAGTCATTGAGTAGCATACTCTCTCTATTGTGTTCGGTTTATACTGGAATATGTGTTTGTGTGAGTGTGTGTGTGTGTGTGAGTGTGTGTGTGTGTGTGTGTGTGTCTGTGTGTTATTATTGTTGTTGTTTTGTTATTATTATTATGCTTACTTTATTACATATTTTTATATTGTATTACATTATGTTACATTGCGTTACGTTATTCTGTGTAATGTACTGTCATATTACGATACATTATGTTATCCTATCTTATGTTATGTTATGGTTTCATATTTTGATAAATATATTTCAAGACTTCATGTTGCACAGTTATTACCATTAGTCATCCACAAATGACGTCGACTCCACATTTGGTAAATGAAACGAGACTAACTCAGATAGAGATAAATAATTTGAATATAAAATACATACCTTGTACGTACAATACACACCCCAGTAACACGAATAACTTACAACTCATTTCCAGTATTTTAGTTTTCACTGTCGTTAATGAAAATAGATACTGTCTTAGCTATGTTTTTCTCTTTTAAATTCTTCCTTGTTTTCTTTCCTGTTGATGAATCACCACGTTTACTTTCTGTTTCGTAAGTAAAACACCCTTTATATTCTTTGTAAAATAGACAGTAATAGACTGTAATCTGTAATAGACTGGATTCAATCGACTGACTTCTGCAGTCTACGAAAAGACAGTCTACACGAAACTGATTATACTTTGAGATTTTATATTATTATTATTTAACGTTAGTGGTATTAGCATACATTTATGTAATAATGCTATGAATTATTGACAATGTTTTAGTTCAGGAATGGGCAAGCTTTTTTCAAGAAGCTGGCCACATGAGACAAGGCTCATCCTCAGTTGGGCTGCTGTTACTAATTTAGGCGATTTTGTGTTTTTACGTAGAGTTAATTTTAAGAAATTTTTCATTTTCATTTACTTCACGAACTGTTATAATAATATAAAAAAGTGACACGTGTTTTAGTATATTAGTAGATGACAAAATAGACACATGTTATGAAATTTGAACTTACGTTATTTTCCTTGTGAAATTAGGCGGGCCACTCAGAAAGCGGCGCGGGCCGCAGTTTGCCTACAACTGGTTTAGACGAATTCGTACGCATGAGTGCACATACTGGCGTATATGTTTATGAAAAGTAGGAAGATATGGTTTATTTTGTTTTTATTTTTTTATTATTATTTTTTTTTTTTATTTTTTTAATTTTTTTTTCTTTTTTTTTTTTTTTTTTTTTTTTATTTTTTTATTAAAACACGCGCAATAACGCCTACATTTGTTTGTTCAGATAAAATAACTGATTATACCACCACCCTCTGTAAACATCACTGCATCCGTTTCTCACACGAGATTTGCAGGTGTAATTCATGACGATATGAAACAGAACCAGATGAAAGATTACTTACACCGATAAATCTGTTTGATAAACCATAGTAAATGCATTCGTCACATAACAAACTGAAAAAGCGTAGAATATGTCGTGTATTCTTCACTCTTAAAGGAGAAGTTAAAAATGTTTGTTTATGAAAAGAAAATCTAAAGAAATATGTTGCGTAAACTCAGAATATTTTGTTTCTCGATAACATGTGAACCTTACCTGGGCCTCTTTCAAACTTAATATCTGAAGTCGATATTTTCAAAAGGTTTTTTTTTTTTTTTTTTTTCTTTTTCATACAAATGATCCTGATGGGCAGACAACTGAAAACAATTTTAGATTATAATAAATACTGATGTGCTTAACTCAAATATGTGGAGAAGCGAACATACAAAATATAAATAAAACAATATTAAAAGTAATAGATTTTGTTCTCAGGAAAACGATTCGAATAATCTTAATAAGAAAACAATTAATAATTTGTTTTCTCTTTTTCTTTTCTTTCTTTATTTCTTTATTATTATTTTTATTACTACTACTACTATTCTTCTTATTATTATTATTATTATTTTGTTCTCCTGATTATCTCTATATTGCGTGTATGCGTCTTTAAATGAATTAAAAAATAAATAAAAATAGATAAAACCGTTAAAGTACTGGGAGCACAAATCAAATGGTTAGACTGGGAATTAGCTGAAAGAGATTAGCAACGGAGAGATAATAATAAAAAAAATAACAATAACAATAACAACAATAATAATAATAATAATAATAATAATAATAATAATAAAGAAGAAGAAGAAGAGAAAGAACATGTTGGATGTACTAAAATGTTTCTTTCTTTCTTCTTTTCTTTTTACAGAATCACTGTAAACAGTCGAATACACAACAAACAATACACTGACAAATTACGTCATCTCCGATCATGCGTAAAACCTTCTTTTTCCACTATGTCGACCGTCTTGAAATATTAACCAGCAAACAATAATTTCCACCTTCAAAAGTTGAATGCATTTTAATCTATGCCGTTCAGCTAATTGATATATATAACAATTTATAACAAATCCGATAAATAGGTTATATCTACAAGTCACTATTTTTTTTTATGTTTTTATTATTGATATCCGAGTGTATTTTACCTTACAGGTGTATGTATTTCCATATTTGCATTTATACAGATATATATATAGACATGTAGTTAAGTATATATATATATATATATATATATATATATATATATATATATATATATATATATATATATATACATATAAAAACAAACATACACGCACACACACACACATATATACGCATATATATATAAATATAGCGTGCGTGTAAGTAAGTGTGCGTGTGCATTTTTAATAATTACAAATCTTTACTGCAGAGATAAAGGACGGCCATTTTGAATTGTCGCGTGACCTAGACAACATGGATGTTTGCCAAGGTTTGTTTCTTACGTTATGACAAGACTTGGTCAGTTTTATTCTGGTATGTTGTGACTCTACCACTCTGTTTAAAACCAGCCATGGATGGAAAAAGTCGAAAAAAAATTAATCCAAAATACCTAATACTCTTTATTTTGTCACGCCATAGTGTAGCATACTCTTTCTATTGTGTTCGGTTTATACTGAAATATGTGTGTGTGTGTGTGTGTGTGTGTGTGTGTGTGTGTGTGTGTGTGTGTGTGTGTGTGTGTGTGTTTCTGTGTGTTATTACTGTTGTTGTTTTGTTATTATTATTATGCTTACTTTATTACATATTTTTATATTGTATTACATTATGTTACATTGCGTTACGTTATTCTGTGTAATGTACTGTCATATTACGATACATTATGTTATCCTAACTTATGTTATGTTATGGTTTCATATTTTGATAAATATATTTCAAGACTTCATGTTGCACAGTTATTACCATTAGTCATCCACAAATGACGTCGACTCCACATTTGGTAAATGAAACGAGACTAACTCAGATAGAGATAAATAATTTGAATATAAAATACATACCTTGTACGTACAATACACACCCCAGTAACACGAATAACTTACAACTCATTTCCAGTATTTTAGTTTTCACTGTCGTTAATGAAAATATATACTGTCTTAGCTATGTTTTTCTCTTTTAAATTCTTCCTTGTTTTCTTTCCTGTTGATGCGTCAACACGTTTGCTTTCGGTTTCGTAAGTAAAACACACTTTATATTCTTCGTAAAATAGACTGTACTAGACTGTAATCTGTAATAGACTGGATTCAATCGACTGACTTCTGCACTCTACGAAAAGACAGTCTACACGAAACTGATTATACTTTGAGATTTTTATATTATTATTATTTAACGTTAGTGGTATTAGCATACATTTATGTAATAATGCTATGAATTACTGACAATGTTTTAGTTCAGGAATGGGCAAGCTTTTTTCAAGAAGCGGGCCACATGATACAAGGCTCATCCTCAGTTGCGCCGCAGTTACTAATTTAGGCGATATTGTGTTTTTACGTAGAGTTAATTTAAGAAATTTTTCATTTTCATTTACTTCAGGAACTGTTATAATAATATAAAAAAGTGACACGTGCTTTAGTATATTAGTAGATTGCAAAATAGACTCATTTTATAAAATTTGAACTCAGGTTATTTTCCTTGTGAAATTAGACGGGCCACTCAGAAAGCCACGCAGGCCGCAGTTTTTTTATGACTAGTTTAGACGAATTCGTACGAACGAGTGCGTATATTGGCGTGTATGTTTATGATACAAGGAAAAGTAGGAAGATATGGTTTATTTTGTGTTATGTTGTGACTCTACACTTTATTTAAAGCCAGCCATGGATGAACGAAAACGCACAAAACATATAACCTAAAACACAAATACTCTTTCTGTCAAGTTATTCAGTAGCATACTATTTCTATTGTGTTCGGTTCATACTGGAATTATGTCTATCTGTGTCTGTGTGTGTGTGTGTGTGTGTGTGTGTGTGTGTGTGTGTGTCTGTGTGTGTGTGTTTGAGTGTGTGTGAGTGTGTTTTATTGTTGTTGTTTTGTTATTATTATTATCCTTGCTTCCTTACATATTTTAATATTGTATTACATTATGTTACTTTGCGTTGTTACGTTGTGTAGTGAACTGTTATGTTATGATATATTATGTTATCCTGTGTTATCTTATGTTATGTTATTGTTGGATCGATTATTGGTGGATGTAAAACATGTAACTTGTAAGCACAGTTAACATCCCAGTAACATGAACACGCAGAATAACGTACAACTCATTTCCAGTATTTTAGTTTTCACTGTTGTTAATAAACAAAATATATATATAGTTTTAAAATTTTAGTACCCTTTCTTTACTACTTTCTTGTCTTCACTGCTATTAATGAAAAAAAATATATATATGCATTTTTTTGTTCTTCTTTGAAAGATTTACTGTCACTACCTGCTTGTATGAACACCCATACAATTGTTATTCATTGAAGTATCACGATGAAAAAGCAGTGCATTTCTAGTCTGTCCGACTGGTAGGCCCAGTGACGACATTTTTTAACACCCACACATACATACACACACACACACACACACACACACACACACACACACAAACACATAAACACACAGACAGATATACAGATTACAAGCTGAACAAAGCGCCAAAGAACGCCTAGTTCTGTTTGTACATATACAATAACCAAACTAGCAACACCCCCCTATTATGATCACTGGATCCGTCTCTCGGACGACTTTGTCAAGTGTATTTCAACACGATCTGAAAGCAGCTGCATAAGAAAGACTATTTACACCGATAACACTTTTTCTCTTACGATCGCATTCGCACCCGTGACATAACAAAGTGAAAGAGTGTAGAAACTGTCGCGTATTCTTCTGTGTGTATTAGATTTTTTTTTATTGATTTATTTGGTTTTATTTATTATTTATTGATTTTATTTTTTATTTTTTAATGAAAAGAAGCTTTGAATGAAATATGCAGAGTTAACTTCTTGTGACTTGTCAGTTATTTTATGTCAGGTGTGATCCTGGTTGCTTTTCAAGTGTTTGTGTATAGGGGGAGAAAGATAAATATATATATATATATAGAGAGAGAGAGAGAGAGAGAGAGAGAGAGAGAGAGAGAGAGAGAGAGAGAGAGAGAGAGAGAGAGAGAGAGAGAGAGAGAGCGTGTTAATGTACATGTCTATACATGCTTATGTTATTGCGTTTTTGTCTGTACGTACGTTCGTATGTATGTACATCTGTATGTGTGTGTACATTTATATGTATATACTAATTTTGTTAAGCATATGTATGTATGTATGTATGTATGTATCAGTGTATAGATGTATGGACAATGTATCTGTGTATGTATACGTATGTATATACACGTATACATACATTTAGCAGTTATGTAACTTCCCTTTGTTATGTCCCTTGTCTATTTCCTGTTCTAACTGTTTGCTCACAAATTCCTTTAACCTATTTTCTATCATTTCAATCATTGTTACACAAGCAACAATAAACAATCGTTGTTTTTTGTTTCTTTTAATGGTTCCTCTTCCTGATATACTTTTAAGTCTGGATAACATGTAAAATCAACTATTTACATCTGCTAGTACAGTTCTAGAAGTTTGAAAAGAGGGTAATGGAAAGAAAAAAACAATTAAACTCTTCAGGACAACAGAGATAAGTTTCCTAATTTATTGAAAGGCAATTTTAGTAATACATCTGTGTTCAGAGATGTTAAAGTGATTACATCAGTTAATTTGTAGTTTTCTCTACCCCAATTCTTCAGTTCCTTTTCTTTGTTATAAATGAACTGTGCAAAAAATACTGAAGACGTACAACAGTAATTCTACATCACAATGTCAGCCACAAGTCGATTCATTAGAACAGAGAAACACACGTTTGAAGGGTGCAAGTGAAAATATTGTATGTGGATTTTATTATTATTTATTTATTTATATATTTTTCTGGTCAACAATGTAGCTATGCAGTATATCATTATATCATCCATTTTTGAAGATTATGAATTATTTTTTATTTTATATTTTTTTTGATACCGCTGTTTACAGAGTATCAACAAATGGAATTCCACGGGTTGAACAGTTCTTCACGTGAATCCCATGTGTTCGTCCGTTATAAATACTACCCAAGCCGTTAATATGAAAAACCAGTTCGTATGCACTCCTCAAACTTTTACAGAATCATCACAAAATCATCATACAGAATTAAACCCCACTCAATGCAGATTGAGTGTAAAAAGATGAAGAACTCAAAAGTATCACCAAAAATGATACGGGTTACCAGACACTAAAGCAGGTACTCTTGTTAGTAAATAAAACTGTAAATATAGTTTTATTGTCATTGTCAGCCAGAAATTTCATTTCTCATGTCACCGATACACAGGAAGAAAAAAAAAAATAATAATAAAAATAAAAATGCGAATTTGAACGAAGTTTCGTTTCTTGGATATCATCGCGGGAAGACATTACTGAGATTGATAAAACTATTTTCTTTTTTTAATTTATGTTTTTATGTGTATCTACTTAATACTTAATTTTAACTGATAAATATCAAGAGATATTAACATAGTTACATTCACAATTCACGCAATGTTAGTGAATGGTAGAAATTCGCGATTGGCAACTCCTCATTAAAATGTTCATAACTTTTCTCACAGGTAGTTCTTTACACAGTTCAAATCTGGCGTCACTGTTGAAACTGAAGTCTCCCTATTTAAATAAAAATATTTAACAAATTAATATTCCCCAAGTTTTCGTGAAAGTGCCTTAAAAAGTGAATGATTGACAAACAGAACTTGTTTCCTTGTTTATCATTCATGAACAGGATCTCATTTGTTCTCAAATTTGATGACGTCATATGGGACGTCATTTCGTCTTTCCTCTAGAGAAGAATATGGATTCCCTGTGTCTTGATGCTCTGCTGCTGTTGCAGTCTGATTATCTGAAACATGAATTAAATTATCTTTTGACTTACATAATCATTGATAGCGCGTTCATGTATTTATTGAGTGTATTAATATACATGTAAGAATCTTTGTATGTAGCTACGTACACATACATATCTGAGTGTATGCATATATGTATCTACGTGGGTGTTTGTGTGTCTCTATCTACGTGAGTATATATGTATGTGTGTGTAAGTAGGTATGTGTGTGTATGTATGTATGTATGTGTATATGTCAACTTACCAGAAACCTGACTAACGTTGTAGTACACAGGCTGATTTCAGCTGATTCTGAAATTTCAAAAGTAAATAAAATATATTACATATACATTGAAGTAATAATCTGAAAAGAAACAAAGAAATGCAAACACACGTACATGTACACATACCATACAATCATACATATGTGTGTGTATATATATATAGATAGATAGATAGATAGATAGATATTACATACATATATCCATATTACGTACTTACATACATTACATCTTTACGAATGTACATACATACATATATATTAGATATATATATACATACAAACATATACACATACAAACATACATAGATACATAAATATATACAGATCCAAACATACATAGATATATACGCAGATACATAGTGACAGACAGACAGACGCACATACGTACATATATACATGCTTACATACATTCATCCATATATAAATGAATATAGACATGCCTATGTACGTATTTAAACACATGAATATATTTTAGAGACAGAAAGAAAATAGTACAAATATATAAATTAAAATACCTTTCTGGATTAGAAGCTGCCTTCTTCTTTCCTATAATATTAATAATAATATACTAATAATAATAATAATAATAATAAGAAGAAGAAGAAGAAGAAGAAGAATAGCAATAATAATAATAATAATAATAATAATAATAATATCATCATCACTATCATAAACATAGTTATAGTAGTAGTAGTAGTAGTAGTAGTAGTAGTAGTAGTAGCAGTAGTAGTAATCCTAATAGTTGTGGTGGTGTTGATGGTGGTGGCACTGAAACTAGTACTAGCTATTGTTATGTATACAATATACCTCTCTCTTCAAATTACGCTATTTAATTGCAGAGCCCTTTATTGGGAATAGTACCTATCGTGAAATATTTTTTGTATTATGTCTGTCTGAAATAAATCCATGATTAAACCTTGTTCTGCTTGCAAATCATTTTTCTTTATCAGGTGTCTGAAATGCCCAGTTAGTCGCGAACACAGGTTTGGTTACTCTGTTCAGGGTAATTGGCTGCATTAGACTAGATTTATCTCCCTTGTACTTATAGGTAAAACTAAATAAAATTCATAATAAAATAAACAAACGAACAAAGAAACAAATAAAGATACAAACAATAAACAAGCAATAGCATGATTCAATTAATAAATGAATGAATGGATAAAAGGAGCAACAAACAAATGCACGAATGAATGAATAAATAATACAAAGTAAAATAAAAAGAAATATACAAATAAGTAAACAAAGAAGTAAAAAAGAAAGAAAGAAACTAGCAGACAAACAAACAAATAAATAAGTAAATAAGAAACAAACAAACCCAACAAAAATAAATAAATAAATCAGTAAATAAATAAACAAATAAAGAAATACTTCTTTTGTTTCGAACGTAGAGAACAACGACAATGACAATTATAACAGACAGAACAAGCAAAGTTCCAAAACCGCTGCCAAATCCTTTTCCATACTGACCGTTGTCTTCTACAGAACCTAAAAATTCATTAACACAAATAAAAATTTGAAACTGAGTTAATATATTGTTTATATTCCTTCAATAATTAGTTAATTTTTTATATTTGATATTATCAAAACATCTTCACAGACTAGGTAATTATTTATTTGATGTTGCTAAATTATCTTCAGTTAAAACGTAACTTTCATTCGTATTAATTGAATTTTCTTTAACAAACATGCATATACTCATACTACATAAACACAAACTGCAAAAGCTCAGAAATAGAGACGCACACAGACACACACGTATGTACATACAGACAAATATACATACATAGATACATACATATATTTTTTCATAAACATACACACATATGGACACACGTATGAAGAATCAAGATAACGTACATAGAAGAAACGATTCCAAAGATTTTCTGACTTCTGTTTTCACTTTGTTTTCACTTTGTTTTCGGCCTCATAATAAAATCCTTCCCAGTCTGAACAAGATGTCACTATCCAACTGTATTCCAATGTCGTGGCGTTCTGAACTTCGTGCAGCAGCTGTCTCCCTTTCAGTATTTTAATGGCAGACTTCGGATTACTATCAACGTTACATACAAACGTAGCATTTAGTTTATTCTCCCTTGCCTTGTTAGTTAAATGTTCAATGATCACTTTCGTCATAATGGACGGTTGGTATGGAGTCAAAAAAAGTACACTTTAATATTTCTCTATCATTTATTATCCATCCATTCTCTCTCTCTCTCTCTCTCTCTCTCTCTCTCTCTCTCTCTCTCTCTCTCTCTCTCTCTCTCTCTCTCTCTCTCTCTCTCTCTCTCTCTCTCTCTCTCTCTCTCTCTCTCTCTCTCTCTCTCTCTCTCTCTCTCTCTCTCTCTCTCTCTCTCTCTCTCTCTCTCTCTCTCTCTCTCTCTCTCTCTCTCTCTCTCTCTCTCTCTGAATCTCTCTGAGTAGTTTTTCTATAACTATTTTATGATCTGTATTCAAAACTAAACTCAAAATAAAATGAATTAAAACTCACACGTAACGTTAATAATAATTTTGCTATGCGATGTTTGGTTCGTATCCGGATTAGAAGCAATGCATGTGTAGACGCCATCTTGAAATCTCGTGATATTAGTCAGTGCCAGTAGTCCGTTGTTACTGACAATCTGATTGGTCAGTTCCCATCTGTAAAGGCATTTGATAAAACAATCGGCTTTGCATGATATTGTGACGTCACTTCCTTCCTGTACTGTGATGTCAGATGAAGAATTGACTCGAAGTGAACTACCGGGACCGTCTGTGAATTTACTTTTTTTAAATTATAATAATAATAGTAACAATAATAACAACAATAACAATAATAATAATAATAATAATAATAATAATAATAATAATAATAATAATAATAATAATAACAATAATAACAATAATAATAAAAATAATGATAATAATAACATTTAATAAATAAATACATCAATGGTATTTGTTTGTTTCTATTTTATCATCGATTTTTGTATTTCAACCATTCTGATTTTACACACCTCTCTTTTCTTTTCTGTTATTCTCTATTTATCTGTTACTCTGTCTGATTGTTCTTTCTTTCTTTACTTCCCTGTATCCACACATCCATCCATCTGTCTACCCAATCACTGTCTCTGAATATATAATTACACATGTAACAACGTATGTCTAACGAAATGACACAACATGGGTTTAACGAATTGTGGGCAAGCAGTTAGAGCAAGGAAACAGACAAGGGACATAATAAAGGAGAGTCACTTAACTACTAAACGTATGTGTGTGTGTGTGTGTGTGTGTGTGCATATATATATAAACGTATACACATACATAGGTATAGTATACATACACAGAAACAGATATATATATACACACACACTCACACACATATTCATACGTACATAATATATCAGAGTATGACAGTACACTATACAGCCTAACCTAACGCAATGTAACATAATGTAATATAGTATAAAAATATTTAATAAAGCAAGCATAATAGTAATAACAAAACAACAACAGTAATAACATACAGACACACACACACACACACACACATATTCCAGTATAAACCGAACACAATAGAGAGAGTATGCTACTCAATGACTTGACAGAAAGAATATCATGTGTTTTGTAGTATATCTTTTGTTCGTCTTTTTCCATGCATGACTGGTTTTAAACAGAGTGGTACAGTCACAACATACCACAATAAAACTGACCACGTGATGTCATGATGTATATATATATATATACATATATTTAAACATTTCATATACCAAAATAAAACTGACGAATGTTTAAATATATATATATAGATAGATATATATGCGTCATCACATGACTTGGTCAGTTTTATTTTGGGATGTTGTAACTCTACACTCTATTTATGTGTGTGTGTGTGTGCGTGTGTGTGTGTTTGTGAGTTATGTATATATGTATATATATATATATATATATATATATATATATGTATATATATATATATATATATATATATATATATATATATGTAAACACAAACATATACCCACATACATAGATATATACATATTGAGATATATACATACATATATACATATATGTATATACACACACACACATACATTCATACGTACATAATATACAATAACATGACAGTACACTACACAACGTAACGTAACGACGTCTAACATAATGTAATACAATATAAAAATATGTAACAAAGCAAGCATAATAATAATAACAAAACAACAACAGTAATAACACACACACACCTACACACATACCACACACATATTCCAGTATAAACCGAACACAATAGAAAGAATATGCTACTCAATGACTTGACAGAAAGAGTATCATGTGTTTTGCGTTAAATCTTTTGTTCGACTTTTTCCATCCATGACTGGTTTTAAACAGAGTGGTAGAGTTACAACATACAACAATAAAACTGACCAAGTCTTGTCATAAAGTAAGAAACAAAACTTGGCAAACATCCATGTTGCCTAGGTTACGCCACAATTCAAAATGGCCGCCCTTTATCTATGCAGCAAAGATTTCTAATTACTAAAAATGCACACGCACACTTACTTAGACACACACACACACACACACACACACACACACATATATATATAGGTATGTATGTATACACATATACAAGCATACACTGATACCCGAACATGCACATATACCACCTACCTGCCTACGCTCATAAATATGATATACATACAACATATGTACATGCTATATATATCTATATATATATATATTTTAACATTACATATATGTGTGTGTGCAAATATGTTTGTGTATATATATATATATATATATGTAAACACACACATATACATACATTCATACATATATACATATAGAGATATATACATATAAATATACGTACTTAACTACATGTATATTTACATATATGTAGAAATGCAAATACCGAAATACATACACCTGTAAGGTAAAATACCTTCAACATACTTATAAACGTAGATAAATACAAAAAAATAAATAAATAAAATAAATTAACCAAAAGTATAAATAAATACAAAAAAAAAAATAAAATAAAATAAAAAGAAAACGAAGAAGAAGAAGAAGAAATAACCTACTAAGAAGAATTAACTATTCAAAATACAACTCTGTATGTTATATCTCAGGCTGTATTAGGTATTTTTTCTGATTCAATCGAGTGGATTTAGTTTATTAATAAATATGCAGAGCCAATGAGACTTTTGGTCACGTTCTGTTTGACACAGGAAGTAAACGTCATAAGTTACCAGAATAAAGTACAAGAAGAAGGCGTCGAAAACTGGTTTTACATTAGCAGCAGTAAAATCTAAAAAGAAGTCAAGAAAAGAAACTAACTATATTTTTATTAACGGCAGTTAAAACTAAAACACTGGAAATGAGTTGTAAGTTATTCTGTGTGTTCGTTTTACTGGGATGTGTAATTTACGTACAAGGTATGTATTTTATATTCCTCTCAAATGACAGACGTCTCATAAAGAATAGTCTAGCATAAACAACAGAAGACACGGTTGTGTGCATTTACTAATGACCTGCCGTTTACCTTGAATAATACATGTAATAAATTATAGACTGGTCCGATAGAA
>CM022676.1:4438686-4536186 GCA_012295275.1 Chrysomallon squamiferum
CGCGTAATTTCCATTAACAGTGACAAAACATTACAGTGTCCGGGCCCAAAAACTATACACGTCATAGATGACGTCATTCTCAAACCACCTGACGCGATGTGAAGTTTGGAAAATCTGACATGTCAACGTAAATGAAAGACCGCTGACAACGTAAGGGGCAGATCCCTGAAGATTCGGGCGTCCTGAAAGTAAACTGTAAACATTAAACACACCCTGGCACGCCCACACCCTGAGACACAGAGAGAGAAACACACTCAGATAAATACATAGATAAAACAATCTATAGCCTAACAAAGTGAGTCTAATTTTATCTGGATATTCTTAAATAAACGTTTATATCTAACAAATATTATTATAAATATACACGTCTAACAAATATTGACTTGTTTGTTTATTTTATCATTTGTATTTTTACTCTAATTAGTTTATTACTTACTATGAACAGTCAAATGAAGTGTTTTATTAGCAGTTTGTTTCGTATCTGGATTTTCAGCCGTACACACATAGAGACGTGATTGTGATATATGAACATTAGCCAATGACAGAATATTTGTGTTACTTATGACGTCATCTGCGACCTTCCATTGATAATTACACGTGATGAAACACGTCGCCGAACACAACAGTGTGACGTCACTTCCTTCCACAACAGTCACAACAGATGAAGTATTCAGTTTGAGTGATGTTCCAGGACCATCTATAAAAAGCAAAAACATTATCAACATCAGCATCATCATTATCGGCATCATCATTGACTTCATACATTTGTTTTATCTTTCACAGAGTAGAAACTGTGGGTTGCTCGTATTGTTAGTTGTGAATGTTGTCGTCGTAGTGATGGTGATATCGTAGTGTTTCAGTTGTTGCTGTTATTATTATAACTATTTATTTATTCTGTTATTATTTTTGATGATTTATTAATTTTATTGTTTTTTCGTCATTAACAGTACTTATTTCGTAGGATGATAATAATAAACAAAACTGATTTTTACCTCTCACTTCCAGTTTTATTTCATTGCTGCGCTCAAAAAGATCACCACATCTCCACACTGTTCCATGTTGACTGAGTTTCACTGATTTTATTGTCAGAGTGTTAATACCATTTGAACAGTTAAAAGTGTATTCTTCTGGATGTTTACTATAAAAATGACACTGTCCAAGTTCATGCATTATGTGTTCTGTGTTATTCTCAAACCAAATTATTACATCAGAATGGAAAGCTGTCTTGCAGGTAAAAGTAAAAGGTGATCCAACAATTGCATATCTGTTTGATGTTGTTAAATTGTAATACAGACCTAAAATTTTAAATAATAAAAAAAAAATATATAAAATTAAATTCATTTTTCATAATTACATTCTTGTTAATTTTTTGTGTTGTTTTCATTAATTTATTTATTTATTATTTATTTATACTTCATTCCATAATTATGTTACATTACGTTACGTTCCTTTACGCTCTGTTATGGACCGTCATCTTGTTATGATTTTTTATGTTATGTTATTGTCTCATGTTTTAATACGGATATGTTTCAAAAATTCAAATCACACAATTACGCAGATATTTTTTACATTAGTCAACGAAACATAACTTCGACTCAATTTAGATTTCTCAGTTTGTAAATTAAATTAACTCAGGTACAGATAAATAGTTGCGTCTCAAAAGACAGACTGACAGCCCATAATAGAGACACGCCATTTCACAGACAAAACTCTTTATTAGGTCATGTATCCTGTACACCCCTGACTGCATTAATGGTATGCTCCAGTCTGTTCATACAAGCAACAGCGAGAGCCTAATTATAATCTGGTAAATGTAATCAATAAATCTACAAAGAAATCTATGAATAAATATAATTTTATATAATTTTGTTCTCTGTTCTGTATTTAGTTTTATCGGACCAGTCTATAATTTATTACAGGTATTATTCAAGGTAAACGGCAGGTAATTAGTAAATGCACTCAACCGTGTCTTGTGTTGTTCATGCTGTACTATACTTTATGAGACGTCTGTCTTTTAGGAGGAATATAAAAAACATACTTGTTCGTAAATTACAGATCCCAGTAACACGAACACACAGAATAACTTATAACTCATTTCAAGTATTTTACTTTTTACTGCTGTTAATATAAAAGCAGTTTTCGACGCCTTCAACGTATGAGGTTTACTTCCTGCTTCATACACAATATGAACACAAGTGTCACTGGCTCTGCATATTTATGTTTCCCAAGGTTTGTTTCTTACCTTATGACATGACTTGGTCAGTTTTATTTTGGTATGTTGTGACTCTACCACTCTGTTCAAAACCAGTCATGGATGGAAAAAGTCGAACAAAAGATTTAACGCAAAACACCTAATACTCTTTCCTGTTTCGATATTTGCATTTATACATATATGTAAATATACATGTTGTTAAGTACGTATATATGTATGTATATCTCTCTCTCTCTCTCTCTCTCTCTCTCTCTCTCTCTATATATATATATATATATATATATATATGAATGAATGTGTGTACATGTGTGTGTTTACATATATATATATATATATGTGTCTGTGTGTGTTGTATGTATATAATATTTATGAGCGTAGGCAGGTAGGTGGTATATGTGCATGTTCGGGTATCTGTGTATGCTTGTATATGTGTATACATACATACCTATATATATATATATGTGTATGTGTGTGTGTGTGTGTGTGTTTTTATGTGTGTGTGTGTGTAAGTAAGTAAGTGTGCGTGTGCATTTCTGGTAATTAGAAATCTTTGCTGCATAGATAAAGGGCGGCCATTTTGAATTGTGGCGTAACCTAGGCAACATGAATGTTTCCCAAGGTTTTTTTCTTACGTTATGACAAGACTTGGTCAGTTTTATTTTGGTATGTTGTGACTCTACCACTCTGTTTAAAACCAGCCATGGATGGAAAAAGTCGAACAAAAGATTTAACGCAAAACACATGATACTCTTTCTGTCAAGTCATTGAGTATCATACTCTTTCTATTGTGTTCGGTTTATACTGGAGTATGTCTGTGTGTGTGTGTGTATGTGTAGGTGTGTGTAGGTGTGTGTGTGTTGGTGAATGTTTGTAGCTCTATGTAGGTGTGTGTGTATGTGTGTAGGTGTGTGTGTGTAGGTGTATGTGTGTGTTATTATTGTTGTGGTTTTATTATTATTATTATGCTTGCTTTGTTACATATTTTTATATTGTATTACATTATGTTACACGTCGTTACGTTACGTTGTGTAGTGTACTGTCATATTATTATATATTATGTACGTAACAATGTATGTGTGTGTGTCTTTGTATATATATATATATATATATATACACGTATCTATCTATCTACCTATATATAATTATGTCCCTTGACTGTTTTTCTGTTCTAACTCCTTACCCAAAATTCGGTTAACCGATGTTCTGTCATTTCGTTAGACATACGTTCTTTTATTTACTTTTTTTTTTTTTTTTTTTTTTTTTTATTCATGTGAGTATCTGTGAAGATATTTTACTATACAGGGGTATGTATTTCCATATTTCCATTTATAGATATATGTATGTATATATCTCAATATGAATATATGTATGTATGTGGGTATATGTTTGTGTTTACATATATATATATATATATATATATATACACATATATACATAACTCACAAACACACACACACATAAATAGAGTGTAGAGTTACAACATCCCAAAATAAAACTGACCAAGTCATGTCATGACGCATATATATCTATCTATCTATCTATCTATCTATATATATATATTTATACATTACATATAATGACATGACCTCGTCAGTTTTATTTTGGTATATGTAATGTTTGAATATATATATATATATATATATATGTTTTGTGTGTGTGTGTGTGTCTGTATGTTATTATTGTTGTTGTTTTGTTATTATTATTATGCTTGCTTTATTATATATTTTTATACTATATTACATTATGTTACATTGCGTTACGTTAGGCTGTATAGTGTACTGTCATCTTCTGATATATTATGTACGTATCAATATGTGTGCGTGTGTGTGTGTGTATATATATATGTATATATATATATATATATATATATATATATATATATATATATATATAGATAGATAGATAGATATATCTGTTTCTGTGTATGTATACTATACCTATGTATGTGTATACGTTTATATATATATATATATATAAAAACACACACATATGTTTAGTAGTTAAGTAACTTCCCTTTATTATGTCTCTTTTCTGTTTTCCTGTTCTAACTCCTTGCCCACAATACGTTTAACCCATGTTCTGTCATTTCGTTAGACGTACGTTCTTATATGCGTAATTATATATTCAGAGACAGTGATTGGGTAGACAGATGGATGGATGTGTGGATACAGTGAAGTAAAGAAAGAAAGAACAATCAGACAGAGTAACAGGTAAATAGAGAATAACAGAAAAGAAAAGAGAGGTGTCTAAAACCAGAATCGTGGAAATACAAAAATCGACGGAGAAAGCTTGTTATAAACAAAGACACACAAACAGACTAACACATTTGAAAGACAAAGAGAAACATTACTTTCTTATTGTGTACGACGGGAAAGAATAAAATACAGCAGAGAAAGGGAAAATGTATTTATTATGTCAACGAAAAATATCTTTGTAATCTCGAACACACAAAGAAACCTGCTATATGAAAAAGAAACATCACATAGTCACCAGAGAAATAGTACACACGGGTTTAGTAGTTATATCAGTTCCCTTCAATACGACCCTAGTCCGGTTTCCCGTTATAACACCTTGTTCACAATTCCGTTTACCCATTTTCTCTCATTTCGGTCTTTGTTACATAAGCAACAATTCCCAATAAAATGTAACAGTACAGAGAAAGACACTTAACAGGAAACATGCACATACAGAAACATTGTTCAAAAAAACAAAAGCATTTTAAATCCAATCTATGTCGTTTATTTCAATATAAAAAAAAAATAAAAATAAAAGATTCGAACGCCCGAACCCTCGTCTAACTTTTACAAAATCATCACATAGAATTTACTTTACACTCTGTTATTATGTCGTGTTGTTATGTTATGTTATGTTATTGTCACGTGTTTTAATACAGGTATGTTTCGTAAATGCAAATCACACAATTACGCATATATTTTTAACATTAGTCAAGGAAACATAACTTCGACGCAATATGAAATACATACCTTGTATGTAAATTACAGATCCCAGTAACACGAACACAGAGAATATCTTACAACTCATTTCCAGTGTTTTAGTTTTAACTGCCGTTAATAAAAATATAGTTACTTTCTTTTCTTCACTGCTTTCTCGATTTTACTGCTCTTAATGTAAAATCAGTTTTCGACGCCTTCTTGTTGTACTTTATTCTGGTAACTTATGAGGTTTTATTCCCTGTTTCATACAGAATATGCACAAAAGTCTCATTGGCTCTGCATATCTATTAATAAACTAAATCCACTCGATTGAATCAGAAAAAATGCACAGTGCAATATGTCACACAGCGTTGAATTTTGAATAGTTAATTCAGCTTAGAATGTTTTTTCTTCTTCTTCGTTTTGTTTTTATTTTATTTTCTTTTAATTTTCTTTTATTAATTTTTTATGTTTTTATTATTATTTTTTTATTTTATTATTGATGTGCACGTGTATTTATGTACGTTTATAGGTATATTTGAAGGTATTTTACCTTACAGGTGTAAGCATTTCCATATTTGCATATGTGTCTATATATGTGTCTTTACATATATATGGATACATACACAAATATATACATATACACACACACATATATATATGTATGTATGTATATTCATATATGCATGTATATAATATTTATGAGCGTAGGCAGATAGGTGATATATGTGTGTATGTCAATATTCGGGTATCAACGTGTGATTGTATATGTGTCTGTGTGGGTGCGTGTAAGTAAGTGTGCGTGTGCATTTCTGATAATTAGAAATCTTTGCTGTAGAGATAAAGGGCGGCCATTGTCGCGTGACATATACAACATGGATGTTTGCCAAGTTTTGTTTCTTACGTCATGACGTGACTTGGTCTGTTTTACTCTGGTATGTTGTAACTCTACCACTCTGTTCAAAACCAGCCATGGATGGAAAAAGACGACCACAAATTAATCTCAAAACAGATGATATTCTTTATTTTGTCACGCCATAGTGTAACATACTCTTTCTATTGTGTTCGGTTTATACTGAAATATGTGTGTGTGTGTGTGTGTGTGTGTGTGTGTGTGTGTGTGTGTGTGTGTGTGCGTTTCTGTATGTTAATATTGTTGTTGTTTTTGCTATTATTATTATGCTTGCTTTATTGGATATTTCTGTAACGTGTTACATTATGTTACATTGCGTTACGTTACGCTGAGTAGTGCACTGTCATATTGTGATATATTATGTACGTATGTATGTATCTCTGTGTGTGTGTGTATATACATATGTATGTATACTATACCTATGTATGTGTCTACGTATATCTATATATACATACACTCACACACACAAATACGTTTAGTTGTTACATAACTTCCCTTTATTATGTCCCTTGTCTGTTTTCCTGTTCTAACTCCTTGCTCACAATACGTTTAACCCATGTTGTGTCATTTCGTTAGATGTATATTCTTACACATGTAATTATATATTCAGAAACAGTGCTTGGGTAGACAGATGGATGGATTTGTGGATACAGTGAAGTAAAGAAAGAAAGAACAATCAGACAGAGTAACAGATAAATAGAGAATAACAGAAACGAAAAGAGAGGTGTGCCTAAATCAGAATGGCTGAAATACAAAAATCGATGGAGAAAGCTTGTTATAAACAAAGACACGCAAACAGACGAACACATTTGAAAGACAAAGAGAAACATTAGTTTACTTATTGTGTACGAAGAGAAAGAATAAAATATAGCAGAGAACTGGAAAATGTATTTATTATGTCAACGAAAAAGCTATTTGTGATCACGAACACCGATAAAGACCTGATCATATATTATTAAGAATGATAAGATAATGAGCAGAGGAATAGTACACACTGGTTTAGTTCTTACATCAGTTCCCTTCATTACGTCCCTTGTCCTATTCCCCATTCTAACTGCTTGATCACAATTCCTTTAACCCAGTTTCTCTCATTTCGGTCTTTGTTACATAAGCAACAATTCCCAATAAAATCTAACAGTACAGAGAAAGACATTTAACAGGAAACATGCAGACGCAGAAACAAGGTTTAAAAACAAAAAAAAATAAAAAAATCTAGTCCAAGCCGTTTGTTACAATATATATAAAAAAAAAAAAAAAAAATCGATTTGTACGCCCGAACCCTCGTCTAACTTTCACAAAATCATCACATAGAATTATCCTTTACTCAATGTAAATAGAGAATAAACATATGAATAACTCACAAGTATCACAAAAAAAGGTAACAGCTTGAATAGACATGGTTTTACTACGTATATATAACTAAATCCACTCGACTGAATCAGAAAAATACATAATGCATTCTGAGATATAACATATAGCGTTGTATTTTGAATAGTTAATTCTGCTTCGAGTGTTATTTCTTCTTCTTCGATTTCTTTTTATTTTAAAATATTTTGTTTATATATTTATTATTATTATTTGATTACTTATTTTCTACTCTTGTCCGAGTGGATTTATATACCTTTATAAGTATGTGTGAAGATATTTTACCATAAAGTAGTATGTATTTCCATATTTGCATTTATACACATATATATATAGACATGTAGTTAAGTATATATGTATGTATATATCTCTCTATATATATATATGTATGTATGTATGAAGACACATATACATATACATATATATATATATATAATGTTTAAATATATATCTATATATATACACACATGTAGGTAGGTGGTATATGTTCGGATAACAAAGTTTCCTTTTATATGTGTGTGTGTGTGTGTGTGTGTGTGTGTGTGTGTGTGTGTGTGCGCGTCCAAGTAAGTAAGTGTGCATGTGCATTTTTAATCAACAGAAATCTTTGCTGCATAGAAAAAGGGCGGTCATTTTGAATTGTTGCGTGACCTACGCAACATCTTTGCCAAGTTTTGTTTCTTACGTCATGACCTCACGTGGTCAGTGTTATTGTTGTATGTTCTGACCCTATCACTCTGTTTGAAACCAGTGATGCATGAAAAAATACGAACTAACGATATAACCTAAAGCACATGATACTCTTTCTGTCAAGTCATTGAGTAGCATATTCTTTCTATTGTGTGTGTTTCTCTGTGTGTGTGTGTGTAGGTGTGTGTGTGTGTATATACATATATCTGTTTGTGGGTAGGTATACTATACCTATGTATGTGCATGTTTGGGTATCAGTGTATGCTATATATATATATACATGTGTGTGTATGTGTGTGTTTACGTATATATATATGTGTGTGTCTGTGTATATCTCTGTGTTTACATATATATACATATATACACAGACATACTTGGACACACACATATATTTAATGTTAAAATATATATATATATATATATAGATATATATATATATAGCATGTACATATGTTGTATGTAATATTTATGAGCGTAGGCAGGTAGGTGGTATATGTGCATGTTCGGGTATCAGTGTATGCTTGTATATGTGTATACATACATACCTATATATATGTGTGTGTCTGTGTGTAAGTAAGTGTGCGTGTGCGTTTTTTGTAATTAGAAATCGTTGCTGGATAAATAAAGGGCGGCCATTTTGAATTGTGGCGTAACCTAGGCAACATGGATGTTTGCCAAGGTTTGTTTCTTACTTTATGAGAAGACTTCGTCAGTTTTATTTTGGTATGTTGGGACTCTACCACTCTGTTTAAAACCAGCCATGGGTGCAAAAAGTCGAACAAAAGATTTAATGCAAAACACATGATAGTCTTTCTGTCAAGTCATTGAGTAGCATACTCTTTCATTTGTGTGTGTGTTTCTCTCTGTGTGTGTGTATGTGTATGTGTGTGTGTGTGTGTGTGTGTGTGTGTGTGTGTGTGTATATATCTGTTTTTGGGTAGGTATACTATACCTACGTATGTGCATACCTAGATATATACGTTCTTATATACGGAATTATATACTCAGAGACAATGATTGGGTAGAAAGATGGATGGATGTGTGCATACAGTGAAGTAAAGAAAGAAAGAACAATCAGACAGAGTAACAGATAAATAGAGAATAACAGAAAAGAAAAGAGAGGTGTGTACAATCAGAATGGTGGAAATACAAAAATCGATGGAGAAACCTTTTTATAAACAAAGACACACAAAGAGAAAAACACATTTGAAAGACAAAGAGAAACAATACTTTGTTATTGTGTACGAAGGGAAAGAGTAAAATATAGCAGAGAACTGGAAAATGTATTTATTATGACAACGAAAAATATCTTTGTGATCACGAACACAGAAACAAACCAGCTATATGATAAAGAAAGACAGCATAATGAGCAGAAAAATAGTAAACACTAGTTTAGTAGTTACATCAGTTCCCTTCATTACGTCCCTTGTCCTGTTTCCCGTTCTAAATGCTTGCTCACAGTTCCTTTAGCCCATTTTCTCTCATTTCGGTCTTTGTTACATAACAAACAATTCCTAATAAAATCTAACAGTACAGAGAAAGACATTTAACAGGAAACATGCAGACGCAGAAACATAGTTCAAAATAGAAAAAAAATAAATCTAGTCCAAGCCGATTATTACAATATCAAAAAAAAAGAAAAGAAAACAAAAGATTCGTACTCCCGAAACCTCGACAAACTTTTACAAAATCACCACATAGAATTTTACTTCACTCAATGTAAATAGACAATAAAAATATGAATAGCTCACAAGTATCACAAAAAAAGAGAACAGCTTGGATAGATATGGTTTACCAAGCCGTGGAAAGAAAACTTGTTAGTATAAAGAAAATCTGACATTGTCAGCCAGGAATTTCATTTCTCATGTTACTGTTATACAAGAAAATAAAGACTTTCATGACGTCAAGGATCTTACATCTGAGGAAATATAAAAAATTAATAGATGAAACATGCGAATGATACCAGTGTTACTGAGACCCATCCAATGTTTCTTTTCGTTTATGTATACGTGTGTAAATATTTTAGTTTTACGTCATAAATCTCCCGAAGTTTTCTCATAGTTAGAGTCACAATTCACAAAATGGTAATGAATGGTAATATATAATTCTGTTCTGTGTTCTGCATTTAATTCTATCAGACTATTCCATAATTTATTACATGTATTATTCAAGGTAAACGGCAGGTAATTAGTAAACGCGCTCAACCGTGTCTTCTGTTGTTTATGCTAGACTATTCTATAAGAGAAGCCTGTCTTTTGGGACGAATATGAAATACATACCTTGTACGTAAATTACACATCCCAGCAACACGAACACACAGAATATCTTACAACTCATTTCCAGTGTTTTAGTTTTAACTGCCGTTAATAAAAATATAGTTTCTTTCTTTTCTTGACTGCTTTCTCGATTTTACTGCTCTCAAGGTAAAAGCTGTTTTCGACGCCTTCTTGTTGTAATTTATTCTGGTAACTTATGACGTTTACTTCCTGTGTCAGACAAAACGTGACCAAAAGTCTCATTGGCTGTGCATATTTATTAATAAACTAAATCCACTCGATTGAATCAGAAAAAATACCTAATGCAGCCTGAGATATAACATACAGAGTTGTATTTTGAATAGTTAATTCTTCTTAGTAGGTTATTTCTTCTTCTTCGTTTTCTTTTTATTTTCATTTATTTTTTGTATTTATTTATATTTTGGTTTTAGTTTATTTTACTTTCTTTTTGTATTTAAGTACATTTATAAGTATGTGTGAAGGTATTTCATCCTAAAAGGTGTATGTATTTCGATATTTGCATTTATACCTATATGTAAATACAGATGTAGTTAAGTACGTATATATGTATGTATATATCTCTCTCTATATATGTATGAATGGGTGTATATGTGTGTGTGTGTATGTCTGTGTTTACATATATATACATATATACACAAACATACTTGCACACACACATATATTTAATGTTAAAATATATATATATATATATATATAGATATATATAGCATGTAGATATGTTGTATGTATCTAATATTTATGAGCGTTGGCAGGTAGGTGTTATATGTGCATGTTCGGGTATCAGTGTATGCTTGTATATGTGCATACATACATACCTGTATATATATATGTGTGTGTGTGTGTATGTGTGTGTGTGTGTAAGTAAGTGTGCGTGTGCATTTTTTGTAATCAGAAATCTTTGCTGCATAGATAAAAGGCGGCCACTTTGAATTGTGGCGTAACCTAGGCAACATGGATGTTTGCCAAGGTCTGTTTCTTACTTTATGACAAGACTTCGTCAGTTTTATTGTTGTATGTTGTGACTCTACCACTCTGTTTAAAACCAGCCAAAAGATTTAACAAAACAGATGATACTCTTTCTATTGTGTTCGGTTCATACTTAAATATGTGTGTGTGTGTGTGTGTGCGTGTGTGTGTGTGTCTGCTGTATGTTATTATTGTTGTTGTTTTGTTATTATTATTGTTGTTTTGTTATTATTATTATGCTTGCTTTATTATATATTTTTATACTATATTACGTTATGTTACATTGCGTAACGTTAGGCTGTATAGTGTACTGTCATATTCTGATATATTATACGTATGAATATGTGTGTGTGTGTGTGTGTGTGTATATATATATATACATAGATATACCTGTTTCTGTGTATGTATACTATACCTATGTATGTGTATACGTTTATATATATATATATATAAACACACACCGACACACACACACACACACACATACGTTTAGTAGTTAAGTAACTTCCCTTTATTATGTCCCTTGTCTCCTTTCCTGTTCTAACTGCTTGCCCACAATTTGTTTAACCCATGTTGTGTCATTTCGTTAGACATACGTTGTTACATATGTAATTATATATTCAGAGACAGTGATTGGGTAGAAAGATGGATCGATGTATTGATACAGGGAAGTAAAGAAAGAAAGAACAATCAGACAAAGTAACAGATAAATTGAGAATAAGAGAAACGAAAAGAGAGGTGTATAAAATCAGAATTTTCAAGTACAAAAATCGATGGAGAAAGCTTTTTATAAACAAAGACACACAAACAGACTAACACATTTGAAAGACAAAGAGAAAGATTACTTTCTTATTGTGTACAAAGGGAAAGAATAAAATACAGCAACGAACTGGAAAATGAATTTATTATGTCAACGAAAAAAATCTTTCTGATCACGAACACGGAAAGAAACCTGCTAATATGACAAAGAAACATGACATAAGGAGCAGAGAAATAGCACACACTGGTTTAGTTCTTACATCAGTTCCCTTCATTATGTCCCTTGTCCTGTTTCCTGTTCTAAATGATTGTTCATAGTTCCTTTAACCCATTTTCTATCATTTCGGTCTTTTTTTACATAAGCAACAATTCCCCAAAAATATAACAGTACAGAGAAAGACATTTAACAGGAAACATGCACATACAGAAACATTGTTTAAAAAAACAAAAGCATTTTAAATCCCATCCAAGCCGTTTATTTCAATATCAAAAAATAAATAAAACTGATCAAGTCATGTCATGACGTAAGAAACAAAACTTGGCAAACATCCATGTTGGGTAGGTCACGCGACAATTCAAAATGGCCGCCCTTTTTCAATGCAGCAAAGATTTTTATTCATTAAAAATGCACACGCACACTTAGTTACATTCACGCACACACACATACACACACTCAGATATATATATATGTAAACACACACATTCACACACATGCATACATATATACTTAACTACGTGTCTATATATATATATATATATATATATATCTGTATAAATGGAAATATTGAAATACATACACCTGTAAGGTAAATTACCTTCACGCACACCTATAAACGTACATATGTAAACTCGGACATTAATAAAAATAAAAATAAAAATAAAAAAAATTCGTGACTTATAGATGTAATGTATTTAGCGGATTTCTTATAAATTGTTATATATATCAATTAGCTGAACGGCATAGATTAAAATGCATTCAACTTTTGAAGGTGGAAATTATTGTTTGCTGGTTAATATTTCAAGACGGTCGACATAGTAGGAAAAGACAAAATTTTCGAAGGTTTTACGCATGATCGGATATGACGTAATTTGTCAGTGTATTGTTTGTTGTGTATTCGACTGTTTACAGTTATTCTGTAAAAAAAAAAGAAGAAAGAAAGAAACATTTTAGTACATCCAACGTGTTCTTCTTCTTCTTCTTCTTCTTTATTATTCTTCTTATTATTATTATTATTTATTATTATTATTATTATTATTATTATTATTATTATTATTATTATTATTATTATTATTATTATTATTGTTGTTATTATTATTATTATTATTATTATTATTATTGTTATTGTTATTGTTATTTTTTTTTTATTATTATATCTCCGTTGCTAATCTCTTTCAGCTAATTCCCAATCTAACCATTTGATTTGTGCTCCCACTACTTTAACGGTTTTATCTATTTTTATTTATTTTTTAATTCATTTAAAGACGCATACACGCAATATAGAGATAATCAGGAGAACAAAATAATAATAATAATAATAAGAAGAAGAAGAAGAAGAAGAAGAAGAAGAATAAAAATAATAAGAAAAGAAATAAAAAAAGAAAAAAAAAATAAAAAGAAAACAAATTAAATTGTTTCCTTAAAGAAAATCGTTTTCCTGAGAATAAAAACAAATTAATATTGTTTTATTTAATTTGTATGTTCGTTTCTCCACATATTTCAAGATTATTTATTATAATCAAAATTGTTTTCCTGAGAAAAAAAAAAAAAAAAACTTTCAAAATTTGACTAGATATTCCGTTTGAAAGAGGCCCAGTTAAATTTGTTATCGATTTTGAGTTTACACATATTTCTTCAGATTTTCCATAAAAACATTTTTAACTTTCCTTTAACACTGAAGAATACACACAGATTCTATTTTTTCATTTGTTATAATCAAAAATGGTTTGACAAACAACTTGTCTGCAATCTTTCATATGCTCAGGATTATCTGAATTACACCTGAAAAAAAACGGATAAATAAAAAATTTTATCTGAACAAAATGTCGACTGCAGATAATAAAAGAAAAAACGAAGAACAAAAATAAAATAAAATTTTTTTTTTTTTTTTTTTTTTTTTTTAAATATATAAAAACGAACAAAATAAATCATATCTTTCTACTTTTCAAAAACATATATGCCAGTATGTGCACGTACGAATATGTCTAAAATAGTCATAAAAAAAGTTCACAGGGAAAATAAGATAAGTTCAAATTTTATAACATGAGTCTATTTTGTCATCTACTAATATACTAAAACACGTGTCACTTTTTTATATTATTATAACAGTTCCTGAAGTAAATGAAAATGAAAATTTTTTAAAAATAAAATCGCCTGAATTAGTACCTGCGGCCCAACTGAGGATGAGTCTTGTCTCATGTGGCCAGCTTGTTGAAAAAAGCTTGCCCATTCCTGAACTAAAACATTGTCAATAATTCATAGCATTATTACATAAATGTATGCTAATACCACTAACGTTAAATAATAATAATAAAAATCTCAAAGTATAATCAGTTTCGTGTAGACTGTCTTTTCGTAGACTGCAGAAGTCAGTCGATTGAACCCAGTCTATTACAGATTACAGTCTATTACAGTCTATTTTACAAAGAATATAAAGGGTGTTTTACTTACGAAACAGAAAATAAACGTGGTGACGCATCAACAGGAAAGAAAACAAGGAAGAATTTAAAACAGAAAAACGTAGCTAAGACAGTATATATTTTCATTAACGACAGTGAAAACTAAAATACTGGAAATGAGTTGTAAGTTATTCGTGTTACTGGGGTGTGTATTGTACGTACAAGGCATGTATTTTATATTCAAATTATTTATCTCTATCTGAGTTAGTCTCGTTTCATTTACCAAATGTGGAGTCGACGTCATTTGTGGATGACTAATGGTAATAACTGTGCAACATGAAGTCTTGAAATATATTTATCAAAATATGAAACCATAACATAAAATAACATAACACAGGATAACATAATGTATCGTAATATGACAGTACATTACACAGAATAACGTAACGCAATGTAACATAATGTAATACAATATAAAAATATGTAATAAAGTAAGCATAATAATAATAACAAAACAACAACAATAATAACACACAGACACACACACACACACACACACACACACACACACACACACACACACACACACACACACACACACACACACACACACACACACACACACGTATAAACTGAACACAATAGAAAGAGTATGCTACTCAATGACTTGACAGAAAGAGTATTAGGTGTTTTGGGTTACATTTTTTGTTCGTCTTTTTCCATGCATGGCTGGTTTTAAACTGAGTGGTAGAGTTACAACATACAACAACAAAACTAACCAAGTCATGTCATGACGTAAGAAACAAAACTTGGCAAAAATCCCTGTTCCCTAGGTTACGCCACAATTCTGCAGCAAAGATTTCTAATTATTAAAATATGCAGACGCACACTTACTTACACACACACGCGCACACACACATATGTATATGTATGTATATATGTATGTATACACACACAAGCATAGATTGATACCCGAACATACATACATACACATATACAACCTACCTGCATAATATATATATATATATATATATATATATATATATATATTTAAACATTACATATATGTGTGTGTCTGTCTGCGTGTATGTTTGTTTATATATGTTTATATGTATGTAAACACACACGTATACACACTTACATACATATATACATATACAGAAATATACATACGTACATATATACTTAACTACATGTCTATGTATATATCTGTATAAATGCAAATATGGAAATACATACACCTGTAAGATAGAACACCTTCACACACACTTATAAACGTACATAAATACACTCGGACATCAATAATAATAATTAAAAAACTAGTAATAAAAGAAAAGAAAAGAAAATAAAAGAAAAAGAAAACGAAGAAGAAGAAAACACATTCTAAGCAGAATTAACTATTCAAAATACAACGCTGTATGTTATATCTCAGGTTGCATTATGTATTTTTCTGATTCAGTCGAGTGGATTTAGTTTATTAATAAATATGCAGAGCCAATGAGACTTTTGGTCACGTTTTGTTTCACACAGGAAGTAAACCTCATAAGTTACCAGAATAAAGTACAACAAGAAGACGTCGAAAACTGCTTTTACATTAACAGCAGTAAAATCGAGAAAGCAGTGAAGAAAAGACAGTAACTATATTTTTATAAATGGCAGTTAAAACTAAAACACTGGAAATGAGTTGTAAGTTATTCTGTGTGTTCGTGTCTGCACTATAGGCTATCTGTCTGTCTTTTGAGAGGGAACCATTTATCTGTACCTGAGTTCATTTCATTTACTTACTGTGAAATCTATACTCAGTCGAAGTTATGTTTCATTGACTAATGTAAAATGTATATGCGTAATTGTGTGATTTGAATTTTTGAAACATATCTGTATTAAAACATGAGACAATAATATAACATAACATAACATAACATTAGGATATGAGAGTCCATAACATGGCGTATCGTATTAATGTAACATAATGTAATAAAACGTAAAGTATAATAATAATACTAATACTACTAATACTACTACTAATAATATATAAATAAATAAATTAAAAATTAAAAATAACACAAAACTTAACAAGAATGTATTTATAAAATATGTATTTTATATTATTATATTTTATTTGTTTTATTATTTTAAATTGAAGGTCAGTATCACAGTTTAACAACATCAGAGAAATATGCAATTGTTGGATCACCTTTTACTTTTACCTGTCGAGGAGTTCCTGCTCCTCTGATTATCTGGTTTGAGAATAACACAGAATACATGTTGGCTGTTGTAGTAGGAAGATACGGTCTGTGTTATTTTTGGGATGAACATCCAGAAGAATACACTTTTAAGTGTTCAAATGGTATTAACACTCTGACAATAAAATCTGTGAAACTCAGTCAACATGGAACAGTGTGGAGATGTGGTGATTTTAAACCAGGCAGCAATGAAATAAAACTGGAAGTGAGAGGTAAAAAACAGTTTTATTATTAATATTATTACTGTACCTATTATATGTTAAAAAAGAAAAAAACAACAACAATGAAATAAAACTGGAAGTGAGAGTTAAAGTTAACTTATTTATTATTAAAATTATTACTGTACCTATAACATGATAAAAAAAAGCAATGAAATAAAACTGGAAGTGAAAGGTAAAATTAACTTATTTATTATTAATATTATTACTGTACCTATTACATGATAAAAAAAAGCAATGAAATAAAACTGGAAGTGAGAGGTAAAATTAACTTATTTATTATTAATATTATTACTGTACCTATTACATGATAAAAAAAAGCAATGAAATAAAACCGGAAGTGAAAGGTAACATTAACTTATTTATTATTAATATTATTACTGTACCTATTACATGATAAAAAAAAGCAATGAAATAAAACTGGAAGTGAGAGGTAAAATTAACTTATTTATTATTAATATTATTACTGTACCTTCTATATGTTAAAAAAAACAAAAGCAATGAAATAAAACTGGAAGTGAAAGGTAAAATCAGTTTTATTTATTATTATCATCCTACAAAATATGTACTGTTAATGATGACAAAACAATGAACTAAATATATCAGCAAAAAATGTTAGGAAAATAACTAACTAACTGACAAACAAACTAAATAAATAAATAAATAATATTTGTAGTCATTATAATATCAACAGCAACAACTCAAACATGACATCATCACCATCACTTCCAGGACAACTTCGATAACTAACAATACGAGCAACACACAATTTCTACTGTCAGAATGAATAAAGCAAAAACATGAAGAAAATGACGACGAAGCTGCCGATAATGATGTTGCTGATGTTGATGTTTTTGCTTTTTTCAGCTGGTCCTGGAACATCACTCAAATTCAATACTTCGTCTGTTGTGACTGCTGTGGAAGGAAGTGACGTCACAGTGTCTTGTTCGGCGACCTGTTTCATCACGTGTAACTATGAATGGAAGCTCGCAGATGACGTCATAAGTAACACAAGCATTCTCTCATTGGCTAATGTTCACATAACACAATCACGTGTCTATGTGTGCGTGGCTGAAAATCCAGATACGAAACAAACTGGCAATAAAACACTTCATTTGACTGTTCATCGTAAGTAATAAACTAATCATAGTAAAAATACAAATGATAAAATAAACAAACAAGTCAATATTTGTTAGACGTGTAAATTTATAATATCAGAGACCCAGATATAAACGTTTATTTAAGAAAATCCAGATAAAATTAGACTCACTTTGTTAGGCTATAGATTGCTTTATCTATGCATTTATCTGAGTGTGTGTCTCTCTCTGTGTGTCTCAGGGTGTGGGCGTACCCGGGCGTGCCCGGGCATGTTTAATGTTTACAGTTTACTTTCAGGACCGCCGAATCTTCAGGGATCTGCCCCTTACGCTGTCAGCGGTCTTTCATTTACGTTGACATGTCAGACTTTCCAAACTTCACATCGCGTCAGGTGGTTTGAGAATGACGTCAGCTATGACGTGTTAAGTTTTGGTGACGGACACTGTATTGCTATGCCACATTTTAGTGGAAATTACAGTTTCGAATGTTTCATTAACAAGTTTCTAGTTACTATAACATCTGTCAACAGAAATCAAGAAGGAAATATTTGGCGATGTAAAAATATCGATCATCAATATTCGAGTAACACAATTGTGTTGAAAGTTAGAGGTATTATAATATAAATTTAATTGATAATAATAATAACAACAACAACAACAACAACAACAACAGCAACACCAATAACAACAGTATCAGCAGGTTTAACAATAATAATGATGATGAAGATGTCTATGATGTTGATGATTATTATTATAATGAGTATCATGTTGATAATAATAGAAACAAACAAATATCTATGATGCATTTATTTATTTATTAATTATTAATATTATTATTATTATTTATTAATTAATTTTTTTTTTTTTTTTTTTTTTTTCATAGACGGTCCCGGTAGTTCAGTTCGAGTCAATTCTTCATCTGACATCACTGTAGACGAAGCAAGTGACGTCACAATATCATGCAAAGCCGATTGTTTTATCAAATGCCTTTACAGATGGGAACTGACCAATCAGATTGTCAGTAACAACGAATTACTGGCACTGACTAATATCACGAGATTTCAAGATGGCGTCTACACATGCATTGCTTCTAATCCGGATACGAACCAAACATCGCATAGCAAAATTATTATTAACGTTACGTGTGAGTTTTAATTCACTTTATTTTTTATTTACTTTAGAATACAAATCATAAAATAGTTATACAAAATATGTTCAGATAGATTCAGAGAGAGAGAGAGAGAGAGAGAGAGAGAGAGAGAGAGAGAGAGAGAGAGAGAGAGAGAGAGAGAGAGAGAGAGAAGAGAGAGAGAGAGAGAGAGAGAGAGAGAGAGAGAGAGAGAGAGAGAGAGAGAGAGAGAGAGAGAGAGAGAGATGGATGGATAATAAATGATAGCGAAATATTAAAGTCTACTTTTTTTTACTCCAGACAAACCGTCCATTAAGACAAAGGTGGTCACTGAACATTTGAGTAACAATGCAAGGGAGAATAAACTAAATGCAACGTTTATATGTAACGTTGACAGTAATCCGAAGTCCGCCATTAAAATACTGAAAGGGAGACAACTGCTGCACCAAGTTCAGAACGCCACGACATTGGAGTACAGTTGGATAGTGACATCTTGTTCAGACTGGGAAGGATTTTATTGTGAGGCCGAAAACTGTGAAAACAGCAGTGAGAAAATCTTTGGAATCGTTTATTCTTTGTACGTTATCTTGATTCTTCATACGTGTGTCCATGTGTGTGTATGTTTATGAAAATATATATATATATATATATGTATGGATATTTGTCTGTATGTACATACGTATATGTGTGTGTGCATCTCTATTTCTGTGCTTATGCAGCATGTATTTATGTAGTATCCATATATGCATGTTTGTTACAGAAAATACAATTAATACCAATGGAAGTTTCGTTTTAACTGAAGATAATTTAGCAACAGCAAATAAATAATTACCTAGTCTGTGAAGATAATTTGATAATATCAAATATACAAATTCACTAATTATTGAAGCTATATAAATAATTCAATCACACATTTTTATTTTCATTAATGAATTTTCAGGCCCTGCAGAAGACAGCAGTCAGTTTGGAAAAGAATTTGGCAGCGGTTTTGGAACATTCCTTGTTCTGTCTGTTATCATTGTCATTGTGGTTGTTCTCTACGTCCGAAACAAACGAAGTAGTTATTTATTTGTTTGTTTTCTTCTTTCCTTCTTCCTTTCTTTCCTCCTTTCTTTCGTTTTAATTGATTATTTTTATTTTATTTTCTATTCTTTATTTATTTATTAATTCATCCACTTGATCGTTCGTTCATTTATTCATAGCTTCATACTAGTGTTTGTTTGTTCTTTGTATCTTTTTTTTTTCTATGTTCGTTTATTTATTTTCTTATGTATTTTAATTACACTTACCCATAGAGTAAAGGGGAGATAAATCAAGATTACATTACACAGTTACCTTACACAGAGTAATCAAACCTGTTTTTGTGACCACCTGTGTATTTCAACCACCTGGTAATCACATGGCTGAGGTAAAAAATGACGTATAAGAACAAGAACATTTAATGATAAATTTAATTTTAGAAAGGCATAATGCTGAAAATGTTTCATGACTATGTCAGTATTCAGGTAGAGTGATTTAAGCACATAAGTATACTGTAGACATAGAAATAGCTAGTATCAGTGTGACTGCTACTACTACTACTTCATCCTACTAAAACTATTACTACACTACTATGCTCATGATGATGATAAGGTTATTATTATTATCATTGTTGTTGTTGTTGTTTTATTATTATTTTTATTGCTGTTTCTATTATTATTATTATTATTATTATTATTATTATTATTATTATTACAGCAGTAAAGAACTCAACTTGGATCCAACAAAGGTAAATCAATTTATACTTTTTTACTATTTTTCTTTCCGTAAACTATAATTCATGTGCTTATGTGCATCTGTCTAAATGTGCTTATGTATATCTCTATGTATTTTGTGTGTATATATATATATGTGTATATATCTATGTATATATGTATGTATGTATGTGTGTATGTATGTGTGTATGTATGTATGTATGTGTTTACATTCTTTTGCTGATTCTCGGATTATTTCTTCAATGTATATGTAGTATACTTTATTTACGTTTGCAATTTCACAATCAGCAATGTGCATCAAAATACAGAGAATTCACATTCTTCTCTAGAGGAAAGAGGAAATGACGTCCCATATGACGTCTTATTGCCTGGTGGTAAGTGAACTGATATTAATAAATGCTAAAGAAGAAAACGAGTATAGTTTGTTAACTATACGCTTATTCAGACAATTTCACGAACATAAATCCCCATAAACATATATACATACATGCATAATACATACATACATACATACATACATACATACATACATACATACATACATATATATATATATACATACATTCATATACATACATACATACATACATACATGCATATATAGATAGATAGATAGGTAGATAGATTTTGAGAAAAACTAGATTCTAAATATGAAGGAAATAGTTTTATATAGATTTATAAATATCTTGGTCTAGAAGTGTCTTTATATGAAATGTTAAACATTTTCTAGATTTGAAGAGAGACATTTCGTAAATGATTTTGAAATAGCTGTAAAATATAATACACAGACACACTCTTAGATCGATGTATATGAATGTATCTATCTATTTGTGTATTTATATATATATACACAAATTAGGACGATTATTCTTTTCTCCGCACATCACAATTTTTAAATAAAACAAAACATAATTTAATTCCATGTTTCAGATAATCAGACTGCAGCAGCAACAGAACTTCAAGGTACAGAGAATTCATATTCTTCTCTAGAGGAAAGAGGATATGAGTTCGCATATAACGTCTTAATACCTGATGGTAACAGAACTGATATTAATAAATGATAAAGAAGAAAACGAGTATTGTTTGTTAATCATACGTTTATTCAGACACTTTCACGAAAAAAGAAAGAAGATAGATAGATAGATAGATGGATGGATAGATAGATATTTCTTTTCCGGTGATTACTAGTATATATATAAAGTGAAAATTCCTTATACGAAATGTTTCGGAATTTCCAGAATTTTTGGATTTTTGGATTTTCGATTTGATGAGATAACCTTAAAATAGAAACATTTTAAATATTAATTCGATTTATATTTCATATGTAGCTTAAGTAGATAGTTATTTTATGTTAAAATTGTTTTAAATGAGAAATGACCCATCCTTACAATTACATATTAATTAATAGGTAGATCGGTACACACACACTTACGTACGTTACAGATTTAGATGCACACACAGACATAGCATACATGAAAACAACGATATTTTAGTTTGATTAATATAGGTGTAAAAACTTGCGTTTCCGAATTAATTCACTAGAAGGTACAGAAATATTATATATTTATGTTGCAAAGAATGTATTTTCTTTTCCTTTTGTTGTTCCGAAGTATTAGATGTTTTACAGATTTTGAGAAAGAATAGATTCTAAATATGTTCGAAATAGTTTTAAGTAGATTGATAAATGTGTTTGTGTAGAATTGTCTTTGTTTGAAATGTTAAAATTGTTCTAGATTTTGAAGAGAGACACTTTGTAAATGATTTTGAAACAGCTATAAAATATAGTATACACAGCCACATCCACTTTCTTACATCGATGTATATTTATGTATCTATATCTGTATGTATGTATCTATGTGTCTGTGTGTGTGTGTATATATATATATATATATATATATACACGCACGTTAGCACGATTATTGTTTTCTCCGCACATCACAATTTTTAAATAAAACAAAACATAATTTCATTCCACGTTTCAGAAAATCAGACTGCACCAGCAACAGAACTTCAAGAATCATGGAATTCATATTCTTCTCTGGGAGAAAGAGGATATGAGTTCGCATATGACGTCTTAATACCTGGTGGTAAGTGAACTGATATTAATAAATGATAAAGAAGAAAACGAGTATTGTTTGCTAATCATACACTTATTCAGACACTTTCACCAAAGAAAACAACAAGGTTGTCTTACTGTTGTGATGTACAAAGAATGGGAACATGTCATACATATATAGATAGAGAGGTAGATAGATAGATATGGTTGTTTCTTTTCTGGTTATAAATCGTATATATATATTATATAAGTTGACAAACCCTTATCCGAAATGTTTCGATTTTCGATTTGATGAGATAGCCTTAAAATAGAAACATTCTAAATACTAATTTCATTTATGTTTCATATACACCTTAACTAAATAGTTATTTTATGTTAAAATTGTGTTTGTGTGTTTATATATGTCTACAGACACACACGATAGCACGATTATTGTTTTCTCCACACCTCACAAGTCTTTATAGAAACGAAAATTTCATTGCATGTTTCAGATAATCAGACTGCGCCAGCGGCTGTACAACAAGATACAGAGATGTGTTAAAGTTTGAAAATAAACGAAACTGCTGTTCATGAATGACAAAGAAGGAAACAAGTTCTCTTTGTTAATAATTCACTTCTTAAATCTGTTTCATGAAAACCTACAGAATATTAATTTATTACAACTTTTTTTTATTAAAATACAAAGACTTCAGTTTGTACAATGACACCACATTTGAACTGCGTAAATAGCTACCTGTGGGAAATGTTATAAATATTTTAATGAGTTGCTAATCGCGAATTTTTAATCATTCATTACCATTGTCTGAGATGTGACTCTAACTATATGAAAACTTCGGGAGATTTCTGACTTAAAATTAAACTATTTACCCACGTATACCTTAACTAAAAGAAACATTTGATCAATCTCAGTAACACTGATCTCATTCGGAAATGTTTCATCTTTTAATCTTTTATATTTCCTCAGATGTAAGATCCTTGACGTCATGAAAGTCTTTATTTTGTTGTATAACAGTAACATGAGAAATGAAATTCCTGGCTGACAATGTCAGAATAAATCTATATTTACAGCTGGGTTTTTTTTATATACTAATAAGAGTGTTCTTTCCACGGTTTCGTAAACTTTATCTGTCAAAGCTGTTCTCTTTTTTGGTGATACTTGTGAGTTTTTCATATTTTTATAAGCATAATTCTACATGATGATTTTGTAAAATTTGGACGAGGGTTCGAGCGTACCAATCGATTTTGTTTGATTTTTGTTGTTTGTTTGTTTTTTATATTGAAATATACGGCTTAGATTGGATTTAAAAGTCTTTTGTTTTTTCAAACAATGTTTCAGTATGTGCATGTTTCCTGTTAAATGTCTTTCTCTATACTGTTAGATTTTATTTGGAATTGTTGCTTATGTAACACAGACCGAAATGTCAGAAAATGGGTTAAAGGAATTGTGAGCAAGCAGTTAGAATTGGAAATAGGACAAGGGACATAATGAAGGGAACTGATTTAACTACTAAACTAGTGTGTAGTATTTCTCTGTCACTATGTCATGTTTCTTTATCATATAGCAGGTTTGTTTATGTGTTCGCGATAACTAAAACTGTTTGATGAAAACCTTCAGAATATTAATTTCTTAAAAAATTGTTTTAATTAAAATACAAAGACTTCAGTTGCTACAGTGACACCAGATTTGAACTGTGTAAAGAGCTACCTGTGAGAAATGTTATAAACATTTTAAAGAGTTGCTAATCGCGAATTTCTACCATTCATTAACATTGTGTGAATTGTGAATGTAACTATATTAAAATCTCCTGTTATTTATCATGTAAAATTAACGTATTAAATAGATACACATAAACAAAAAAAAAAAGTTTTATCAATCTCAGTAATGGCTTCCCGCGATGATACCCAAGAAATGGAACTTCGTTCATATTCGCAAATTTTCTATTTTTATTTTATTTAATTTTTAAATAAACATTTCTTTTATAATGGTGACATGAGAAATGAAATTATTGGCTGACAATGAGAGAATAAAACTATATTTACAGTTTTCTTTACTAACAAGAGTACCCGCTCTAGTGTCTGGTAACCTGTATCATTTTTGGTATACTTTTGAGTTCTTCATCTTTTTACACTCAATCTGCATTGAGTGGGGTTTAATTCTGTATGATGATTTTATGACGATTTCTGTAAAAGTTTGAGGAGTGCGTACGAACTGATTTTTCATATTAACTGCTTGTGTAGTATTTAAAACGTACGAATACATGGGATTAACGTGAAGAACTGTTCAACCCGTGGAATTCCATTGTTGATACTTCGTTTCCAGGACAACGGATGACACGGCAAAGCAATATAGCCAGATGACGAGAGGAATATTGCCAGGAAGGTTCTGACGTCATGACATTTCTATTATTTCTCAGTAACCACCGCTTTGAAACACAATGGCTTTTGCTAACAAAAAAATCTCTCGATGATTTAAATAACAAAATTTCAGCTACAGTGTACTGTAAGCAGCGGTATCAAAAAAATAAAAAATAAAAAATAAATCATAATCTGCAGAAATGGATCATATATGATATACTGCATAGCTACTTGTTGACCAGAAAAATAAATAAATAAATAAAAATAATAAAATCCACATACAATATTTTCACTGTTCATGTGTTTCTCTGTTGTAATGAATCGACTTGTGACTGACATTCTGATGTAGAATTACTGTTGTACGCCTTCAGTATTTTTTGCAAACTTCATTTATAACAAAGAAAAGGAACTGAAGAACTGGGTTAGAGAGAAATTCAAATTAACTGGTGTAATCACTAATATCCGTACACTTTTACATCTCTGAATACAGATGTATTACTAAAATATTGCTTTGAATTAATTAGGAAACTTATCTCTGTTGTCCTGTTTAATTTGTTTTTTTTCTTTCTTTTACCCTCTTTTCAAACTTCTAGAACTGTACTAGCAGATGTAAATAGTTGATTTTACTTGTTATCCAGACTTAAAAGGAACTCGGGAAGAAGAATCATTATAGAAAAAAGAAGGAAAAATGAAGATTGCATATTGCTGCTTGTGTAACAATGACTGAAATGATAGAAAATTTGTTAAAGAATTTGTGAGCAAGCAGTTGGAACGGGAAATATGATAAGGGAAGTAATGGAGGGAACTAGTGTGTACTATTTTTCTGTTCATTATATTATCTTTTTTTATATTAGCAGGTTTCTTTCTGTGTTCGTGATCACAACGATTTTTTCGTTGACATAATAAATACATTTTCCAGTTCTCTGCTATATTTTATTCTTTCCCTTCGTACACAATAAGTAAACTAATGTTTCTCTTTGTTTTTCAAATGTGTTCATCTCTTTGTGTGTCTTTGTTTATAACAAGCTTTCTCCATCGATTTTTTATTTCAACTGTTCTGATTATACACACCTCTCTTTTCTTTTCTATTATTCTCAATTTATCTGTTTATCTGTCTGATTGTTCTTTCTTTCTTTACTCACACACAATAGAAAGAGTATGCTACTCAATGACTTGACAGAAAGAGTGTCATGTGCTTTAGGTTATATCGTTAGTTCGTCTTTTTTTCATGCGTCACTGGTTTTAAACAGAGTGGTAGGCTCAGAACATACAACAATAACACTGACCACGTGATGTCATGACGTATATATATATACATATATTTAAATATTACATATACCAAAATAAAACTGACGAATGTTTAAATATATATATATAGATAGATATATATGCGTCATAACGTGACTTGGTCAGTTTTATTTTGGGATGTTGTAACTCTACACTCTATTTATGTGTGTGTGAGTGTGTGTGTTTGTGAGTTATGTATATATGTATATATATATGTATATGTAAACACAAACATATACCCACATACATACATATATACATATAGAGATATATACATACATCTAGACATACTGTATATACATATATGTATAAATGCAAATATGGAAATACATACACCTGTATGGTAAAATATCTTCACACATACTTATAAACGTACATAAATACACTCGGACATGAATAAAAATAAAAGCAATAAAAAAAAGAAAAATAAATAACAGAACGTATGTCTAACGAAATGACAGAACAACGGTTAAACGAATTTTGAGCAAGGAGTTAGAACAGGAAAACAGTCAAGGGAGATAATTATACATAGGTAGATAGATAGATACGTATATACATACATAGGTATATTATACATACACACACATACATAAAAGCATACACTGATACCCGAACATATACCACCTACTATGTGTGTGTGTGTGTGTGTATATATATGCCTATATGTATCTCTATTTGTTATATTTAAACATTTCATATATATATCTCTCTATATATGTGTGTGTGTCTGTGCGCGTGCATGTTTGTTTATATATGTATATATATATATATATGTATGTATGAATGTATGTGTGGAAACACATATACAAACACACATACATATATACATATACAGATATTTACATACATATATACTTAACTACATATCTATATAAATGTGTATAAATGCAGATATGGAAATATATACACCTGTTTGGTAAAATATCTTCACACATACTTATAAACGTACATAAATACACTCGGACATCAGTACTAAAAAAAACAACTAATAAACAATTAAAAAAACCAACTAATAAATAAATAAATATATAAAAAAAAGTAAAATAGAATAAAATAAAAGGAAAACGAAGAAGAAGAAAAAACATTCTAAGCAGAATTAACTATTGAAAATACAACTCTGCATGTTATATCTCAGGTTGCATTTTGTATTTTTCTGATTCAGTCGAGTGGATTTAGTTTATTAATAAATAAGCAGACCCAGTGACACTTGTGTTCATATTGTGTATGAAACAGGAAATAAAACCTTTACCAGAATAAAGTACAACAAGAAGGCGTCGAAAACAGTTTTAACATTAACAGCAGTAAAAACGAGAAAGCAGTGAAGAAAAGAAAGTAACTATATTTTTATTAACGGCAGTTAAAACTAAAACACTGGAAATGAGTGCTAAGTTATTCTGTGTGTTCGTGTTACTGGGATCTCTAAGTTACGTACAAGGTATGTATTTTATATTCCTGCCAAAAGGCAGACGTGTCATAAACTATAGTATAGCATAAATTATGGAATATTCTGATACAATTAAATACAGAACACAGAACAAAATTATATTAAATTATATTAATTAATAGATTTATTTGTAGATTTATTAATTACATTTACCATATTATAATTAGGCTCTTGCTGTTGTTTGTATGTTCCCGAGTGATACATATTTACAAACTGTGAAATCTAAATTGAGTCGAAATTATGTTTCGTTGACTAAGGTAAAAAACTATATGCATGATTGTGTGATTTGAAGTTTTGAAATATCTGTATTAAAGCATTAGGCAATAACATAACATTCCATGACATAAGATAACGTTAGGATATGAGAGTCGATAATGTAACATAATGTAATAAAATTTAAAGTATAATAATAATAATAATAATAATAATAATAAATAAATAAATAAATTAATTAATTAATAAATAAATAAATAAATTAATAAAAATAACACAAAATGTGAATGTAATTATAAAATATGTATTTAATTTACTTTTGAATTTTGTTTGATTATTATTATTTTAAACAGAAGTTTGGTTTTTCGTAATAACAACATCAGACAGGAATGTAATTGTAGGATCACCTTTTACTTTTACCTGTCGAGGATATCCTGTTTCTATAATTTCCTGGTTTGAGAATAACACAAAATACAGGATGGATATAGGAAGACATGGTCAATGTCTTTATCATAGTAATCCTCCAAAAGAATACACTTTTAAGTGTTCAGATGACCTAAACACTCTCACAATAAAATCAGTGAAACTCAGTCAACATGGAACAGTGTGGAGATGTGGTGACTTTCTACCACGCAGCAATGAAATAAAACTGGAAGTGAGACGTAAAATTAACTTATTTATTATTAATGTTATTACTGTACCTATTAGATGTTAAAAAAAAAGAAGGAAATAAAACTGGAAGTAAGAGGTAAAATTAAATTGTTTATTTTAAATGTTATTACTGTACCTATTTTACGTTAAATTTTTATGTTTCGGAATTTTTTCCACACACTCACAAGTTTTATAGAAACGAAAATTTCATTGCATATTTCAGATAATCAGACTGCGCCAGCGGCTGTACAACAACATACAGAGATGTGATAAAGTTTGAAAATAAATGAAACTGTTGTCATGAATGTTAAAGAAGGAAACAAGTTCTATTTGTTAATCATGTACTTCTTGAAACTGTTTTATGAATACTAACAGGATATTAAATTGTTAAAAGTTTTTTTTTACTAATATACAAGGCCTTCAGTTTCCACAATGACACAAGATTTGAACTGTGTAAACAGGTACCTATTTAAATATTGACACACGGATAGATTAACAAAAAGAAGCATTTGATCAATCTCAGTAACACTGGTCTCATTCGCACATGTTTCATCTTTTAATTTCTTATATTTCCTTCAGATGTAAGATCCTTCACGTCATGAAAGTCTCTATTTTCTTGTATAACAGTAACATGAGAAATGAAATTCCTGGATCACAATGGCAGATTAAATCTATATTTACAAGTGTTTGTTTTTTTTGTGTTTTTTTTTATACTAAGAAGAGTTTCCTTTTCACGGCTTCGTATACCATATCTATCCAAGGTGTTCCGTTTTTTGGTGAAATTTCTGAATTTTTCATATTTTTATTCTCTATTTACATTGAGTGAAGCATAATTCTATCTTATGATTTTGTAAAAGATGGACGAGGGTTCGGGCGTACGAATCGATTTTTATTTCAATTTTAAAAAAAAAAAAATTATATATTATAATAAACGGCTTGGACTGGATTTAATTTTTTCGTTTTTTGTTTTTTTACACAATGTTTCTCCGTCTGCATGTTTCCTGTTAAATGTCTTTCTCTGTTCTGTTAGATTTTATTGCGAATTTTTGCTCATGTAACAAAGACCGAAATGATAGAAAATGGGTTAAAGGAACTTTCAGCAAGCATTTGGAACGGGAGACAGGACAAGGGACGTAATGAAGGGAACTGCTGTAAGAACTAAACTAGTGTGTACTATTTCTCTGCTAATTATGTTGTCTTTTTACATCATATACCAGGTTTCTTTCTGTGTTTATAACAAGCTTTCTCAGTCGATTTTTGTACTTGAACCATTCTGATTTTACACACCTCTCTTTTCTTTTCTATTATTCTCTATTTACCTGTTACTCTATCTGATTGTTCTTTCTTTCTTTACTTCACTGTATCCACACATCCATCCATCTGTCTACCCAATCACTGTCTCTGAATATATAATTACACATGTAAGAACGTAAGTCCAACGAAATGACAGAACGTGGGTTAAAGAAATTGTGAGCAAGGAGTTAGAACAGGAAAACAGACAAGGGACATAATAAAGGGAAGTTACGTAACTACTAAACGTATGTGTGTGTGAGTGTGTGTATATATGTATATATAGATATACGTAGACACATACAGAGGTATAGTATACATACACACAGATATATACACACACACACACAGATACATACGTACGTACATATATATATCATTATATGACAGTGCACTACTCAGCGTAACGTAACGCAATGTAACATAATGTAACACGTTATATAAATATCCAATAAAGCAAGCATAATAATAATAGCAAAAACAACAACAATATTAACACACACACACGCACACACACACACACACACACACACACACACATATTTCAGTATAAACCGAACACAATAGAAAGAGTATGTTACACTATGGCGTGACAAAATAAAGAATATCATGTATTTTGAGATTAATTTGTGGTCGTCTTTTTCCATCCATGACTGGTTTTAAACTGAGTGGAGTTAGATTATACAAAAAAATAAAACTGACGAACTCATGTCATGACGTAAGTAACAAAACTTGGCAAACATCCATGTTGTCTAGTCACGCGACAATTCAAAATGGCCGCCCTTTTTCAATGCAGCAAAGATTTGTAATTATTAAAAATGCACACGCACACTTACTTTCACGCACGCGCGGACACACACACACACACGCTATATTTATATATATATGCGTATATATGTGTGTGTGTGTGTGCGTGTATGTTTGTTTTTATATGTATATATATATATATGTATGTAAACACACATATATACAAACATACATACATATATATATATATATATATATATATATATATATATATATATATACACTTAACTACATGTCTATATATATATCTGTATAAATGCAAATTTGGAAATACATACACCTGTAAGGTAAAATACACTCGGATGTCAATAATAAAAAAAAAAAAAAAAAAAAAAATCGTGACTTATAGATATAATCTATTTATCGGATTTCTTATACATTATTATATATATCAGTTAGCTGAACGGCATAGATTAAAATGCATTCAACTTTTGAATGTGGAAATTATTGTTTGCTGGTTAATATTTCAAGACGGTCGACATAGTGGAAAAAGTAGGTTTTGCGCATGATCGGAGATGACGTAATTTGTCAGTGTATTGCTTCTTGTGTATTCGACTGTTTACAGTGATTCTGTAAAAAGAAAAGAAGAAAGAAAGAAACATTTTAGTACATCCAACATGTTCTTTCTCTTCTTCTTTATTATTATTATTATTATTATTATTATTGCTATTTTTTTTATTATTATCTCTCCGTTGCTAATTTCTTTCAGCTAATTCCCAATCTAACCATTTGATTTGTGCTCCCAGTACTTTAATGGTTTTATCTCTTTTTATTTTTTTAAATTTATTTAAAGAGACATAGACGCAATATAGAGATAATCAGGAGAACAAAATAATAAGAATAATAAGAATAAGAATAAGATTAGGAATAATAATAAGAATAATAGTAGTAGTAGTAGTAATAAAATTAATAATAAAGAAATAAACAAAGAAAAGAAAAAGTGAAAATAAATTATTAATTGTTTTCTTATTAAGATTATTCGAATCGTTTTCCTGAGAACAAAATCTATTACTATTAATATTGTTTTATTTAGATTTTGTATGTTCGCTTCTCCACATATTTGAGTTAATCACATCAGTATTTATTATAATCTAAAATTGTTTTCAGTTGTCTGCACATCAGGATTATTTGTATGAAAAAGAAAAAAAGAATTTTTTTTTTTTTTAAATATCGATATTAAGTTTGAAAGAGGCCCAGTTAAGGTTCACATGTTATCGAGAAACAAAATATTCTGAGTTTACGCAACATATTTCTTTAGATTTTCTTTTCATAAACAAACATTTTTAACTTCTCTCCTTCAAGAGTGAAGAATACAGGACAGATTCTACGCTTTTTCAGTTTGTTATGTGACGAATGCATTTACTATGGTTTATCAAACAACTTTATCGGTGTAAGTAATCTTTCATCTGGTTCTGTTTCATATCGTCATGAATTACACCTGCAAATCTCGTGTGAGAAACGGATGCAGTGATGTTTACAGAGGGTGGTGGTATAATTAGTTATTATAAAAAAAAAATTAAACAAAAAGAAAAACAAAAAATAAAAAAAATTAGTAATAATAAAGTAAATAAATAAAAAAATAATTTAAAAAAACGAACAAAATAAACCATATCTTCCTACTTTTCATAAACATATACGCCAGTATCTGCACTCATTCGTACGAATTCGTCTAAACTAGTCATAAAAAACTGAGGCCCGCGTGGCTTTCTGAGTGGCCCGTCTAATTTCACAAGGAAAATAACCTAAGTTCAAATTTTATAACATGAGTCTATTTTGCCATCTACTAATATACTAAAACACGTGTCACTTTTTTATATTATTATAACAGTTCCTGAAGTAAATGAAAATGAAAAATATCTTAAATTAATTCTACGTAAAAACACAATATCGCCTAAATTAGTAACATCAGCTCGACTGAGGATGAGCCATATCTCATGTGGCCAGCTTCTTGAAAAAAGCTTGCCCATTCCTGAACTAAAACATTGTCAGTAATTCATAGCATTATTACATAAATGTATGCTAATACCACTAACGTTAAATAATAATAATATAAAAACTCAAAGTATAATCAGTTTCGTGTAGACTGTCTTTTCGTAGACCGCAGAAGTCAGTCGACTGAATCCAGTCTATTACAGATTACAGTCTATTACAGTCTAGTTTACAAAGAATGATAAAAAGGGTGTTTTACTTACGAAACAGAAAGTAAACGTGGTGACTCATCAACAGGAAAGAAAACAAGGAAGAATTTAAAACAGAAAAACATAGCTAAGACAGTATATATTTTCATTAACGACAGTGAAAACTAAAATACTGGAAATGAGTTCTAAGTTATTCGTGTTACTGGGATGTGTATTGTACGTACAAGGTATGTATTTTATATTCAAATTATTTATCTCTATCTGAGTTAGTCTCGTTTCATTTACCAAATGTGGAGTCGACGTCATTTGTGGATGACTAATGGTAATAACTGTGCAACATGAAGTCTTGAAATATATTTATCAAAATATGAAACCATAACATAACAGAAGATAGGATAACATAATGTATCGTAATATGACAGTACATTACACAGAATAACGTAACGCAATGTAACATAATGTAATACAATATAAAAATATGTAATAAAGTAAGCATAATAATAATAACAAAACAACAACAATAATAACACACACACACACACACACACACACACACACACACACACACACACACACACACACACACACACACACACACACACACACACACACACACACACACACACACACACACACATAGTCCAGTATAAACCGAACACAATAGAAAGAGTATGCTACTCAATGACTTGACAGAAAGAGTATTAGGTGTTTTGGGTTACATTTTTTGTTCGTCTTTTTCCATGCATGACTGGTTTTAAACTGAGTGGTAGAGTTACAACATACAACAACAAAACTGACCAAGTCATGTCATGACGTAAGAAACAAAACTTGACAAAAATCGATGTTCCCTAGGTTACGCCACAATTCTGCAGCAAAGATTTCTAATTATTAAAAATGCAGACGCACACTTACTTACACACACACACACACACACACATATATATATGTATGCATAAACTGACACCCGAAAATATACAACATACATACATATATACAACCTATCTGCATATATATGCATATATATATATATATATATATATATATATATATATATATATCTCTCTATATATATTTTAAACATTACATATATATATGGGTCTGTGTGCCTGTATGTTTGTTTATATATGTTTATATGTATGTAAACACACATATATACACACATATATATAGATACATATATATATATATAGATATATACATACATACATATATATCTTAACTGCATGTCTATATATATATATATATACATCAAGAAATAAACGTAAACAAAAAGATAGAAAATCACCTTCACACATATCTATAAACGTACATAAATACACTCGGACATCAATAATAAAAAACGAATTAAAAAAAAAGTAATAAAAAAAAAAAAAATAAAAAAATCAAATCAAAAGAAAACGAAGAAGAAGAAAAAACATTCTAAGCAGAATTAACTTTTCAAAATACAACTCTGTATGCTTTATCTCAGGTTGCATTTTGTATTTTTCTGATTCAGTCGAGTGGATTTAGTTTATTAATAAATATGCAGAGCCAATGAGACTAGTGTTCATATTGTGTATGAAACAGGAAGTAAACCTCATACGTTAAACGAATAAAATACAAGAAGAAGGCGTCGAAAACTGCTTTTACATTAACAGCAGTAAAATCGAGAAAGCAGTGAAGAAAAGACAGTAACTATATTTTTATTAACGGCAATTAAAACTAAAACACTGGAAATGAGTTGTAAGTTATTCTGTGTGTTCGTGTTACTGGGATCTGTAATTTACGTACAAGGTATGTATTTTATATTCCTCTCAAAAGAAAGACGTCTCATAAAGTATAGTATAGCATAAACAACACAAGACACGGTTGAGTGCATTTACTAATTACCTGCCGTTTACCTTGAATAATACATGTAATAAATTATAGACTGGTCCGATACAACTAAATACAGAACAAAGAACAAAATTATATAAAATTAAATTTATTTATAGATTTATTTGTAGATATATTAATTAAATTTACTAGATAATAATTAGGCTCTCGTTATTGCTTGTATGAACAGACTGGAGCATACCATTAAATCACTCAGGGGTGTACAGGATACATGACCCAATAAAGAGTTTTGTCTATCAAATGGCGTGTCTGCATTATAGGCTGTCTGTCTGTCTTTTGAGAGGGAGCCATTTTTCTGTGCCTGAGTCCATTTCATTTACGAACTGTGAAATCTTGACTGAGTCGAAGTTATGTTTCGTTGACTAATGTAGACAAATATATATACGTAATTGTGTGATTTGAATTGTTTAAATATATCTGTATTAAAACATGAGACAAAACATAAACATAACATAACATAACATTACATGACGAGTCCATAATAGACTATAAAACATGTAACGTAACAATATAAAGTAACGTAAACGTAACGTAATGTAACATAATTATAGAATTAAAATATAAATAAAATTAATAAATATATAAATAAATAAAAATAACACAAAAACTTAACAAGATTGTAATTATAAAAAATGTATTTAATAATATTTGAATTTTATTTTTATTATTATTTTAAATTTTAGGTCTGTATTACAATTTAAGAAGAATAGAGAGATATGCAATTGTTGGATCACCTTTTACTTTTACCTGCCAGAACGATTATTATTCTTTTCTAATAAGTTGGTTTGAGAATAACACAATGTACTTGATGCGTGAACTAGATGGACACGGTCAGTGTCATTTTCATAGTGAACATCCAGAAGAATACACTTTTAAGTGTTCAAATCGTATTAACACTCTGACAATAAAATCAGTGAAATTCAGTCAACATGGAACAGTGTGGAGATGTGGTGAGTTGAGACCAGACAGCAATGAAATAAAACTGGAAGTGAGAGGTAAAATTAACTTATTTATTATTAATACTATTACCGTATATATTATACTTTTAAAAAACAACAACAATGAAATAAAACTGGAAGTGAGAGATAAAATCAGTTTTAGTTATTATTACCATCCTACAAAATATGTACTTTTAATAATGACAAAACAATAATATCAATAAATCAGCAAAAATATTAGCAAAATAAATAAATAAATAAAAAGTATGATTTTTGTAGTAATTGTAATATCAAAAGCAACAATCAAAACACTACATCATCACAATCACTTCGACGACAACATCGATAACTTTTTTTTTTTACAATCCAATATGGGTCACGTACGTAAATGTTTAAAACAATAGAATCAATAAATCAGGAACTCATCTTCAGTTTAAATTCCACGTAAATAACCCAAGACTCATTCACGTTTTTTCAGAAAGGAATTGTAAAATCAACAGACAAGTTTACATTTTCAAAATGATTTTCGACGACTAGGGTACAACTAACAATATACAAGTTAAATATTATGCATTCTATTTTCTTCTTAAAGAATATTATTATTATTATTATTATTATTATTATTATTATTATTATTATTATTATTATTGTTTTTTTTTTTTTTTTTTCAGATGGACCCGGTAGTTCACTTCGAGTCAATTCTTCATCTGACATCACTGTAGGGAAGGAAGTGACGTCACAATATCATGCAAAGCCGACTGTTTTATCAAATGCCTCTACAGATGGGAACTGACCAATCAGATTGTCAGTAACAACGGACTACTGGCACTGACTAATATCAATAGATCACAAGATGGCGTCTACACATGCATTGCTTCTAATCCGATACGAACCAAACATCACAGAAAAAAAAACATTATTAACGTTACGTGTGAGAAGATAAAATTAACCAGTAACTTTTATTTGTTTAGGTGTGTTTTTTCGTCCGATAAAACAGATTTTAAAATGATTTTTTTGACTAGGGTTAGTTTGTATTAATTTGCACTTTTGTTATATTCTGCCAAACAACAACAATGACAATGAACAAAACAATAACAATAATAACAATAAAAATAATAATGATACTGATGATTATGATGATGAATCATGTTGATAAAATAGAAATTTTGAATACAAATCATAAAATAGTTATACAAAAGCTATTCAGAGAGAGAGAGAGAGAGAGAGAGAGAGAGAGAGAGAGAGAGAGAGAGAGAGAGAGAGAGAGAGAGAGAGAGAGAGAGAGAGAGAGAGAGAGAGAGAGGTTTGATAATAACTGGTAGAGAAATATTAAATGCTACTTTTTTTTACTCCAGACCAACCTTCCATTATGATGAAAGTGATCATTGAACATTTGACTAACCATGCAAGGGAGAATAAAGTAAATGCAACGTTTATATGTAACGTTGCCAGTAATCCGAAGTCCGCCATTAAAATACTGAAAGGGAGACAACTGCTGCACCAAGTTCAGAACGCTACAACATTGGAGTACAGTTGGATAGTGACATCCTGTTCAGATTGGGAAGGATTTTATTGTGAGGCCGAAAACAAAGTGAAAACAGCAGTCAGAAAATCTTTGGAATCGTTTCATCTATGTACGTTATCTTCATTCTTAATATGTCCGGTGGTATGTGTGTATGTATAAATGTACGTGTATAGGTGTTTGTTTCTGTGTGTTTGTGTGTGTGTGTGTATGTGAGTATACTTATGTATATTTAAATGTATATACATATATATGTAGACACATAAATATACACCTACATTTACATATATATTTAGAAAGATAAATACACACCTACATATGCATAGGTAAACTGACACACACACATATATATATATAGATAGATAGATAGATAGATAGATATAGATAGATATAGATAGAGAAATAGATAGATATGTGCAATGTAAACTATATGCATGTATGCAAGTATGAATATGTATAAATATATATCTATGTAAGTGTGTTTTTATATATGTATGTATATATTATGTATATATGTGTCCATCTGTGTGTATTTACGTGCGTATGTGTGTGTGTGCTTATGTAGTATGTGTTATGTAGTATGCATATGTTCATGTTTGTTACAGAAGACATAATTAATAGTAATAAAAGTTACCGTTTTAACTGAAGATAACTTAACTATAGCAAACAAATAATTACCTACTCTCTGAAGATATATTAATAATAGCAAATACAAATTATTAATCTATCTGAAGAAGTATAATTAATAAACAACTCAAAACAAGTTAAGGTCGAAGGCATTCTTAAAATTAATTTTTTGGAAGCATCTTTTTTTTTTTTTTTTTTTTTTGAGGGGGCAGATAGGGTTAGAATAACAACCTTTGTGTCGTCATCTGGACTAAAGACATAAGGGTCATGCAATCATTTCCCTTATATTTCGAATTTTAAAAATTAACTCAGATTTCCTTTTCATGGAATTCAAGCAAAAACGTACAGTCAGACTTAACAGATTCGCTCGCATTCACCGGCGTAGACGTCAAATCCAGCGGAGCATATCATAGATGAATCACAGGACTTCTCTAGCTGAGTGATGGGCGGGCTCTTGTTTACCTTCGTCATGGAATTAGATTTGTTGATGTTAACGTTGTTCAGCATCTACCAGTTGGAGGAGAAAGTGGAATGGTGTGAGTAGGCGCACCCATCAATCACAGAACCCTTCTGTAGATCATTAATGGAGCTTGGTTCCATGACGACAACCCACGATTCCATCGTGCCAGGGTAGTGACCAATTTCCTGCAGCAGCAAAACGTTCAGCTCTTGCCTTGTTAGGTCGGATGGACTATGACGATCACAACATGTCCATGCCGTCAACTTCAACACCTGGCTCAGCAATTATTGCAGAATGACAAATGATTCCTCAGTTTTAGTTCCAGCGCCTGGTTAATAGCGTGTGCCAACGTTGTCGAGAATGTGTGAGTGCTAATGTGGGCTACACCAGTTACCATTTCTGGAGATGCATGACTTTCTCCATCTGGGTAGTAAACTAGTTTCCAAGCAAAGGTGTTTTTATTTTTTGTTTCTTGGTTTCGAGAGATCAAATAAACAATTTGTCATTAGTCGTCAGAATTTCTGCATATCAGCTTATCTTTATTTGCACAAACGTTTTTGACCATTAACTTATTTTGAGTAGTATATAATAACTTAATCTCACGTTTTTATTTTCATTAATGAATTTTCAGGCCCTGTAGAAGACAGCAGTCAGTTTGGAAAAGAATTTGGCAGCGGTTTTGGAAGTTTCCTTGTTCTGTCTGTTATCATTGTCATTGTCGTTGTTCTCTACGTCCGAAACAAACGAAGTATTTATTTATTTGTTTGTTTGTTTTGTTTGCTTCTTTCTTTCTTTCTTTCTTTCTTTCTTTCTTTTTAATTGATTATTTTTATTTTATTTTCTATTCTTTATTTATTTATTAATTCATCCACTTGATCGTTCGTTCATTTATTCATAGCTTCATACTAATGTTTGTTTGTTCTTTGTATCTTTATTTTTTTCTATGTTCGTTTATTTATTTTATTATGTATTTTAATTACACTTACCCATAGAGTAAAGGGGAGATAAATCAAGATTACATTACACAATTACCTTACACAGAGTAATCAAACCTGTTTTTGTGACCACCTGTGTATTTCAACCACCTGATAATGACATGGCTGAGGTAAAAAATGATGTCTAAGAACAAGAACATTTAATGATAAATTTAATTCTAGACAGGCATAATGCTGAAAATGTTTCATGACTATGTCAGTATTCAGGTAGAGTGATTTAAGAACATAAGTATACTGTACACATAGAAATAGCTAGTATCAGTGTGACTACTACTACTACTACTTCATCCTACTAAAACTATTACTACACTACTTTGCTCATGATGATGATAAGGTTATTATTATTATCATTGTTGTTGTTGTTGTTATTATTATTTTTTGTTGTTTTTATTATTATTATTATTATTATTATTATTATTATTATTATTATTATTATTATTATTATTACAGCAGAAAAGAACTCAACTTGGAACCAACAAAGGTAAATTAATTTATACTTTTTTACTATTTTTCTTTCCGTAAAATATAATTCATGTGCTTATGTGCATCTGTCTAAATGTGCTTATGTATATCTCTATGTATTTTGTGTGTATATATATATATATGTATATATCTATGTATATATGTATGTATGTATGTGTGTATGTATGTGTGTATGTGTGTATGTGTGTATGTGTATGTATGTATGTATGTGTTTGCATTCTTTTGCTGATTCTCGGATTATTGCATCAATCCATATGTAATATATTTTATTTACGTTTGCAATTTCACAATCAGCAATGTGCATCAAAATACAGAGAATTCACATTCTTCTCTAGAGGAAAGAGGAAATGACGTCCCAGATGACGTCTTATTGCCTGGTGGTAAGTGAACTGATATTAATAAATGCTAAAGAAGAAAACGAGTATAGTTTGTTAACTATACGCTTATTCAGACAATTTCACGAAAAAAAGAAATCCCATAAATATATACATACATACATACATATATATAAACATATATACATACATACATACATATATATATATATATATATATATATATATATTTATACATACATATATATATATATATATATATATATATATATATATATATATATATATATATATATATATATATATATAGACAGATACAGATAGATAGATAGATAGATTTTGAGAAAAACTACATTCTAAATATGAACGAGATAGTTTTATATATCTTTGTCTAGAAGTGTCTTTGTATGAAATGTTAAAATTTTTCTAGATTTGAAAAGATACATTTCGTAAATGATTTTGAAATAGCTGTAAAATATGACACACAGACACACTCTTAGATCGATGTATATGTATGTATCTATGTATTTGTGTATTTATATATATATATATATACACAAATTAGGACGATTATTATTTTCTCCGCACATCACAATTTTTAAATAAAACAAAACATAATTTCATTCCATGATTCAGATAATCAGACTGCACCAGCAACAGAACTTCAAGATTCAGAGAATTCTTCTCTAGAGGAAAGAGGATATGAGTCCGCATATCTCGTCTTAATACCTGATGGTAAGTGAACTGATATTAATAAATGATAAAGAAGAAAACGAGTATTGTTTGGTAATCATACGTTTATTCAGACACTTTCACGAAAAAAGATAGAAGATAGATAGATAGATAGATAGATAGATAGATAGATAGATAGATAGATAGATAGATAGATATTTCTTTTCCGGTAATGAATGGTTTATATATAAGGTGAGAATTCCTTATCCGAAGTGTTTCTGAATTTTCTGAATTTTTGGATTTCCGATTTGATGAGTAAGCGTTAAAATAGAAACATTCTAAATACTAATTCCATTTATATTTCATATACAGCTTAAGTAAATAGTTATTTTACGTTAAAATTGTTTTAAATGACAAATGACCCATCATTACAATTATATATTAATTAATACGTACATCGGTACATACAGACATAAGTACATTACAGATTTACATACACACACATACATAGCTTACAGGTAAACAACGATATTTTGGTCTTATTAATATATGTGTAAAAACTTGTGTTTGTCAATTAATTCACTATAAGGTACAGAAATATATACATAGATACATACATACATAAATACATACATACATACATATATATATATATATATATATATATATATATATAAAGAATGTATTTTCACTTCGTTTTTTTGTTCCGAAGTGTTACATGTTTAACAGATTTTGAGAAAGAATAGATTCTAAATATGTTCGAAATAGTTTTAAGTCGATTAATAAACGTGTTTGTGTAGAAGTCTCTATGTTTGGAATGTCAAAATGTTTTCGGATTTCAAAGAGAGACACTTTGTAAATGATTTTGAAATAGCTGTAAAATATAATATAAACAGTCACATCCACAATCTTACATCGATGTATATTTATGTATCTATATCTGTATGTATGTATCTATGTGTTTGTGTGTGTGTGTGTGTGTGTATATATATATATATATATATATACACACGTTAGCACGATTATTGTTTTCTCCGCACATTACAATTTTTAAATAAAACAAAACATAATTTCATTCCACGTTTCAGAAAATCAGACTGCACCAGCAACAGAACTTCAAGAATCATGGAATTCATATTCTTCTCTGGGAGATAGAGGATATGAGTCCGCATATGACGTCTTAATACCTGATGGTAGGTGAACTGATATTAATAAATGATAAAGAAGAAAACGAGTATTGTTTGGTAATCATACATTTATTCAGCAACTTCCACGAAAAAAGAAACAAGAGGGATAGATAGATAGATAAATAGATAGATAGATATTTTTTTCCGTTTATGAATCGTATATATATAAGTTGACAATACCTTATACGAAATGTTTCGGAATTTTCTGAACTTTTGGATTTTCGATTTGATAACCTGAAAATAGAAATATTCTAAATATTAATTCCATTTATATTTCATATACAGCTTAAGTAGATAGTTATTTTATGTTAAAATTGTTTTAAATGACAAATGACCCATCCTTACAATTACATATTAATTAATAGGTAGATCGGTACACACACACTTACGTACGTTACAGATTTAGATGCACACACAGACATAGCGTTCATGAAAACAACGATATTTTAGTTTGATTAATATAGGTGTAAAACTTGTGTTTACGAATTAATTCACTAGAAGGTACAGAAATATTATATATATATATATATATATATATATATTTATATTGCAAAGAATGTATTTTCTTTTCCTTTTGTTGTTCCGAAGTATTGGATGTTTTACAGATTTTGAGAAAGAATAGATTCTAAATATGTTCGAAATAGTTTTAAGTAGATTTATCAATGTGTTTGTCTAGAAGTGTCTTTGTTTGAAATGTTAAAATTGTTTTAGATTTTGAAGAGAGACACTTTGTAAATGATTTTGAAATAGCTGTAAAATATAGTATACACAGATATATCCACAATCTTACATCGATGTATATTTATGTATCTATGTATGTATCTATGTATCTATGTATTTGTGTTTGTGTATTTGTATATATACACAAACACACACACACACACACACACACACACACACACACACGTTAGCACGATTATTGTTTTCTCCGCATATTACAATTTTTAAATAAAACAAAACATAATTTAATTCCATGTTTCAGATAATCAGACTGCACCAGCAGCAGAACTTCAAGAATCATTGAATTCATATTCTTCTCTAGAGGAAAGAGGATATGAGTTCGCATATGACATCTTAATACCTGATGGTAAGTGAACTGATGTTAATAAATGATAAAGAACAAAATAAGTGTTATATGCTAATCATACACTTATCAAAAGAAAAAAACAAGGTTATCTTACTGTTATGATGTACAAAGAATGGGAACATGTCATACATATATAGATAGAGAGGAAGATAGATAGATAGATTATAAATCGTATATATATATAAATATATAAGTTGACAAACCCTTATTCGAAATGTTTAAAATAGAAACATTCTCAATACTAATTTCATTTATGTTTCATATACACCTTAACTAAATAGTTATTTTATGTTAAAATTGTGTTTGTGTGTTTATATATGTGTGCATATACACACTATAGCACGATTATTGTTTTCTCCATACCTCACAAGTTTTTATAGAAACGAAAATTTCATTGCATGTTTCAGATAATCAGACTGCGCCAGTGGATGTACAAGATACAGAGATGTGATAAAGTTTGAAAATAAACGAAAGTGTTGTTCATGAATGATAAAGAAGAAAACAAGTTCTATTTATTAATCATACACTTCTTAAAACTGTTTCAATGAAACCTACAGAATATTAATTTGTTCAAAGTTTTGTATACTAAAATACAAAGGCTTCACTTTCTACAGTGACACCACATTTGAACTGTGTAAATAGCTACCTGTGAGAAAGGTTATAAATATTTTAATGAGTGGCTTATCGCGAATTTTTGATCATTCATTACCATTGTCTGAGATGTGACTCTAACTATGTGAAAACTTCGGGAGATTTATCATGTAAAATTAAAATATTTACCCACGTATATATTAACAAAAAGAAACATTTGATCAATCTCAGTAACACTGGTCTTTTTCGCACATGTTTCATCTTTTAATTTTTTATATTTGCTCTGATATAAGATCCTTGACGTTATGAAAGTCTTTACTTTCTTGTATAACGATAACATGAGAAATGGCAGAATAAGACTATATTTTCAGGGTTTTTTTTATACTAACAAGCGTTTCCTTTCCGCGGCTTCGTAAACTTCATCTGTCAAAGCTGTTCACTGTTTTGGTGGTACTTGTGAGTTTTTCATATTTTTATTCGCTATTTTCATTGAGTAAAGCATAATTCTATCTGATAATTTTGCCACAGTTGGACGAGGGTTCGGGCGTACGAACCGATTTTGTTTGTTTTTTGTTGTTTTTTTATGTTGAAATAAACGGCTTGGATTGGATTTAAAATGCTTTTTGTTTTTTTAAACAATGTTTCTGTGTGTGCATGTTTCCTGTTAAATGTCTTTCTCTGTACTGTTATATTTTATTAGGAATTGTTGCTTATGTAACAAAGATCGAAATGATAGAAAATGGGTTAAAGGAATTGTGAGCAAGCAGTTATAATGGGAATTAGGACAAGGGACATAATGAAGGGAACTGATGTAACTACTAAACTAGTGTGTACTATTTTTCTGCTCATTATGTTATGTTTCTTTTTCATATAGCAGGTTTCTTTCTGTGTTCGTGATCACAAAGCGTTTTTGAAAGACAAACACAAACATTAGTTTACTTATTGTGCACGAAGGGAAAGAATAAAATATAGCAGAGAACTGGAAAATGAATTTATTATGTCAACGAAAAAATCGTTCTGATCACGAACACAGAAAGAAACCTGCTAATATAAAGAAAGATAACATAATGAGCAGAGAAATAGTATACACTAGTTCCCTCCATTACGTTCCTTATCCTATTTCCCGTTCTAACTGCTTGCTCACAAATTCTTTAACCCATTTTCTATCATTTCAATCATTGTTACACAAGCAACAATATGCAATCTTCTTTTTTCCTTCTTTTTTTTTGTAATGATTCCTCTTCCTGAGTTCATTTTAAGTCTGGATAACAAGTAAAATCAACGATTTACATCTGTTAGTACAGTTCTAGAAGTTTGAAAAGAGGGTAAAAGAAAGAAAAAAACAATTAAACTCTTCAGGACAACAGAGATAAGTTTCCTAATTTATTCAAAGCAATATTTTAGTAATACGTCTGTATTCAGAGATGTAAAAGTGTACGGATATTAGTGATTAAATCAGTTAATTTGAATTTTTCTCTATCCTAGTTCTTCCGTTCCTTTTCTTTGTTATAAATGAAGTGTGCAAAAAATACTAAAGGTGTACAACAGTAATTCTGCATCTGAATGTCAGTCACAAGTCGATTCATTACAACAGAGAAACACATGAACAGTGAAAATATTGTATGGGGATTTTATTATCTTTATTTATTTATTTATTTTTCTGGTCAACAAGTAGTATGCAGTATATCATATATCATCCATTTATGAAGATTATGATTTATTTTTTATTTTTTATTTTTTTTTTATTTATTTATTTATTTATTTATTTTGGATACCTCTGTTTACAGTAAACTGTAGCTGAAATTTTGTTATTTAAATCATCGAGATATTTTTTTGTTGGCAAAAGCCATTGTGTTTCAAAGCGGTTGTTGCTGGTAAATAATAGAAATGTCATGCGTCAGAACCTTCCTGGCAGTATTCTTTTTGTCATCTGGCTTTATTGCTTTGCCGTGTCATCCGTTGTCCTGGAAACGAAGTATCAACAAATGGAATTCCAAGGGTTGAAAAGTTTTTCACGTTAATTCCATGTATTCTTCCGTTTTAAATACTACCCAAGCCGCTAATATGAAAAACCAGTTCGTACGTACACCTCAAACTTTTACACAATCATCACAAAATCATCATACAGAATTAAACCCCACTCAATGTAGACTGAGTGTAAAAAGATGAAGAACTCAAAAGTATCACCAAAAATGATACGGGTTACCAGACACTAGCGCGGGTACTCTTGTTAGTACAGAAAACTGTAAATATAGTGTTATTCTGTCATTGTCAGGCATAAATTTCATTTTTCATGTCACCGATATACAGGAAGAAAAAGAAATTAAATAAAATAAAAATAGAAACTTTGCGAATTTGAACGAAGTTTCATTTCTTGGATATCATCGCGGGAAGCCATTACTGAAATTGATAAAACTTTTTTTTTTTAATTTATGTTTTTATGTGTATCTATTTAATACTTAATTTTACATGATAGATATCAAGAGATTTTAACATAGTTACATTCACAATTCACACGATGTTAATGAATGGTAGAAATTCGCGATTGGCAACTCATTATTAAAATGTTCATAACTTTTCTCACAGGTAGCTCTTTACACAATTCAAATCTGGTGTCACTGCAGAAACTGAAGTCTCCCTATTTTAATAAAAATATTTAACAAATTAATATTCTTCAAGTTTTCGTGAAAGTGCCTTAAAAAGTGAATGATTGACAAACAGTACTTGTTTCCTTCTTTATCATTCATGAACAGGATCTCATTTGTTTTCAAACTTGATGACGTCATATGGGACGTCATTTCGTCTTTCCTCTAGAGAAGAATATGGACTCCCTGTGTCTTGATGTTGTCCTGCTGCTGCAGTCTGATTATCTGAAACATGGAATGAAATTATCTTTTGGCTTATATAATCATTGATAGCGCGTTCGTGTATGTATTGAGTGTATTAATATACATGTAAGAATCTTTGTAAGTAGGTAGGTACATAGACATGTCTGAGTGTATCCATATATGTATATACGTGATTGTGTTTGTGTGTCTGTATATATGTTTGTATGTGTATGTATGTATGTATGTGTGTATGTATGTTTGTATGTATGTATGTACGTATGTCTTTATCTATGTATGTATATATGTATATATATGTATGAATGTATACATGTCAACTTACCAGAAATCTGACCAACATTATAGTACACAGGTTGATTGGAGCTCATTCTGAAATTTCAAAAGTAAATAAAATATATTAGATATTCATTGATGTAATAATTTGAATACAAAGAAAGAAATGCAAACACACATACATATCATACACTCATACGAATATATATATATACATTTATAATTTTTCATACATCCATATACATAAAACATGAATATAAACACATCAAACATACACAGATATATACAACAACACATGAATATATTTGAATACAGACATATAAAGATCAATTTTTTAGAGATAGAAACAAAAGTAGTACAAATATATAAATTAAAATACCTTTCTGGATTAGAAGCTGCCTTCTTCCTTCCTGTAATAATAATAATAATAAGAAGAAGAAGAATAATAATAATAATAATAAGTAATAGTAATAATAATAATAATAATAATAATAATAATAATAATAATAATAATAATCATCATCACCATCATGCATCATACCAATAAACCTAGTAGGAGTTGTAGTAGTAGTAGTAGTAGTAGCAGTAGTTGTTGAGGTGGTGGTGGTGTTGGTCGTGGTGGCAGTGATATAGTACTGGTTATTATTATGTATACAATATACCCCTCTCTTCAAATCATGCTACGTAGTTCCAGACCTCATTAATGGGAATATTACCGATCGTGAAATATTTTTAGTATGATGTCTGTATAAAATAAATCCATGATAAAACTTGTTCTGCTTGGACATCATTTTTCTTTATCAGGTGTGTAAAACGCCCAGTTGCTCACGAAAACAGGTTTGGTTACTCTGTTCAGGGTAATTGTTTAAATTTAACTAGATTTATCTCCCTTGTACTAATACGTAAAATTGAGTAAAATACATAAAAAACAAACATAAAGATACAAAACATAAACAAACAACAGCATGAATGAATGAATAAATGGATGAATAAATAAACGAAGCAACAAACAAACGAATGAATGAATAAATAAATAGTAGAAAGTAAAATAAAAACAAACAAATAAGTAAACAAAGAAGTAAAAAAGAAAGAAAGAAAGAAACTAAGAAACAAACAAACAAATAAATAAGTAAACACATAAATAAATAAATAAATAAATAAGTAAATAAATAAATAAATAAATAAATAAACAAACAAACAAACAAACAAAGAAATACTTCTTTTGTTTCGGACGTAGAGAACAACGACAATGACAATGATAACAGACAGAACGAGGAAAGTTCCAAAACCGCTGCCAAATCCTTTTCCAAACTGACTGCTGTCTTCTGCAGGGCCTGAAAATTCATTAACACAAATAAAAATATGTCACTGAATTAATATATTGTTTATATATCTTCAATAATTAGTTAATTAGAATATTTGATATTATCAAATATCTTCACAGATTAGTTAATTATTTATTTCCTGGTGCTAAATTATCTTCATTTAAAACGTAACTTCATTGATATTAATTGTATTTTCTGTAAGAAACATGCATATACGCATATTACACAAACACATAATGCATAAGCACTGAAACAGAGTCGCAACCAGACACTTACATATGTACATACAGACAAACATACACATATATTTTCATAAACATACACACATATGGACCTAGGTATGAAGAATCAAGATAACGTACAAAGAAGAAACGATTCCAAAGATTTTCTGACTGCTGTTTTCACTTTGTTTTCCGCCTCACAATAAAATCCTTCCCAGTCTGAACAAGATGTCACTATCCAACTGTACTCCAATGTCGTGGCGTTCTGAACTTGGTGCAGCAGTTGTCTCCCTTTCAGTATTTTAATGGCGGAATTCGGATTACTGTCCACGTTACATACAAACGTTGCATTTAGTTTATTCTCCCTTGCCTTGTTAATTACATGTTCAGTGAACACTTTCGTCTTAATGGACGGTTGGTCTGGAGTGAAAAAAGTAGACTTTAATATTTCTCCATCATTTATTCTCTCTCTCTCTCTCTCTCTCTCTCTCTCTCTCTCTCTCTCTCTCTCTCTCTCTCTCTCTCTCTGAATCTATCTGAATAGTTTTTGTATAACTATTTCATTATCTGTATTCAAAAGTAAACGAAAAATCAAATGAAGTAAAACTCACACATAACGTTAATAACAATTTTGCTATCTGATGTTTGGTTCGTATCAGGGTTAGAAGCAATGCAGGTGTAGACGCCATCTTGAAATTTCGTGATATTAGTCAGTGCCAGTAATTCGTTGTTACTGACAATCTGATTGGTCAGTTCCCATCTGTAAACGCATTTGATAAAACAATCGGCTTTGCATGATAATGTGACGTCACTTCCTTCCTCTACAGTGATGTCAGATGAAGAATTGACTCGAACTGAACTATCGGGACCGTCTGTAAAAAAAAATTAAATTGAAATAAAATAAAATAATAATAATAATTAATAAATAAATAAATACATCAATGGTATTGGTTTGTTTCTATTTTATCAACATGATCGTCATCATCATAATCATCAGTATCATTATTATTATTATTATTATTATTATTATTATTATTATTATTATTATTATTATTATTATTGTAATTGCTATTCTTATTGTTATAGTTATTCTTATTGTTATAGTTATTCTTGTTATTGTTGTTGGTATTGTTGTTGTTGTTTGGCAGACTATAAGAAAACTGCATAATGTTTAAATGGTACAAGCTTACCCTATTTTTACTATAATTAGTTTCTTACTTACAATGTACAGTCAAATGAAGTGTTTTTTTAGCAGTTTGGTTCGTATCTGGATTTTCAGCCGTACACACATAGAGACCTGTCTGTGATCTATTAATATCAGCCAATGACAGAATGCTTGTGTTACTTATGATGTTATCTGCGATCTTCCATTGATAATTACACGTGATGAAACACGTCGCCGAACAAGACACTGTGACGTCACTTCCTTCCACAGCAGTCAGAACAGTCGAAGTATTCAGTTTGAGTGATGTTCCAGGACCATCTGACAAAAAAAAACAAAAAAAAAAAGACATTATCAACATCATCACCATCATTATCGGCAGCTTCATCATCATTTTATTCATATTTTCGTTTTATTCCTACTCATGGTAGAAATTATAGGTTACTCGTATTGTTAGTTATGGATGTTGTCGTCGAAGTGATGGTGATAGTGTAGTGTCTGAGTTGTTGCTGTTGGTACTATAATTATTACTAATGTCACAACTATTTAATTATTTATTTATTTATTTATTTATTTATTTATTTATTTATTTATATATATTTATTTATTTTCCTAATATTTTTGCTGATATATTTAGTTTATTGTTTTGTCATCATTAACAGTACATATTTCATAATAATAAATAAAACTCATTTTCTCTCTCACATCCAGTTTTATTTCATTGCTTTATTTATCATCCATTAGGACCGGTAATAATATTAAGAATAAACAAGTTAATTTTACCTCTCACTCCCAGTTATATTTCATAGTTTTTAATCATGTTACAGGTACAGTAATAATATTAATAATAAAAAAGTTAATTTTACCTCTCACTTCCAGTTTTATTTCATTGCTTCCTGAAGAAAAACCACCACATCTCCATACTGTTCCATGTTGACTGAGTTTCACTGATTTTATTGTCAGAGTGTGAATATCAGCTGAACAGGTAAAAGTGTATTCTTCTGGATGTTTACTAAGAAAATGACATTGACCGTATCTTCCTGCTTCATTCATCATGTATTCTGTGTTATTCTCAAACCAGAAAATTACAGGAGCAGGAGCTCCTCGACAGGTAAAAGTAAAAGATGATCCAACAACTGCGTATTTGTCTGATGTTGTTAAACTGCGATACTGACCTTAAATTTAAAATAATAAAAAAAAAAATTCAAATAATATTAAATGCATTTTATATAATAACATTCTTGATAAGTTTTATGTTATTTTTATTTATTTATTTATTTATATACTATTATTATTAGTATGATTATTATTAGTATTATACTTTACGTTTAATTACTTTATATTACATTAATACGATACGCCATATTATGGACTCTCATATCCTAATGTTATGTTATGTTATCTTATGTTATTGTCTCATGTTTTAATACAGATAAGTTTCAAAAATTCAAATCACGCTATTACGCATATATTTTATACATTAGTCAACGAAACATAACTTCGACTCAGTCAAGATTTCACAGTTCCTAAATGAAATGGACTCAGGCACAGAAAAATGGCTCCCTCTCAAAAGACAGACAGACAGCCCATAATACGGACACGCCATTTGACAGACAAAACTCTTTATTGGGTCATATATCCTGTACACCCCTGACTGATTTGATGGTATGCTCCATTCTGTTCATACAAGCAAGAGGGAGAGCCTAATTATAATCTGGTAAATGTAATTAATAAATCTACAAATAAATCTGTGAATAAATCTAATTTTATATAAGTTTGTTCTATTTTCTGTATTTAGTTGTATCAGACTATTCCATAATTTATTACATGTAATATTCAAGGTAAACGGCAGGTCATTAGTAAATGCACTCAACCGTGTCTTCTGTTGTTTATGCTAGACTATTCTATATGAGAAGCCTGTCTTTTGGGAGGAATATAAAATACATACCTTGTACGTAAATTACACATCCCAGTAACACGAACACACAGAATAACTTACAACTCATTTCCAGTGTTTTAGTTTTAACTGAAGTTAATAAAAATATTGTTACTTTTTTTTCTTCACTGCTTTCTCGATTTTACTGCTGTTAATGTAAAAGCAGTTTTCGGCGCCTTCTTGTTGAACTTTATTCTGGTAACTTATGAAGTTTTATTTCCTGTTTCATACACAATATGAACACTAGTCTCATTGGCTCTGCATATTTATTAATAAACTAAATCCACTCGACTGAATCAGAAAAATACATAATGCAACCTGAGATATAATACACAGCGTTGTATTTTGAATAGTTAATTCTGCTTAGAATGTTTTTTCTTCTTCTTCGTTTTCTTTTTCTTTTCTTTTCTTTTATTTTATTTTCTTACTAGTTTTTTTATTATTATTATTGATGTCCGAGTGTATTTATGTACGTTTATAAGTATGTGTGAAGGAGTTTTATCTTACAGGTGTATGTAATTCCATATTTGCATTTATATAGATATATACATAGACATGTAGTTAAGTATATATGTACGTATGTATATATCTGTATATATATATATATATATATATATATATATATATATATGTATGTATGTATGTATGTGTGTATATGTGTGTGTTTACATACATATAAACATATATAAACAAACATACACGCAGGCACACACACACACACGTGTATGTAATATTTAAATATATATATAGAGAGAGATATATATGTAGCATATATATATATATATATATATATATATTTATGCAGGTAGGTTGTATATGTGTATGTATGTATGTTGCTTGTGTGTGTATATACATACATATATACATACATATACATATGTGTGTGTGTGCGTGTGTTTGTAAGTAAGTGTGCGTCTGCATTTTTAATAATTAGAAATCTTGGTCATTTTGAATTGTGGCGTAACCTAGGCAACATGGATGTTTGCCAAGTTTTGTTTCTTACGTCATGACATGACTTTGTCAGTTTTATTTTGGTATGTTGTAACTCTACCGCTCTGTTCAAAACCAGCCATGCATGGAAAAAGACGAACAAAAAATGTAACCCAAAAACCTAATACTCTTTCTGTCAAGTCACTGAGTAGCATACTCTTTCTATTGTGTTCGGTTTATACTGGAATATGTGTGTGTGTGTGTGTGTTTGTGTGTGTGTGTGTGTGTGTGTGTGTGTGTGTGTGTCTGTGTGTTATTATTGTTGTTGTTTTGTTATTATTATTATGCTTACTTTATTACATATTTTTATATTGTATTACATTATGTTACGTTGCGTTACGTTATTCTGTGTAATGTACTGTCATATTACGATACATTATGTTATCCTATCTTGTTTTTTGTTATGGTTTCATATTTTGATAAATATATTTCAAGACTTCATGTTGCACAGTTATTACCATTAGTCATCCACAAATGACGTCGACTCCACATTTGGTAAATGAAACGACACTAACTCAGATAGAGATAAATAATTTGAATATAAAATACATACCTTGTACGTACAATACACATCCCAGTAACACGAATAACTTACAACTCATTTCCAGTATTTTAGTTTTCACTGTCGTTAATGAAAATATATACTGTCTTAGCTACGTTTTTCTGTTTTAAATTCTTCCTTGTTTTCTTTCCTGTTGATGCGTCACCACGTTTGCTTTCGGTTTCGTAAGTAAAACACCCTTTATATTCTTTGTAAAATAGACTGTAATGGACTGTAATCTGTAATAGAGTGGATTCAATCGAAGGACTTCTGCAGTCTAAGAAAAGAAAGTCTACACGAAACTGATTATACTTTGAGATTTTATATTATTATTATTTAACGTTAGTGGTATTAGCATACATTTATTTAATAATGGTATGAATTATTGACAATGTTTTAGACCAGGCATGGGCAAGCTTTTTTCAAGAAGCTGGCCACATGAGACATGGCTCATCCTCAGTTGGGCTGCTGTTACTAATTTAGGCGATTTTGTGTTTTTACGTAGAGTTAATTTATTACATTCTTCATTTTCATTTACTTCAGGAACTGTTATAATAATATAAAAAAGTGACACGTGTTTTAGTATATTAGTAGATGGCAAAATAGACTCATGTTATAAAATTTGAACTTAGGTTATTTTCCTTGTGAAATTAGGCGGGCCACTCAGAAAGCGGCGCGTGCCGCAGTTTTTTATGACTGGTTTAGACGAATTCGTACGAACGAGTGGACATACTGACGTATATGTTTATGAAAAGTAGGAAGATATGGTTTATTTTGTTCGTTTTTTTTATTATTATTTTTTTATTATTTTTTTTTTTTTTTCGTTTTTCTTTTTTTTTTTTATTATTAAAACACGCGCAATAACGCCTACATTTGTTTGTTCAGATAAAATAACTGATTATACCACCACCCTCTGTAAACATCACTGCATCCGTTTGTCACACGAGATTTGCAGGTGTAATTCATGACGATATGAAACAGAACCATGTGAAAGATTACTTACACCGATAATGTTGTTTGTAAATGCATTCGTCACATAACAAACTGAAAAAGCGTAGAATCTGTCGTGTATTCTTCAGTGTTAAAGGAGAGAAGTTAAAAATGTTTGTTTATGAAAAGAAAATCTAAAGAAATATGTTGCGTAAAGTCAGAATATTTTGTTTCTCGATAATATGTCAACCTTAACTGGGCCTCTTTCAAACGGCATATCCGCAGTCGACATTTTGAAAAAAAATAAAATAAAATAAAAATATTTTATAGAAATAATCCTGATGTGCAGACAACCCGAAACCATTTTAGATTATAATAAATAGTCATCTGCTTGATTCAAATATTTGGAAAAGCGAGGATATAATTAGTAATAATGTTTATTCTCAGGAAAACGATGCGAATAATCTTAATAAGAAAAATAATTTCTATGTTTCTTTTCTTTATTTATTTCTTTATTATTATTATTATTATTATTATTATTATTATTATTATTATTATTTTTTGCGTCCTCCTGATTATGTGTATATTGAGTGTCTGTGTCTTTAAATTAAAAATTAAAAATAGATAAAACCGTTAAAGTACTGGGAACACAAATCAACTGGTTAGATTGGGAATTAGCTTAAAGAGATTAGCAACGGAGTGATAATAATAATCATAATAATAATAAGAAGAAGAAGAAGAAGAAGAAGAAAGAACACGTTGGATATACTAAAATGTTTCTTTTTTTTCTTCTTTTCTTTTTACAGAATAACTGTAAACAGTCGAATACACAACAAACAATACACTGACAAATTACGTCATCTCCGATCATGCGTAAAACCTTCGAAAATGTTGTCTTTTTCTACTATGTCGACCGTCTTGAAATATTAACCAGCAAAAAATAATTTCCACCTTCAAAAGTTGAATGCATTTTAATCTATGCCGTTCCGATAATTGATATATATATATATAACAATTTATAAGAAATCCGCTAAATAGATTATATCTATAAGTCACGAACTTTTTTTTTTTTTTTTTTTTAATCTCTCTCAGTGTGGAATGTGTCCTGTGCGAATGAACTTCATCATTCTCATTGTTTCTATTCCTGTAAATTTAAATTCTTCTTTCAGGATCTGTTCATTGAAATCAGCGAGAAGGCAACCGTCAACGAATTCTTTTTTAAACGTGTCAGTATGTCTCTCCAACCCTAAAGTTTTCATCACTTCTCCAACCTCAGATATTGATAAACCCGTCAATCTTCTCTCTCCACCTTCGCCTTCCGTCATTTTCGTAAAAACAGCCTTTCCTCTGACGTAATCATCTTCACTGTTGCTGGTGACGTAATCTTCTTTGCTGGTGATTTTCACGTCACTCTCACTGCTATCTTCGGCGACGCAACCATCACTAGTATCTCTAGTGACGTAGTCAGCACTGTTAGCTGCGTTGACGTAATCATCTTCTCCACCTCCAGTGTAATCCTCGTTACCTCTTCTGACGTAACTAGTCTTCTTTACGTAATCATAGTCGCTAGTTCTATTTTCGGACGTGGATGACGCGTCTTCACGTGACAGGACAGAGTGGCGAGGTGGTAAGGGAGGGGGGATGTCATCAGTACTCTCATTACCGGGTGGCTCTATGGGTGGTGTCAGGGGCTTTTTTCTATAAATAGGTTTCTCAGATACAGCAGTCGGGACGATTTCCTTTTTCGCAGACTGAGTTATCTCTCTTGATTGGAAATGCGAAGAGTCGGACAAGTTCACGTACTCTTGTTGATCTTTCGCAAATCTGAAAAATCTGTCAGGTTCTAGTGTCTCGTAAATATTGTCTCCTTGAGTCGGGTCCACATCCATTTGTTTGTACAGAGCAATATCTGGAGAAAAAAATTAATAATAATGATAACACAGAATACAAACACACACACATACATACATACATACATACATACATACATACATACATACATACATACATACATACATATATTACAGATTCCTGCATGTATACATACCACTGGTGCTACTCTTACTATTGCTTCAAATACTACTACTAGTACTTAAACGAATAATAATAATAATAATAATTATAATTATAATAATAATATTTATTTAAATCAACTAAAAATAAATAAGAACTGTAGAAATAAACAAAGAAAGAAAGAAAGAAATAATATGACAGTCGAAAAAATCCTAAATAAATTAATAAAAATTTCTATAAGAACTAACACATTTTTTTTTTTTCATCGAGTTACTTTACTTACCTTCGTTTCCTATTTTCTCATCGAAAATTATATCCTTGGCGGCTGTTTCGATATCCTCAAGAAACTGCTGAAAATGTTCTTGCGTCATATCTTTTATTCCTGTTACTAGAGACACCAGAACGTTCTGAAGATAGAGTGGAATCAGAATCGTGTGAGTTTCCAGAATTCCTGAAAATAAGATGTGATACAATAATTAGATATCAGACTCTCTCTCTCTCTCTCTCTCTCTCTCTCTCTCTCTCTCTCTCTCTCTCTCTCTCTCTCTCTCTCTCTCTCTCTCTCTCTCTCTCTCTCATTTCATAGACAGACAAAAGACAGACAGAAAGAGACAGATAGACAAGGTTATCAAAGCATACCTTCACAAATGCAGTTTGCTATGCAGTACGATTCATCGTACATCCCAGAAACTGTTATTTTTCCAAATGATTTTACTCTGGTTTCAGTGTTACCCACATCAAATCTGCATTCATCTGACACAGCGAACTCAACCTGTACTGGCAGCGAGTGACTGGACAAAATGTCTGACAATAACTGATCCTGTCTGCCTGTCAAATTAATAAAGATGATAATTAAAACAATAGCATATATGGTAAAATAATAATATAGTAAAGTCATCATATAGTAAATACTCATATGGGGTAAAATTATTATTATTATTTTTAGTACAAATATCTTTAGTGATTAAATTGCATCATACTATACTTCATAATAATTATTACATCCTATTGCATTACATTACATTATGTTATAATACATTATTAGTATTGTGTTATGATGTTATATTATATAATATAGTCCATTATATGGCATAATAATAATATAGTAAAGGATAATATTAGTATAGTATAATATGTCGGTAAAATAATACAGAATGGTCTAATATACTATTGTAGTTGTCTAATGCAGTATAGTGTAATGTAGTGATGTGATAATAGCATAGCATTGTTTGTTATATATTATATTGTATAGTTACAGAGCATGGGTAAATGAAGTGTTTTAGTGTTCAGTAATATAGTATTGTGTAGCATAGTATAGTGGTATAATGTAGTTTAGTGCAGTATAATACAGAATGGTCAATATAATCTAGAGTAGTGTTGTTTAATGCAGTGTTGTATAATATAGCATAGTATAATGTACTGCATTGTTTGTTATAATATAGTATAATTACAGTATGTTTAGTGCAGTGTATTGTAGTGTTTAGTCATATAGGATAGTATAGTATAGTGCGGTATAGTATAGTAATAGTAGTTTAGTATAGTATAGTATAGTATAGTATAGTATAGTATAGTATAAAAAATATAATCTAGTGTCGGTGTGGTCTGATATAGTGTAGTTTAGTTTACTGTATGGATGTGCAGTGTACAGTATAGTATAGTATAGTATAGTACAGTATAGTATAGTATAGAATAATATAGTTTAGTACAGTGTACACTAGTACAGTATAGTATTGTATAGTATAATATAGTATAGTATAGTTTAATATGGTACAATAAAGTATATTATATTATAATAATATAGTATAGTACAGAGTAATATAGTACAAAACAGTGTATTATATAGTATAGTTTAATAGTATAGTACAGTTTAATGTATAATAATATTGTAATGTAATGTAGTGTATCTAACACTATAGTGGTACAATAGCGGTATACTCACGTTTGTTTTTGGTGGTACAGACATGGAAGGGTAAAGGGTAGTTTAAGGGTATCGTGATGTTACGTCCAGAGCTATCTTTAGCGATCACTCTTGTCTGTTTGCAAACAGAGTCTATTCTCATCATCTGAGTATAACAGAGAGACAATTATATATATATATATATATATACTACACACACACACACACACACACACACACACACACACAGACACATATGCAATGATCATGGTGATATAAAAATAAATATTCTATATACACAGATACGGACACAAATAAATTAATTAATTAAATATAACAAACGAAACAGAAAGACCTTAGTAACTTCTGGATCTCCATTCATAACAAACACAGACGTATTTCTTTGTTACTTATATTCTGAAATTTCTGCCACTGCGTTTTAACGTACCTGTCCCATCGCTATCGTATCCAGATCCACGCCCCCGTCGTATCCTTGCGTTGCTATGATGATTTTGGGTAAATCGTCCTTGTACGCGTCATGAAAATCTCTCAGTGTAAAATTTTCTCCGCCATGTTGGAAAATGGCGTTCTGAATCTGAATATGGAATGAAAAATGAGTAATTTGAGTTATATATGTATATGAATATGGGGGACTGTGAATGTGAAGAAGATGATGAAGATGATGGAAATGATAATGCAGTGATCATGGTCGTGATGAGAACAAAAATAATAAAAGCCAAAATACCAATAAATATATATAAAAATATATATATATATATAAAAATTATCTTTATGGTTATGATTACGACGAGAACAATAATAAGTATAATGATGTTGTTGATGACAGTAGTAAAAACCACAGTAATAACAACGACAGCCGCTAGTTGGCGCAACGAACAACGTAACATCCGGCCAGCATCCCGCGTCTCACTTGTTTACTTCATGTGGTTACCTCGCCGCGGAAGCGTCTCTGTTGTGTTGTGCTCGCGTTTTGTGCCGTATTTTGCCGAATTTCCACGATCCTAACAAAGTGAATGCAAAGGACAGTGCTGAGAACAAGAAGCGGATGATCTCCATTAAATTAAAACTTGAATTCATAGAAAAACATGAGCGTGGTGTGCATGTAGTCGATTTGGCTAGGCAATACAAGCGTAGTGCTTCTACGATACATACCATGCTGAAGCTGAAGGTGTCTATAAGGCTGTAACTCCAGCCAAAGGCGTTAAAATAATTTGTCTTATCTCCAAGATAAATACACTTTACAAAACCAGTTTATTTCTTTCCATTCTCTTTTATTTTGTTTTTATACAATATTTGTCATTTATAAATACATTTTTCTTATTTAAAAATACGTTACAGAAAAATAGTAAATAATAAATAAATTAAAATTAAAAAAAAAATAAAGACATTGGGTGGATTTTCGGCGGATGGAACGGATTAATGTTATTTCAATTAAATTAGGAGCAAACTGAGATACGAGCTCGGTCACAGAACGAATTAAACTCGTAAGTCAAGGTACCACTGTATATTAATTCTTTAAGTGATGGTTTCAAGGCAATACTGAACAATATATATATATATATATATATATATATATATACACACACACACATATATATATATCCACCCTAACCACCCTATTTTTTTAATTTATTTTTATTTTTATTTTATTATTTACTATTTTTCTGTAACGTGTTTTTAAATAAGAAAAATATTGTATACAAAAAAAATAAAAGAGAATGTAAAGAAATAAACTGGTTTTGTAAAGTATATTTATCTTGGAGATCAGACAAATTATTTTAACGCCTTTGGCTGGAGTTACAGCCTTTATAGACTCGTTCAGCTTTGGCATGGTACATATCGTAGAAGCACTATGATCATAAAGCCTAGCCAAATCGACTATATATATAATAAAATAAAATATAAATTAAGAAAAAAAGAAAGAAAAAAAAAATTACCCTATTCTGTTTTTTCCCTTCTGTATCCTGAAATGGGTTAAAAGTAGACATAGTTAGAGACAGACAGAGACATATGAGGTAGAAACATACATACATACATACATACATACATACATACATAAAGTCATTGATATATATATTTGTGTGTACATACGTACGTACATCGAAATAAATTGATGCATATGTAGAGAGACTAACAGACAGAGAGACAGATAAACAATCTGAGAAAAGATAGATACTGAAAGGTGTAGAAGGAAAATAAAGAGTTTTTGTTATTTATGTTATAGTTTCAGAGTAAGTCTAAAAGTACGTATTTAGAACTGTTTTTCTCACTTTTAACTGCGGGATTCTGCGCCATTTTCCACGATAAAACTGCCATTCGGTTCCCATCTTCGGAAATAAAAATAATGAATAATGAAACATGCGTTTGATATAAACGCTGAGAGAGAGAGAGAGAGAGAGAGAGAGAGAGAGAGAGAGAGAGAGAGAGAGAGAGAGAGAGAGAGAGAGAGAGAGAGAGAGAGAGAGAGAGAGAGAGAGAGAGGAGAGAGAGAGGGGATTAATAATAACAACAAAAACAACAATAATAATAATAACCAATAATAACAATAATAATAATAATAGTAACAGTAATTGATAATAATAATAATAATGATAATGATAATAATATTCAATAATAATAATAGTAATAACAACAACAATAACAACAACAACAACAACAATAATATGGACGACAAATGGTTTTATTTAAGACAGGACTATATTTTTCTCATGACTCTCACAGTCCCCGCCCTCTAATTCAGATACTGACGTACATTCAGATATATTAAAGTGATATACTTTAAGTCAAAGATAAACTGTGTCCTCTGTTTATCTATATATATAGTTTTAAAACAAAATATAAATATATATATATATATAAAGTTTTTAAACAAAATAAAACGTAAATATGAAAGAGCATAGACAATATAATTACCAACCAACAAACAGAACTGACTTACCTTCAAAGAAAACTAGAAAGAAGAGTGTTTAACTCTTCGCTTCGTTGTTTTGTTTTACATTTAACGAACAGAAATCTATCTGCAAGGAAGTTCGACTGAATCCAAAGTACGCAATGTTTTATCAGTCTTTATCGTTTGTTCATAGCATCTGTTCGTGGCCTCACATGAAAAATTAAAAATATACATTACGATATTAACCCATATATTATTTTCGTTTTAGGGCGCAAATGCAGCAGTTTCGAGGCACACATTTCGTTATTGTTTACAACAAGTATTGTAATACGTCTGTCATTCTTTAAATCAAGAAATAAAACTAGGTCGTAGGAAAATTAAAGGGAGAGCATAATTATAAAATGAGACAAATGATAAAAATGAAACTAAAAAAAATAAAATAAAAAAATAAAAATGAGAACAACTCCCACAATGACAAATGAAACTGTACAGGTGATGAAAAAAATAATAATAAAAAAAAAAACTGGTCGCTTACGAAGTTTGAATTTTACCTCGCGCTACTTGCTAAGTGGAAATTTATTTTATAAATTATTTATGGGATTACCGCTGTAGTCGAAATCGAGGCTCATGTCGAGGACGACGTACGAGGCTTCTCTGTATTATTATTATTATTATTAAATGTGTCTTATACCCACGTTTTCTGTTGTTTAATGAAAGTAGTAACAGCTGTCGTATTAGTAGTATAAGTAATAGCAGTAGTAATAGTATTAGGTATTCAGTAGTGATTCTAGTGTTAAATAAATATGACTATCGATCAACCTAGATCTGCCTCTAATCTGTTAAGGTTTTGCTGACAGAAAAATATTTGTATAATACTAAATAACTTTATTTTATCACTCTTCTCCTCTCACTGCGTTTATGTAATTACTATCAAGACTTCTCTCAGTTTACTAAACTCTAATTTCCAGTTCTAACCAGTGCTCATTTACAAAGATATTTTGTTTTTGTATTTATGTGAACAGGTGTATAAAAGACTTCATGCTGAAAGATGTGTGTGTGTGTGTGTTATTCTTTGAAGTTGAATTCCACAATTGAAAACTACACCTCAATTAAGATATTATTATTATTATTATTATTATTATTATTATTATTATTATTATTATTATTATTATAACCAAACTCTGTTGTTAACTGATCTGGCTACATTCGTTTAGTTCACTGATATTATTAACGCCTTTAAATCCTGTCCGTGTTTTGAGTCTGGTCAGACCTCGGTATTCAGCGAAGGGACGTGACTCTGCAGATATCATCTCAAATCACGATTCCTACAGAATAGCAGTATATTTCGTAAAGTTTGTCTTGATTTTCTGTTTACAAAATGTTGCGTTTTAAAATTGGACCGCGACACAGAAAAATGGCATCGTTAGAAGGCTTAGGCAGCGGGCCGGAAGGAAGGATTAAACGATTACGTAAAATGGTGACAGGTTTGATTCGATACGAAAGAATCGAAACAGCTCAAAGTCACGGCGATGAAGCAAGGGGTTACGCAGAACGTGTAAGTGTCGTTAATAGGCAGACGTCAAAACTTATTATTAGACATCAGAAATATGTTTTTGTATGGAACAGGAACCATGCCATCACAGACTAGTCTTTTACAGTAACCAGCAGTAATTCGAATATCGAGATACGCACCTTAAGTTCGTAACTCAGGTTTTCCCATTTGTTATTTCTACATTTGTTTCTTTTACTTTCTCAGAATCATTAAAATGCCCATCTGCATGCACAATGTAACATGACAGGTCAGAAAGCACTTACAATAGGTTTTAAAAAACCCAGTCCTAGTCACTGTGCGCTTAAAAGATAAGTGGGTATATTAATAAATAATTGGTAATAATGTGTGTATTGATTTAATTTGATTTAATTTTAATATTTACTTTTTTTGCATTTTTTTCCTTCAGTGGTTGATAGACGTGATTATGGTTAAATAATTGTAATTAAATTGTAAATTAATAGTTAATTACAAAAATTTTATGTATTTATTTTTTATTATTATTATTTTATATTATTTTTTTATTTATTTTTTGTTGTTGTTGTTCTTTTTGTTTTGTTTTGCTGTATTTGTTTTGTACTCAGTGGTTTATAGACATGTTTGTGATAAAGAGTGAATAATAAGTTACTTACAGATGAACTAAAATGTAAACTGTTTGTCTCATTATTATTCAATTTATTGTTATTTATTTATGTATTTATCCTTGCAGCTGATTCAGTTGGCAATTAAAAATGGAGATAAGCACAAAGAAACAATGGAAATGGCAGACTTCTGGCTGTTGGTATGTCTTACTATTTTTTCTTTCAATTCTTTCATCAATTATATGTTACTTTAATTTTTATTACAATTTAATGTGACTGTTATGCATTCCAAAAAAATATTAAAATTACTCAGTGTTATAATTATTATCAAATACTGAATCAAATAATATTTTTCTCTCTTGCAGGAAAAAGATTTAGTTCACAAACTTTTCAAAGTGCTTGTTCCCCGCTATCAAAATTACACAACATCTTACACAAAAATGTGGAACCTGCCAATAAAATACCCAGGATTTGGACATCAGAGTAGTGTTTTGGAATTAAAAGGTAAATAAATTTATTTATTTTCAAAAACCTGATCTTTATATGTACCAGTTACAGACTTATGCCTACGTGTACGATATTTTTAAAGAAAAGAACAGCATTATTACAATTATGTTTAAATTCAGCCTGATTATTAGACACTAATGCATATCTTAGAGCATTTTCAGTTTATTTATTTAACTAATGATAGTTGTGTGAAACAGATGTGGCAGTATGTGAGATACATGGTAGGATACGGTTTGTATGTTGAGGAATTAAAATCTCTTGAAGTCTGGGTTGTTGTAATCTGCACAAACAGCACTAAACATGTTGAGTTCAAAATAATAATAATGATAATGATGAAAATAATATAAGGAGAAAAAGTTGAGATTACAATAAAAACATGAGATTACATGGAATTTGTTATTATATAAAGAAAATGATTTTGTTCTGCAACAAAATACGAGGAGTCAGTCTCTCTCTCTCTCTCTCTCTCTCTCTCTCTCTGTCTGTCTGTCTGTCTGTCTGTCTTTGTCTGTCTGTCTGTCTTCTATTTTCAGTTAATAAGTTATGCATTTTATTTTCCAAAAAAAGGTAACCCCTGGCCTCCAGTAAAACCAGAACAGAGAGAAACGAAATATCTTCTATCAAACATTCTACTGCAAGCTGCCAGAAACGAATATGTCGAAAACCTCGCCAAGCAAGACACTGTCAATAGAGAATCAACAAACGAGAGGGTTGATGATGTCAGTGACAGCGACACGAAAAATACAACACAACAAATGGATGACATGAATTTGAAAGAGAAACAGACATGATGATGAATAATTATTATTATTATTTTTTATTAAATTCTGTTTATGCTGATAATACGTCAAATGTTTATACTGCATGGCTCGTGACTTTGGGATTTACAAATGCAGTGACAGCAGTAATAAAAATATAACAAGAAGAAATCAGACATTCATATGGTTTCCTAATTATAATCCTATCTTGTACTAATGTCTGCAACTGTGTGTAGTAAAGTCTTCATATATGATGAAACAAAATTGTTTATTTTCTTTCTATCAAATATTTTGTACTGTTATAATATTATTATTATTGTTATTATTATTGTTATTCTTATTATTATTATTATTATTACTATTATTATATATTTATTTATTTTTATTTTTTGTTCTAACAATTTATTTACAGTTAAGGACCATGTTGATATGTCGCCAGAAAGAATGCTGCAGCTACTGTAAATTTCTGGGGGGTTTTCAATTAGCTGACAAGTAATTTTAACTGTACCTTCCCTGGGCAGTACAGTGCATACCACTGCCTTTTATAAACCTGTCAAAGTGCATAAAATTGTCTGAATGATTAATAAGAGGTGCATGTGATGCCTGATTGAAGCCACAGGCTCGTGTGGTAAAATAAGAGTGAAATTTGTTCTTCTCTGTTGTTTTAATAGAAGCACATAACCGAGTATATGCTAAAACGGGAAATAAGGTGTTTTTTAATGAGAAGGGGCAATTCTGTAAAACTGTTAAAGGCCTGTAATTGTATTTGTACTCCACAATAACAAACAAAATTCTAAAAATTCCTTTCTATTCAGTATTCATCGAGTTTTAACATTGTTGTATAATTATTTATCTGCACGTAGATTTTTCAAAAATTTGAAAAAATGGAGAATATACTTAGTATTGATAAATAATTATTTCTCACGATGCGCCAATGTACATAACTATTTTTTACTCAAAATGTGCCAGTGTAACTGAACTAGCTACAGATCACTTTCTTATGTACTAAACATCATGTCTTTTTGGATGGATTTTGTCATCTAGGAAAGAACTGGAAAAGAATTAGTATGTTAGACAAAATTTCACGTCTAAATAAATTATCAACAGCCTTTAGGCCTGTGGACTAAATGTAATCGAGATGGGGTTTTTTTTTGGGGGGGGGTTCTTAAATGAATTCTAAGATGACAACAATATATATATATATATATATATTTTATTTTATTTTATTTTATTTTATTTTTTACTTTTTATTTGTTTTAAGTACTATAAATTAATAAATATTAGCGAATTGCTCTTTTGCATTATATATTATCCGCTGTTGAAGATATTGTGCACATTTTTCTCCAAGCAATAATGTGGAAACAAGATGTCTCAAGCTAATTTTTTCAGCAACTATCTTTCATTTATTTTCATTGATCCTGAAGAAATGAAAATGTTCAAGCTTTTTGTTATTATTATCATTAGTATCACCATCTTTAGTACCATCATTGTCATTATCCATATTTTTAGTAAGATCCAAACATTGATTCCGGTTCGGTTTTTATCCTTTGTTATTAAAACTAGGCATTTCGTTCGTTTCTATTATAGAATTAATTTGAAAATATCGGCTGTCATTATATTAAAAAATAATAATAAATATAATCAAAAACCCCAAAATATTTCAAGCATGCAGAAAGCAACCAAAACAAAAATAATTTAAAATTCCTCATTTCAGGAAATATTGTTTTTGACCTTTATTATTGTGTAATTTCTTCCTTTATTCTGGACAGATACAGCGCTAAATAATTAATATTAATTTTGGTAATCATCAAGATGTGGTGCGTTTACATTAGCCGCCAGTTACTGAATTAAAAATGGGATCTTAACTATAGAGTTTAAAATCACCGTAGTGAATAAAAATATGTGTTATTTATAAATCTAAATTGTAAAATCGGCACTATTTAACAAATAAGAAAATATTTGCGTATTTTATTTAATGCGTAAAGAGTTAGCATGTATATAATATAAATGAAAAGGGTCAACTCAAAGATGTATTTATTTACTTGTATACTTATTTACTGACTTAGTTACTTACCGACTTACTTACTTATTTACTTTGCCATTTCTGTGCACGTACACCGTTTCACAAGGAGGAATTTACTTCACTATCAATTGTGTCAAGGTAAACAGTTATGATAATCGGTTTATATTTTGAATAATATGTTTAAATATGAATACAATTATTTATTTAATTAGACATTCTTACTCTGAATTATATGTATAGAACGAAAAATTTATACACTGATAAAATTAATTACGATTTTATTACAAATGCTGGCAACTTTAAATCAATAAATGATATGCTTTGGTCTATTATCGATGGTTGCCTATATCATAGAAAAAGTTGCTCTCGCAAACAAATTATCTGTTTTCTTTCTTTTTTCTTAAAAGTTATTAGAAAGATTAAAAATCGATCGTAAAAAAAAATAATAATAATAATAATAATAAACAACCGTAAAGTGAAAACAGAAATACCAAATAAGTAAATAAATAAAATTATTATCGAAATATGTCTTAAACATACATACAGATCTAACAATAAATCGTATACTGCTACTAATATTAACTGTATTTTTATTTATATTTATAGTTTTGAAAATTTCTTCGACCTTATTTTTATTGTTGTTGTTGGTCATGTAACAGCAACAGTAGTAGTTCTATTAACAGAAAGAGTGGCAGTGGTAATGGTGGTGACACTAATGGCGATGTTTTATTATTATTATTATTATTATTATTATTATTATTAAACAAAACATTTCCACATTTCAGGTAAAACAACAACGAGAAGCTTTTAGGACTATCATGAAATGGCCTGAACAAAAAACATTGACAAGTCACTGGGTATGCTATTCGTCTTCATATACAAATTTCATGGTACAGAAATTGTAACAACAAAAAAGAAGTGTTAATAATTATATTTGCATGTGTTATAGTAACATCTTAAACACATTAATTCTATGTTCATTATTTTTTATTCTCAACCAAGAATTAGAAAACTGAGTGTGAGGCATTGCAGGAGATTTAAACAAGTCCTGTAATTCTGTTTTTCCTATATCTAATTATTAAATTTGTTTATTTTGAGGAGTTCACTCTTTCGTTTTATTCATCATATAAAATAAAGAATATATCCAAAAATTTAATTACTTAACGTTAAGTATAGTTTGATTGCTAAATCAAAGCGGCAAATTTGTTTAATAAATCTTTTTTTTTTTTTTTTTTTTTTTTTTTTTTTTTAGTATATTTTTGCCAGACGTATGGATTTATATTTTCTGTGATGAATTTGAATCTTTGGCATTAAGATGTCATTCCAGCCTGTGGCAACGAAGATTATAATTCTTTCAAAAGATGATAATGATTTTAACACTATGTCATACTTGATTACTTTATTTTATTGGACCGTCAAAGACAAGTAAAAAAAAAATTAAAAATAAAAATAAAAGAATAAAAATGCCTAAAAATCATTTTGAAGTCCTGGGTGTTAAACCGACTGCAACGGAAGAGGAAATTAAAAAAGCTTACAGAACGCTAGCTAAAAAATGGCATCCGGATAAAAACAGAGCCAGTGGTGCGGAAGATAAATTCAAAGAAATTTCCGCAGCTTACGATTTCCTTCAGAGCAAGGATAGGAGAGAAATACTGGCCAGAGATCTCTCTAAACCAAAAGACGAAAAATTACACAAAACCGAAACAAGGGAAAAACACTCGTACAAATTCTACGACACCAAAACCGGCGAAAAGAAAGGCAAATCCCATTGGAGTACATTTTTTGGTAAAGACAAGAAGAAAACAAAAGCCGAAGAAACGCCAGGTTTTTCATTTGCTCGTTCCAAACCCACCGAAGATGAGACATTTCCGGAAGCAACAACATCAAAATCGAGTTCAGGATCCAGCAACAAAAGGACGCCGAACAAAAAATACTCGCACGCTTTCCGTTCTTTTGTCGATCAGTTGGAAAATGACTTCGACAGCTTTTTCGGTAAAAGGGACTCGTTTTCGGTGTTCTTTGATGGACCGGATCCTTTTGCTACATTTTTCGGACCAGACGCGTTCCCCACAGCAACGTCCCCGAAAACGAAACCCAAAAGTAAAACGACTCCAAGAAATGTTGCCCCTGAAACAGGACAGGTGGACGGACTTGATGAGGAGTATTTGTTCTCACCTAGAAGTCAACAGAAACATTCTAAGCATACTTTTAACATCTCTGACGATGAAGGTGTACCTGGTAGGTAGCATATTGGAGTGTTGTGGATTTGGGGCTTAATTAAATTATTACTATTAGTAGTAGTAGTAACAGTAATAGCAGTATTTATTTATTTATTTATTTATTTATTTATTTATTTATTTATTTATTGAATTATAAATTATAAATAATAAGTCCTAAAGAAATGTAATTCAAAGAAAAGAAACTAATAATGAATTCTTATTAGTATGTTATTACTATCATTATCATTATTTTTATTTTTTTGCAGTAATAGAAGTAGTAGTAGTAATTAATATTATTATCACTATCATCATCATCATCATCATTATTATAAACATTATTTACTAAACTTTACAGGTCCCAAAGAAAAGTGTATCTATTGTGGAAAGAAATTTCTTCTCTACAGACTGGTAAGTTAGTAATATACTGCTCTCTCTCTCTCTCTCTCTCTCTCTCTCTCTCTCTCTCTCTCTCTCTCTCTCTCTCTCTGTGTATATACAAACACACACACATGCATACATACAGACTCACACACTCATTTACTGTAATATTTATAAGCTATATATACTCGCACATACATAAACACACATACATATAAATTCACTTTGAGAGTATTTGATTATAAGACAGTCAACACAATATAATTTTTTTTTTGACATTTTTTATTATTTTACAGCGAGCACACGAAGAAGTATGTGGGAAAATAAAAGGAAGTTCGAGCGAAGAAGACGAATTTTCATCCGATGAAAGTTACCAAATTCCTCGACAGTTTAGTGACTGGCGATCGACTCATGAAGATTTACTAAACAAAATACGCAGAGACAAGGAAGCTGGCAGAAGAAGGGCGTCAGAGGCTAAAAACTTGTAATATTTTAAAATATATACTGAACACAAAAAGTTAGGGATTGTTACCGTTTTTGTTTAATTATCTTGTTTTATGTAAATAAGATTGTCGCAGTCACTCTGTTGTCACAATTTATTACTGAGAGTACGTTTTTTGTTTACTGAATTAATCTGATTTTCATATTTAGTGGGCTTTTATGTTGTTATTTCGTAAATGAAAATATGTAATGATCTGACAATTTTTATATTTTCGTTCAGGATAATTCGTTTTCATCGTCGAATGAGGTGTATTTGATAAGGAAATTAATTACTGAAATATTATTAGCAATCAATTTGTCATTTTAAAGATTTTTGTTTTTCTTATGAACTTTCAAGCTCCAGAAATGTCAAAAAGTTTGTTTCACTGTCCCTTATGTTAGTTCATTTCTCTCCTTTTGAAACTATCTAAAATACTCTTACTTTCTCACAATTTTTTATTTTGTTTTTTAATTTTTTAAATTTTTTATTCTTAATACTTTTTTTTTGGAGGGAAGCTTTATTACACTTTTCTTTCTTTCTTTCTTTCTTTCTATCTCTTACTTCTCTCTCTCTCTCTTACTCACTCTCCCTCCCTCATCCGTTTTCCCCTCTTCCCATCTTCCTTTCTGCATCCTCTCCCCACTCTTCTCTCTTATTCACATTTGTATCTTGCTACTGCCCACAGCTGTGATAAACTGTCCAACATGTGGGAAAAGTTTTACTCTGCTGGCCGCAGAGCATCACATACCATTCTGTTACGAGCGTGCAAAAATGAAGGGGACTGCCTGGAAATCGTGGAATGCAGCAGGCCATTCAACGAAAGATCAGATGGTCTGTAGATAATCAAATTCTTAAAACTGATATAGATTTACTAGGGTTTTATTGGAATTCAGTATTCTTATGATTTCACAGTGGTAGATATGCTATAAGACATTATTACTGAAAATTTATCAAAGTAGTTGCTGAAGAGATATGTAAATAATAGGCTAAATTTCTGTTAAAGAATTTTTGAAATAAAAAAATTAATAATAATAATACCACTGCTGCTACTTCTAGAAACATCTATTATCAGAATTGTTACCGCTACTACTACTACTACTACTATCACTACTAATACCACTATCATTATAATCATCCTCAAGATCAGTATTACCTTCAGCAGCAGCATCATCATCGTTATCCTCATCATCATTATTATTATGTTCTTATTTTTAATTCTTAGTTGTAGTAGTAGCACTATTTTTATTACTATTATTTTTATCGTTGTTGTTGTTATCATCATTATCATCATTATCATTATTATTATCATTATATTTAACTGTTATCAGGGTGACAGAAAAGCATCAGAAAAGACATGGAAATATTCTGCGAATGCTGCAGGCACCAGCACACAGTCTGCTAATTTCAACATGGACCAAACTCGACCTTCCAAAGGTGAGATTATTCTTCCACACTCTGCTGTCACTCCCCCATCAAAGGAGCACTGAGATGTTTTTCCCAATCCTGTCAGCTATCTGATACTTAGAGAATTTAACACATTCAAGCAGTCACGACAGTTTGTTTTAGGAACTGGTGTACACTGAATTTCAGGTTTCGAACAATAGGTCAAATTTTCTTTATCATTTATTTCACCAGTGATCTGGAGACACCTTTAGTTTCTCATTTTCACAGGCTGCACCATTATGATATTTACAAATATCTGACAGTAAAATATTCTTCTCACTTTTATTGTTGCTTAGATAAAACTAAAAAATAAAATGCCTCTGATTCCATACTGGTATAGAAACTGAACACAAATTAAAAGCAGGTTGAGGAATGATATTACTTTGAATACCACCCGACTCTCCACATCCATCACTGAAATATTTTGTAGTCCATTATTATTATTATTATTATTATTATTATTATTATTATTATCATGTTATGAGAGTTATATCACAGGGTCAAACAAAAGTTGTGGAGCATTTTGTTTTTTCCAGTTCCACCCCTCCTGTTGAATTAGTATACTTTAACAACTTACGTGTACGTTTTAACAAAAAAATTCATTATAACAGAGTGATTATCAATAAGAAATTGTAGGTAACTGTGATCAGTTTTGATTAGTAGATGAACAGACTGCATTTCCCGTTCCAACCAAGGCTCTGTGACTGTATAATTGATAAAAGATAAATCATAACAAAGTGTGTTACGAGAAGTTTGTCTCTCTCAATCAATATTTATTAGTCAATTATTGATGTTCACAAATATCTAACAGTAGATACATACATATTTATTTATTTATTTATTTATTTATTTATTTATTTATTTATTTATATGTTTGTTTGTTTATTTGTTTATTTTTTTTTATGTTTATTTATTTCTTACTTCATTCATTAATTTATTTAACTTAATAATTTATTTATATATACTAATATGTTTCATATATATATTTATTTATTTATTTATTTATTTATTTACCTACTTACTTACTTAGTTAATCACTTTCTTGTATATTATTCAGAATCGGGGAGTCAGGAAAAATCACCATCATATAAAAAACCTTCACCAAAATCCACAGAGAAACCAAGGTAAAAATAATGTCTGATTGTATTACAGTGGTTATTAATATGTCAATATTTATTTGTATGCCTTTATTTAGTATTTATTTGGGCTCGTAATTGTGTTATTGTTATTGTTATTTAATTTTATTGTGATTGTTATTGTTATCATTATAACTATTATTGATTGATTGTCTTATTGTTGTTATTATTATTATTATTATTTAATTTTTCATTTTCATTACTGTTATTACTGTTAACTATTATTATTATTATTATATTATTATTATTATCATTATTATAATATTATTATCATCATAATCATCCTATCATCATCATGATTATTATTATTATTATTATTATTATTATTGTTATTGTTATTGTTATTGTTATTGTTATTGTTATTGTTATTGTTATTACAGTACTAGCAAACAAACAGATGATGATATTTCTTTCGGGGTTCACGGTTCTGGAATAAAAACGAGCACAGTTGGTTCAGGATGTCCCACATGTCGCAGAAAATTCGGTAAAAACGCCAAATTCACTTGCAGCTGTGGCACAAAAAAGTCGATGTGAACAACGATCTCGGAACATCTCCAAATTTTTTGTTTACTTTAACTGCCAAAAAAAAAAATGGACGAAAACAAGGACAAAGACCCCAAAACCTGGACTCAGTTAACAAAATATATAAAAATCATCAGAAATTTTGCCCGAAAAAAATGGATCATGAAAAATTATTAGGAGTGAAAAGAAGATGATGAAGATGATTTTGACGATGATGATGATGAGGATGATGTGATGATGATAATGATGATGAATGTAACGTAAGAACAAAACTAGACATTAGCTGCTATGATTATGAATATAAATACTCATGTATATTCAGAAGATTTTGATGATGATGAAGAAGAACACTTAATATATAATAATATAACGAGGAAAGAAAAGTATATTTACAATGATGATGATGATGTGATTACTAGGTTGCAACTGAGACAATGATATTTACAGTCAATAATAAACATGGTGTCAAAATAAAAATAAAAATAATAACAATTTAATTTTCAAATGCAAAACATAGTATAGTCATTTTTAAGTAATTTATTTTTTATGGTGCCTGTTTCGTTTCAAGCCTAATTCATTATTTTAATTATTTTGTTGTTATAGCACATATACATTCTGTTTACATTTGTCTTATTTGTTATTGTTTTTTTTTTTTTTTTTTACTTTTGTTACTTTCTCTCTCTCTCTCTCTCTCTCTCTCTCTCTCTCTCTCTAACATTTCAAAAGCTTTAAAAACACCAAATAAAGAAATATATTTTTCTATGATACGATAAAAATGTATTTTATTTTTGTGATATTTTAACTTAATTATTTTGTGATATTTTAACTTAATTATTCTGTGATATTTTCATATACATTTTAATTTCTCATATTATGTGGATTACTTTACATCTTGTGTTCATTTATGAAGACACAAGATTAGTGATTAGGTACTGCTTTATTTTGTTGTTGTTTTTTGTGTTTTTTTACCTGTACAGGTATTATTAATTTAATCTCTATTTAATAACAAATGAAGGCATAAGATAATGTTGCTATACAAAAGAATAAAACTCATTATAAATGTAATGTGATTTGCTTGTCATTATGGTGAAATTCAGATTATGTATTTTATATGGTGTGTGTGTGACTGTGTGTGTGTGTGTGTCTGTGTGTGTGGGTGTATGTGTTAATGAGTGTGTGTTTGTATGAGTTGTGTATCCCTACATTGTGTTGACACCTCTGTATGTTTATGTATTCATTTTAAAAGGAGCATATGTTACAATAACAAAATAAAAAATGTCATTATTTACTTCTTTTTTTTAATTTATTTATAATAATAGTCTGTATTGTTTTTTTCTCTCAAATACACACCATTTGTTGCAATAATTTTATATATATGTTTATTTTTGTTTATTGTTGTTATATTGAAAAGTGTGTAGTCTGACACATAAATCTTGGCATTTTATAATAATAATAATAATAATAATAATAATAATAATAATAATAATAATTAATAAATAAATAAATAAATAAGTAAAATTGATATTTGATTTTAATTTCTGAATGAAATGTACAAAGGAATGGTACATGAAAATAAATAAACAAACAAACAAATTAGTTAATAAGTGAAAAAATAAAAATAAAACACTCGCGGTCAAAAGCTGTGAAATAAAAAATTTCAGTAAACTATTTTTTTTTTTTTTTTTTTTTTTTTTTTTTTTGTTGGTTTTTTAAATGAAAAATCTATCGGAAGTAAAGTTAGCAGGTATGAAAAATTAATTCTAAACAAGAAAAAAAGAAAGAAAAAAGAACAAAACAAAACTAAACAAAGGATTTTATACAAATGAAACGGAAATACACGATGTAATTCTTATAATCACCAGCCGTTTCCTATACCGCACCTGTTAAGAATTCCCCTTCACTGTGACGTCAAAGGTATTCCCCTGTTTTCAAGAAGAGGCTCATGGATATGCATGAAAAGGAAAATGGCGGCTTCCAAAGCAAAGAATCTTTTTGGTCCGCCAAATACTTGATTTTAGCATAACCATGGCCTCGAAATCGAAGGATAAAGGAGAAACAAAAGAATCAAGTAGAACCGTAGAAAGCCTTAAATCTAAAGAAGACGGTAAGACATGTTTTATGACTAATATATGGGCTGTATTATTTATCGACCTTGATGCGAAATTATGACCCATTTTTTCTTCGTTTTTGTCACCTGTCAATTTAATGCCTTGAATCCAACAAAACAATTTAGATCCTGTTTCTTACCTTTCTTATAATTGCATCATATCTTGAATTTGTCTCATAATTGCTACCAAACACAGATCTTTACATCATTATTGTGAGTAATTGATAAACGATTCTTTTAAAAGATCGTAGTTACACATTTTGAAAACAACAGAGGCTTAGAAATCGAAATCACATGCTTGTTGATGCCCCCACACACACACACACACACTATACACATACACAATTCTGAATACTGTTTCTCTTTTCTGTTTTTAAAATTTAATTCGAAGTATTGTTGAATTGTCTATCTTCAAATGGGAAATTAATACAACACTAAGAATATAATTTATTTCTACTGTCAAGAAATGGTAAACCACTAATAACAGAAAAGACTATATATATATATAATTTTTACTTAATTTAGCATCTTTAATGTTATGTCAAAGCCTGATAGTTATCTTAAAACAGAACATCAATATTAAGAAACCTTGCTCATGAGTAATAACAGAGAAGTACACACCAAGTTTATAAAAATAATTTGTGATCATAATTTATGTGTGAAAGTGAAATCATATTGACAATTTCACATTTACTTTTAAAGCAGAAGCATTTGCACGACAGACTAAACAATCTCAGTTGGAGTGGGAAATAATGCAATACTAGAGCCTGATATGTTTTACTACTACTAATACTACTACTACTAGTGTAATAATAATAATAGTAATAGCAATAATAATATTAATAATAATAATAATAATAATATTAATGTCAGTAACAGTAAACATCAACATCAATAATAATTAAACTATTCATGTAGTAGAATATCTGCTTTATCTAAATTACTATAAAAATTGTTCTACATCTTAGCAGATTCCTATATGTCCAGTGCCAAAAACCTTACCATGGTTAAAATGTTTGCAGTTAGACAGCAGTAACCTCCTACTTTTTTGGACAGCAGCATCTGATATTAAGTGTATCAATCATTAAAATAAGAAAATTCTACATGGATTTCTGATTATGGTAATAATAATGAATGTTTTTAGATTAACGTTTATCTCAATTAAAATATAAAATCATTTTTTAAAAGATGCACTGCATTTGTCATAGTCTCAAATGATGTTAACAGTGTTACGCATAATTTGTAGCATTATTTTACACACCTTTTAATTCCACTAACACTGTTCCAGATATTTGTGACATTGTTTTGTATATTTATAACATTACTGATAGTGTTTCATGTTTTATTAACTAATTTTTGAAGTGTTATTAACAATATTAGTAAAACTTTTATTCAGTGAACATTACCAGTACCACATTAGTTCATATTACTTGTTATTGTTTATTACTATTATTATTCTGTTAATGTTATTGTTATTTATTTTATTTTATTTTATTTTATTTTATTTTATTTTATTTTATTTTATTTTTTTTTATTTTTTATTTATTTTTTATTTTTTATGTTTTGATAATGATTGTTTCCATGATCTCTCTCTCTCTCTTTCCACATTTTCACATTTTACCCCTGAATTAGATCTTTCATAGTCTTTTGTTCATTTGTTCATTTATTTCCAAATAACATTTAATTCTCCAGTAGAAATCAAAACTGTTGACTATCTGAATTATTAACATGTGATATATATTACGTTATTTTTATTTTTATTATTATTATTTATTATTTATTATTTATTCTCATTATTATTCTGAATTATTAACATTTTTATTGGTTTGTTTTATTTTTTATTTATATATTATTATTATTTATTTATATTTTTTCAAAACTCTGTTGACTATCTGATTTTCATTATTTTATTTTTATTATTATTATTATTATTTATTTATTTATTTTTTTTATTTTTTTTTTTTTTATATTTTTTATTTTCATTATTATTATTATTATTTATTTTTTTTTTTTTTTTTTTTTTTTTTTTTTACTTATTGGTTTGTTTTACTTTTTAGTTATATATTATTATTATATTTATTTATATTTTTATCCCTATTTTTTAAGTGTTTGTGCATAGTTGTAAGTATCTGTTTGTGCAAATGTATGTATGTCTGTATTTTATTACTAAGAGGTTGATAGATGGATGTCAATTGCAAACATAAAAGGTTTGTATGTCATGGATAAACTGTAATCTCCACAGTATCATAAACAGATGTTACAATAAGTTTCATCTGAAAAAAAGCATATATATATATATATATATATTTATATACACAGACACACAGCGACACATATTCAACATATGCTCAACTGATTGCGAGGTAAAATAAAATCAATTCAATATTGATGGTGCATATCCCTCAAGCACAAATAAATAAATAAATAAATAAATAAATAAATAAATAAAATCAAATAAACAAGGAAAGGAAAAACATATTGACATTCTCCTTTATCTTGAAAAGGGTTATTGTAACCTCATCTGATATTTTTTATGTCTGACAAATCAAAAAAATAAACAAACGCCCCTAAAGTGTACTAGAGTGGTACACGATTAGATTAAGAGTGTGGAAAGATTTGAAAACTTGTATGTAATGTTTTGCCCTCAAATATTCACTGCTTTATTCTCTTTAATTTAATGATGATGATGAGAAAATGTTGGATAAATCCTTAAATATGTTCTGTGAATTGGTCAGAAAAAGAAACAGTATTGTTGTTATTTTTTGTCTTAGAAATTTTTTTTTTTTAATAATTATTGTCATTATGATCATTGCCATTATCAGCATCATTAGCAACCTTACCTTCATCATTATTACCATTACTATCTTCTGCATCCCAATCTTCATCTTCATCATTATTCTTATTATTATTGTCATTATCGTTATTGTTACCATTATCATTATTCTTATCATTGTCATTATTGTTGTTGTTGTTGTAGTTGTTACGATTACATTAGTCTTATCAATATCATTGTCATTATTATTATTATTATTATTATTATTATTATTATTATTATTATTATTATTATTATTATTATTATCACAGTTATTATCATTATTATTATTAACACCATCATCATCATTATCATAATTTTTATCATCACCGTCATCATTATTATTGCAGATGGAGACACAAGTCCTGCTAGTATGAATGGTGACCTTGACGATGGTCCACAGCTGTGGATTCATACTCCAGAAGATGAAGATGTGTGAGTACTCACCTTAAAATCCTTACTCACAGATCCTGAGAGTGAGCATTCAGGATGTATGAACCACGTTAGCAAAGCCTGTTCATACCAGTGTCAAAACAAATATTAGTAGTGTTGTCAGATTAAGAGGAATCACTTTAAATAATAATTCTGATAATTAAAAAATAATGTCCATGCTGTTTGCCTCAGGGGTTAAAATTAGGCACATCCAGGTCTTCCCTGTAATAGGTTTTGTTTAATATAAACTGTTATTTAAAATCATTAATAATAATAATAATAATAATAATAATAATAATAATAATAATAATAATAATAATAATAATAATAATAATAGTAGCAGTATGAATACAAATGTTAGTGTGTGGGGTTTTTTTTGCTACAGATGAATCATTTTAACTAATGAATCCTTATGTTAAAACATTTTTTTCAAAAATCTCTCTCTATCTTTCTCTTTTTTTATAGTGAATATATCAATAATCCATTCACATTTATCAGTTGACTTTAGCCTCTCTCTCTCTCTCTCTCTCTCTCTCTCTCTCTCTCTCTCTCTCTCTCTCTCTCTCTCTCTCTCTCTCTCTCTCTCTCTCTCTCTCACACTCTCACACAAAATCACTATTTATGAATCCAGAGAGTATGAATTAAGCTGTAGCACAACGTACATATTTCAGTTGGTTACATAATACATTTTATCAGTTAATCGTATTTTTATTCATTCACAACATTTGTTTCAGTGTCAATGATGAAGCAGAGAAAAAACGAATGCACAATGTCTGGGAGAGGCGCAGAAAAGACAAAATCAAACGCTGGGTATCCCACATTGCAACACTGCTTCCTCCTGTTATCCAGTTCCAAACCAAACGTGATGTATGTTGAATTATTTCTAGTTAACATAATTAGAGAGCTGGTGATGATGATGGTAAAAATAATAATAATAAAACAAAATAATATAGAATATAATTATCATGATGATGACAATAATAATAGTACTAGTGATAATAATGATAATATTAATATTATTATTATTATTAAAAACTATGATAACTAATTATAAATAAATAAGTTAGTAATAATAAATATTCATCATTTCAGTACACCTTAAGTTCAGATTCAAATTATTTTTTAAATTTGGTTAACTTTGTAAAATGTTTACAGATATTTGTGACTGTTTCTGATATTTGATGTGAATATGAGAGCAGTAATTTTATTTTATTAATGAATCAAGTGTCGGATCTATTTTTGTCAATCTGAAACTTCAAAGCTGAATAGCGACATTAAAAATAAATAAAATTTTGATGGTACAGTCAGTTCCCATTTTTGTATTTATATAGGTTAAAACAAAAATATGAAATACATTTTATATATATATATATATATATATATATATATATTTTTATTTTAATAGATGTTTCCTTTGTTTTTTGTTGTTATTGGTTTTTATGTTTATTTTTAATTTGATTATCTTTTTATTATTCCAGTTTATGTTATTTATTTATTTTAATTTTTTTGTTGTTTTTCATTGGGTTTTATTTTGAAAATTTTGGAACTAAAATCTTGTAAAAAAAAATTCTCTCTTTTTTCTTTCATATATTTACCAATTATTTTTATTATTACCAAAAAGGATTGAAAAAACAAGGATAAAACCTTGATAATATTACTCTTCAGATTATTATTATCGTTGATATTACTGTTTTTGTTCTTATATTAATATAGTTCTTCAAATCATTATTATTATTATTATTATTATTATTATTATTATTATTATTATTATTATTTTATTATTATTATTATTATTATTATTATTATTATTATTATTATTATTATTATTATTATTATTATTCACAGAGTACACTAGAAATAATGGAGAAAGCCTCTGTCTACATTCAGGAAATGCAGGATAAAAATGAGAAATTGTTGATGGACAAAGGTGGAGCACAAGGTATGTTTTTGTTGAATTTACATATGTACAAGATATTCTTTTAATGAATCTCAATAAGCAAGAGGCTTTTTTTACATTCTTATGTAAAATCAACCAGATGGTCTTTTATTAAATCTACATGTCCACAAGATACTGTCTTACATTGTTTTCTTATAAAATCTACATGAGCACAAGATATTCTTTTGTTCAGTATTAAACACAAGATACTCTTTTATTGAATCTACATAAGCATACTATATTGTTTTAATAAATCTATATAAGCATAAGATATTATTTTAATAAAACTCAATAAGCACAAGATTTCTTTATTACATTCTTTTATTAAATTTACATATGCATAAGATATTCTTTTACTTCCTTTTATTAAATAATTTTTTATATTATATAGTAAATTATGTAATTGTATAGTATTGTATTATTAATGTTGTTTATTATATATTTTATTTTTTTTTTTTATTTTAAATTTTATTTCTTTCCAGTTGACGAAATTAAGAAACTTAGGAAAGAATTGGAAGACATTAAGAATCAACGTGATAAATATGCAGATATGTTAAAACATGCAGGTAATTGTTATTCTCTCTCTCTCTCTCTCTCTCTCTCTCTCTCTCTCTCTCTCTCTCTCTCTCTCTCTGTTCATCTCTTCAGTTTTTCAATTTCTGTTTCTTAACTGATTTACTATTCATATTTAATTACTCATTTATGTTTTATTTATTTATTATCTGTTTATTAATTAGCTTTAATTTTTAGCTCTTTACTTTGTTGTTACATTTATTGTTTGTGGGTATCCTTCCTTCATATTCTCTCTCGATATTAAATTTATGCATTTTTCTCATCATTATAATTTAAAAAAATAAATTTTTCAGGTATTTCTTTACTGGAAGACCCGTCGCACTGGAAGTACAATCGAAGTCAGAACAAACCAGACAGCACTGCGACAACCCTCGACTGCGAGTCCAGCAGCCCTGCGCTGTCCAATGGAACAGCCGTAGTGGCCGACAGCTCCTCATCGAAAGACGAAGAAACCAGCCACAAAAACAAGTCGAGGCGGAAAAATCTCGTCAGTTCCCATCTTGAAGCGAAATCGAACAACCACCACTCAGCTTCGTCAGGAATGCCAGGAACGTTAGTGGCTCCAAATTTCCTCGCCAACGGAGGCATGCCTGTGATGAACCCGATATTCGGAGGGCTCGGCCAGCAGGTTTTAGCCAATCAGAACATCTTGATGAATCCAGCTTTTCAGAACACGTCGATGATGCCAGGAATGGCAAGTGCCGGAAATCAAAGCGGAGTCCTAATGCATTCGGGACAAAACACGTTTTCTGACAAGTCTGGTGCCGTCAATAACCTGGGCCTGCTCCAGCTAGCAATGCAAGACGCTGGGATTACCCCAAACGCTCCTTCTGAATGTTCCAGACAGACAAGTCCGGTTGAATCCAGTTCTTCGGGTGACGTGACGCAGACGTCGTCCCATTCAGCAACAATGTCGGAAACGTCTACGTGCATGTCGGTATCGCACGACGAGCACACAACATCGGCTTTGCAGACGTTGGCTTCGGTTGCATCGAACACTCAGAATGCTGCTGTAGGAACTGGATGTCCTCCGGTTTCATCGGCAGCAACGGTGACGCAGTCACTGCAGAACACCATCGGCGTGACGAGCACAACGTCGAGCGTCAACTCCATCATGTCGCTGGGTCCCCCCGGCTACACGCAGATGATGCAGACGGGGAATATGATGATGAACGTCCCAATGATAACCGGACAGCAGAACACATTCAACATGTTGCCTAACGGAGCTGTTGGCAACCTCGTCTTCAATCAGCACGGACAGATTATAATGCTGAACGATCAGGGAATGCCTGTTATGGCTAATATTCCCAACTACCAGACCGACGAGCACATCACGAAGGTTGGAACGGAGAAAACGAAAAGCTCCAAAAAACAGAAATCAAACATGTCCTCAGGTGCCATGCAAAATTCATCCGATCCTCACGATTCGTGCCGACCTCCGTCTGTCAGTATGTCATCACTCGGTCAGAGTCACGGCCAGCAGATGGTCACAGGGCTCCAGCAGATGCCCACTGGTCAGCCTCAGCAGACGCACATGACTGCAGGAGGAATGCCTGGACAGGTGGCAGGAAATCTGACCTCTTCGTTAGGTCAGGCTGGAGGAATTGTTCAACAATCTCAACAGGGAATTCAGCAGAATCAGTTGTCTGGATTCGCTCAGCAAATGCCAATGATGCAAGGAAATAGTTTCCAGACTATTCCACTACAGGGACAAGCACAGGTATGCAGCAATTAGCAATTCAGAAGCAGATGTTTTATTCCTATCTAACTACTATGACATATATAGTTTATGCAAAGGTAGACAAAAGTTTCAGTTTTAAACATTTTGACGTAGTCCATGGCCATACCTTTGCCCAAATACTTTTCACTATTTAATTTGGTAGAAGCAATAAAGTTTTAAGAATATTTCTGGTAATAATTTGTATCTATTCTTTGATAAAGATATTTATCTCTTTGGGCCAAAACAGGTTGAAATTTTCAATTTTGAAAATATATTTGTTTTTATTTTATTTTATTGTTTTATTATATATTTTATTTTTATTTTGTGTTTGTATGTTTGTTTATATAGATATTAAGAAGCACGGAAATGAAGAGAAAAATATTTATCTTGTTGACGTTTCTAACTGTTTTTGTTTGTGTCTTTAAGGGAGGAGGTCAGCAAATGAACCAGAATATCCTACAGACTTTGATGCCAAACGTAGTCGGCCAGCAGCCTCACGTTCCTGCCTCAGGAGCTCAAGTGGCAGGAGGAGCAATGTCTAACAGCAGCCAAGGAGTGATTCCAGTCAGTCAGGCAGGGAATGGAAATCTTCTGGCCTTGAACACAGTACCGAGCCAGCCCAATCAGCTACCCACAGCATTGATTCTTCCTAATGGACAGATTATTCCGGTTGTGACGAATCCACAGCCTCTGGGTGGCCAGCAGAATGCTATTAGTTCCAATGTGCACATGGTGCCTGGTCAGAACGGGCAAATACAGCTGCAGCAGATGCCAGGGCAAGCAGGACCCGGTGTCCTTATTGATCCAAATAACCCACTCAATGCCCAGGTGGTCGTAGGTCCCTCTGGAGTTCAGTTGGCTCCCAGTCAGCAACAGATTCAGCAGCAAAATCTGCAACAGCAGATGGCATTGCAGCAGCAACTACTACAGCAGCAGGTTCAGCAGATGAACATGAATTTGATGATGACGTCTGCAGGAACACAAGGGACATCGGCACCACCAACAACAACTCTGGCATCGAATGCACATACAGGTCCTACATCATCTGCTACATTGACTATCCCCAGCTGTCCGGTACAGACAAGCATTGCTCAAAATAGTGGAGGTATAACTAAATCAGGAAATCAATCTAACGCTCCAAAACAAGGTCAGAAAAGTGGCAAAAACCAGTTGGCAGATACGTGTGTCAGTGAAAATGATCTTAGCAAAGTGGTTTCTTCATCAGGGAAAAGTCATTCAGTGTCTCATCAGCCTGTGGATTCTGTGAACATGCAGTTTGGACAAGCAGCTATGAATCCGAATATTATTCAGACAGGAACAGTGATAAATCCTGCACTAGGACAAGCAGGACCTGCTGTGAATACCATCAATCAGAATGGAACTGTATTCAGTCCAGTGGTAGGACAGCCAGGCACAGCTGTAAACCCTGGAGCTTTAGGTCAGCCGATGGCTGGAATTAACCCAGCTATAGGCCAGACTGGACCTATTCTTCTAAACCTGACTGTCAACGGTCAGCAGATGAACGTTGTTGTTGATCCCGTAACAATGCAGGTGTTGGGGACGATGCCTCCTCCACAGCAGCAGACAGCTGTTCCTGTTTCAGCTCCTCCTCCTCCTGCAGCTCCTGCTGCTAATGTTCCACTGAACACGGCAACACCGATACCTAAACGATCGAGTAAAAAGGGACATCGAGCTATCTGTCCTAAACCCAAGCCAGGTTCTGCTGTGGAGAAGGAGTCTTCTGTGACGGAAAATCCCACCCAGCCTGACGGAGCATCAAACTGGGATGGGTCGAATGCTGGAGTTAATTCGGAAGTCGCAGCTGGCGGAAACAAAGACGTTGTGAATTCGGGAGAACATACTGGAAGTTTAGCTAGCACAGACATTCTTGCAAAGGCAGCAGAGTCGATATTTTCAGTTTCGGAAATATCGCCGCCTAGTGGTAGTTTCTACAATCCAGCCAATGAGGACAATCCTTTGCATATTGATACGAGTGTTGGTGAAGGCGAGGAAGATGTCTCGGGTTCCCCTAATAAAACAGTTCATCCTGCACAAACAAGTGACAGTATCAAACAGCCTGAGTTAATGAAGAGTCCATCACAACAAACACAATCTCTTGTTGATAACGAGCTGCAGAAGGTATGTGTTCTAAAAAGTCCTTTACATTTCCATTTCCGATTTATTTTGTTTTTTCTTCTTCCTCTTCCTCTTTTTCTTCTTCTTCTTACTATTATTATTATTATTATTATTATTATTATTATTATTATTATTATTATTATTATTATTATTATTATTATCGTTGTTATTATGGATGTTATCTGAAGATATACTGGCGAGCTGGTCTTACCATGCCCAGTTTTTGGTGTTACTTGTACCATGAATAATAATTATTGTTTCATTAAGAAACTAATAATTAAGAATTTCCCAAGTGTATTGCTGAATAAAATCTTTAATCTATTTTTAAAAGCATCTAGACCACTTCTTATTTATTTTGCAGAACCAGCATTTTAGATTTTCTATATCATTTAGAAGTCCAAATTATACAATTATTCCATGTAAAAGAACAAAAAAAAAATGTATTTAGTACCTCTTAGCAGCTCTAACTTTGCTGGTTTGTTATAAGTGCCAAATGTTCATCACATCAGATGGCAAGTTCAATAAATATCACATTCCAGAGTTTGATTCAAAATTGGATGATGGGACCCATCTTAAGACCTTTCCTTGGGTTAAAATCTGAGCGTTTGAGATCAAATTCATTGTGTAATTTGATGCTGAATGATTAATTATATAATATAATTTGATGTATCAGAATGTAATGTAACTACATAACATACAGTATCTTGAGGCTTTATATTTATTCTTTGAAAAGATACATGTTCAGAACAAAAGAATTACTTAAAAGTATTCAGTATTATGTACATTAATAATGTAATGTAATATAGTATAGTGTAACGTAATATAACATATTGCATAATATAACATCTAGCTTTATATTTATTTATCTTTATTGTTCAAAATAAAACAGTTACTTAAAAATATTTATTATATTTACATTAATAATGTAACGTAGTATAACAATAATATATTACATTATATTTCATCTAGCTTTATATTTATTATAGCTTTACTCTTAGAAAAGCAACACCTTCAGGGCTAAATAATTATTTAAAAGTAGTCCGTATATTTACGTTACCATAACAACACTTTAAAGCTGGATATAGATAACAGTACTAACTACTGGTTTTCTTCTAGGGCACTGTGGCAAGCAGCACAAAACCATCAATGGAAGCACCTCCCGCTGTTCTCCCAGAACCTGTTCAGTCCACACCAAAGAAAAGCAAACCTCGATCAAAATCTGCCAATAAGGACAACAGCTCGGCATCAGACTCTTCCAAAACCACTTCCAAAAAGTCGTCGAGCAAGAAAAAGAAAGACAGCGTGCCCGTCAGTGAACCGGAGACGATTATAACTTTACCAGAGAGCATAACATTCAGCGAGAGCCAGCTGAGCGAGGTGCTCGACCAGGTGGAGAATCTGGTGCCTGTGGAGTCGCCAGTGAAGAAAAGTAGAAAAGGGAAATCTTCCGAGGACGAGCCGTCCAGCAAAAAGCGTAAGAAGAATAAGGAGAAAGACGTGTTGTCAAAGAAACCACAGAGTTCAAAGAGTGAAGCGACTTCGAATCTTTCTGTTTACGATTTTCAGGACAGTCCTCCGGAAATTCCTTCAGTGGCCACTCCTAAAAGGACTAGTACGTTACAGAATTCTGACGTCATTTGTAGTGAACCACTGAAGGCTGGAAATTCCAACGACATGAACAAAAAGAAAGCAAACACAACGGACGAAAACTTTGACATTATTGACAACGTTCTGTCTCACTTGAAAAGAGAGCAGGAGAGAGCGTCGAAGCTGGAGCAAGAGGCGAAGTTAAAACCAAGTTCAAAGAAAAAGAAAAAGAGCAGCAAAGACAAGGACAAAGAAAAGCCTGCCGTCACTCCAGTTCCACCGGTCTGCACGAGCTCCTCGTCGCCAGACAATCCTCCAGTCGTGTCCCAGACGATACCAGCTGCGCAGAAAGCCGACCTGATGGAGAATGACGTCACGAGCTCCATGCTGTCTCCACCATCAGACAACTCCACACAGTCTCAGTCAGCAGACATTGTCACTGCGACCATCTCGTCCAGCGGAATGGACTCCCTGATGGATCTTGCTGTCTCGTCTCCTGCCCTCACAGTGCCTTCCATGACTGCATCCTCACCAGCACCCATAACTACGTCAGTTCTCACGCCTTCGCCGGGACTTGCTCAGTCGTCGCCTATGCTTGTGCCATCACCCGAGCTGACGATACCTTCGCCACCTCACAGTTCATCTCCAGGACAGCTCCTGATTCAGTCTCCCGAATTTCAGAGTCCTACTCCTGGTAACGGCCTCACGCAGTCGCCACAGTCGATTCAGAACTCGCCGTCGCAGTCGATGCTGCCGTCGTCTGTCTCCATGTCGAGTCCCGTGTCCGGGTCGTCCACGCCTAGGTACCAGTCGAGTTTCGAGTCTCACATTCAGCAGACTCAGAAGCTGAATATGTCTCACATGTCCTCTGTCAAACCACATGACCCGTTGTTCCCGCACACCCCGACGTCGTTGAACCAAGAGCAACAGCTGCAGCCGAGCGTTGAACAAAGCAGTCACAATATAAAGAGTCCGAGTCATCAAGGATATCTGCCCAGTACTCAGATGAACTCAATCTCACAACTTTCTACCTCACCGTCAAACCAGAACAAGCAGAACATGCCTCGTGTTCCTATGCACGGCAGCGAATCCAGTTCTGCGGAACACAGTACAGCGATGTCTCCTAGCTTAAACGACCACGTGCTACGGCCGCATGCATCACCGCACCAACAGCAGCAGCAGCTGAAACAGCATCCACAACATCCTCAGCGATCGATGGGTTTCCAGAGTAACCTCAACTCCGGGTCCACTATGCCACAATCTGCACCTGCGCCCTCTCCTGGCAGAACGAATCAGGAGCCTGTACAGCCAAGAGCGGACAACTCTAACTTGTCAGCAGCTCCTAACAGACAAATAGGAGATGGAAGTGGAACGTTACCAAGATTGGACTCCACGCAGAACAAACCCATGGGAGATAATTCGGGAAATATTCCCAGAATGGACGCTACGGTGCACAACAGAGGCAGGATAGACAACTCGAGGTCCAGCTCCTCTGTATGTTCTAATTACCAGCCTCCTCAGAGCATCCCGGGTTTCTCTAATGCTAACAGCATGCTGTCTCCCAAAGATCAGTCGTTTGGCTCCCCTCCTCAGCTGTCCAGCACTATGAAGCTGACGCATCTGCCAGCCATGGGTCAGTCAGGAAAACCGTCTACTAGTATAGCTGCCTCCGAAGCTGCCCAGAGATCAAGAAGTGGAATATTTTCAGCCGAGAACTTCGTGGAGCCGAGCAGGAACGGTAATAACGCACCCCACTTAGGCAACATGCCGAGGAACAAAACTACGGCTGCATGAACAACACCGATCCTGGCGGCGACAGCTTCAACTTCACCAGCATCGGTCTCAACCTGTCGTCTAACACTGTTGCAAACAGCTTGCCCAATAGCAGCAACAACAACAACAACAACTCCACTGGCTCGACGCCGTTTTCGTTCAGCTTGACGCCCGTTACGTCGACCACGACGGCAACGACGTCCTGTCCTGCTGCCAGACCTAGTTCTGGACCGTCGCAAGTTGGGCACCACCAGTTTCCTTTCTATCCTCTACACCCATCAGTTTCCCAGCCTGGTGGAAATAATAATAATAATACGAACACTTCTAGCGATTCCCAGGGCGGCCAACCACACTCTTCTGTCCACATGCTAGGATTAGGCATGGACCTGAGAATGGAGAACGCCAATCAGAACATGAGGCAGGGTTCGAAGTCGCAGATGTCGGGTCAGCAGCCCTCGTTCGGGTTTGGAATGGGAGATGTGGCCAGTCACGAGTCTGCGATGCACGACAGCCAGAGGCTGGGGATATCGGACAAAAACAGCACGAACAGTTTCGGCGGCAGCGCCGCTAGCGGGAACCAGAAGAGACACGCTGAAATGGCTCCCAACAGGACCGTGCAGAGTTCTCAGCACATGGACAACAGCGGCGTTCAGAGACCGCCTCAAGGAAACAACCCGTCTAATTATTTCTCTCCTTCCTTTCACGGTTCCTCTGCTTCTCTGAACACACCTCCTCTTCACCACCCTCCCATACAAACGCAGAGTTCGGAGAGCTCGCAGGTAAGTTCTAGAATGGGCGACAATGCGAGGATCAACAACAAAACCAGAGTGCCGGATAATTCGAATATGCATCAGGACAGTGCGCGGATGCAGCAGGAGATGGCGGAGAGCTCCAGGCTCGGTCACATGAGGTCCAACTTCACGCCGAACTTCCCCGTGTCGGCGCAGAGTTCCATGTTGTTCGGGAACAACAGGTTTGAGAACGAAGTGTACAGCCGGGAGTGCGGCAATCCGCAGCAGTATCAGCAATCGTCCAACGCGTCGGCTGCCAAGAACGTCGGCGGGCCTCCGGCGAAGCAGAAGTCGCCGTCGCATTCCGCTCATGCTCTCTCTCACCCGCCCTCGGCGGCGTCGCAGAACGTCAACACGAACTCTTCGAGGAGCCACAACTCCAACCACAACATGTCCAGCTCGCAGAGCTCGAGCCACCCCGTTCCCCACCCGCAGCAGCAGCAGACGACGACGACTCCGCAGCCGCAGAGCAGGTCGGCCAAGTCGCGAAAGCAGAGCAAGAAGAGCGCCAAGCAGCCTTTCAACATGGAGATGGACACGAACCTGTCGCACTCCATCTTCGACAGCAACCAGGGCATTCCGCCCTACTTCCAGATCCCCAGCCTGCCGCCTTCGCCGTCGAGGAACCTGCCGAACGAAGGACCTTTTCTTCCGGGCAACTTCTTTGGTTCTAGTGGCCGTCCCTTGTCCAACGCTAGCGCCAGCATGCCGAAAAACTCGGACCTGGGCACGCCTTTCAACTCTCTGTTCTCTCCGTCTCGACCGCAGAACGGCCTCGGTCTCAACTTCCAGCCGGCGTTCGGGATGAACCCGGGCAACCCCGTGAACACGTCGCAGATGGCGCCTTCGGGGGCCTCGCCGTGACGCCTCACATGTCGAACTTCAGCCTTAACTTTCTGTCGGACGTGAACGTGTCGCAGTGCGACTCGCTCAACATATCTCCCATCAAGTTCCACGCCAACCCGATGCTTCCGCACCAGCCGGGCACCGACCCCAACTGCCCGCTGCAGCATCCGCACCAGGGGCCGGGCCTCTACCACAACCGTGGGCACCCCGGACAGTCGCCGCTCATGCACAACAGCATGAGCATCAACAGCCTGCTGGGACATAACCCCCACGGGTTCGACACGAGGGCGATGGGACAGCCGATTAACTCGTCGGTGGGGCCGCCCTTCCACGGGCACGGTCACCCCGCGTCCTTCGCTATGCCGCCATTGAACTTCTCTATGCACGAACACTAAGTGGGGTGATACCGACAATGGGTGCGGTTTTTAACTACGTGTGTGTGTGTTGTTGTTGCTATGTTACGTGACTCGGTCTCGCTGCCTTAATATGCTGTTGTAGCCTGGAAGGCATTCAGTTCAAATCTCTGTGGTTCAGACGTGATTCTGTGATATGGAATCATAATTCGTGTTCATTTGATTGTCCGTTGTATTATTATTATTATTATTATTATTATTATTATTATTATTATTATTTTATGTTTATGTTTATTATGTTTATGCTAACGTCTCTTTGTGTGTATCTTAACAGTGTTATTTTAGAAACATTTTAACATGTAAATATTCTATTCGTTATCGTTTCTAAAACAATGTACAATTGTGAAAGTAGAAATCGCATTTCATTGTATTATTACTACTAATACTAATACTAATACTTCTATTATTATTATTATTATTATTATTATTATTATTATTATTATTATTATTATTATTATTATTATGTGTATACCTGTTCCTGTTTAAAATTAATATTTTAAATAGAAATTTACAGAAAAAATAAATACATCATCGATGGGACAAGTAATTTGTAATGGAAACAATAACAAAAAGTCATATCAGACTGAGTTCTCGGTATTTACCGTTTCTGAGTATTATAGCAATTTTAGAAAACATGCGTTACGGTTGTATTATGAACAGTGAAATTTGTCAAAACCAGAATCTTAACAAACCAACATCCTGTAAATACCGGGCAAAATATTAATCATTATTATTCATTCGGTCAGAACTTTTGAGTTGAGGTTGAATAATTAAGCGAAAACTCTGTATTCCAAAAAGTCATCTGAAAATGTAATTCTAATTAGGTTTTCACATTATCTGGTTTAGACACGTTTCGCTATACACGCACGCACAAACACACATACACACGAAAGCAAAAGGTTTAATTTTTAAACTATCACCGTCAGCTTCATCATCATCATCATCATCATCATTTTCATCATATCGATTGACTGTGTTCACGCGGCATTTTTCTCGTACTTTCAGATTTTATATTATTTTAGGAAAACATCATTTTATTGTTAAGAAGAATTTACTGTTTTGTTATGTTAAGTAGACCATGACTGTTTTAAATTGTCCACATTTTTAAATATATGTTTTATAAACTACGTGATACTGGTATTATTATTATTATTATTATTATTATTATTATTATTATTATTATTATTATTATTATTATTATTTTATGTGGGGAAAAAAAATCATAACCATTACTGCTTCTAAGCTGCATATTGTTTATTTATTTATTTATTTATTTATTTATTTATCTATCTATTTATTTATTTATTTATTACCAAAATCATGAAAATGTACTGTTAATTTTACAGTGGTATTTCACTTAAGAATAATTTTAAAAAAAAACGATCAGAGACAAAAACTATTATTAGAGCAACATACCTTGGTTGGCTAAAATCTTGTAAATATTATTAATTTTGGTCGACGTTTACATTTGTTGAAGATGTGATACTTTAAAGGACATCTGAGTCTAAGAACAGTTATTTTCTGATGTATTTATTATTTATTATTACCGTTATATCGAACGAATCGGCTACATGAATACATTTTTAAAACAAATCGGTAAAAATAAATAAATAATCGATGGACGATTGCAAGGATAGATGGATGTTTATAGACAATGAAAGATGCAGAACAAATTTAAGAAAAGGCAAACGAAACAAAAAGTATTCTATTTTTGTCATTTTATTTTATCACAGTTATCATTTCATATATATATATATTGAATTTTTACTCTAAAACGAACAAACACATCTTCGGATGAAAACTTTTTAGAAGCAGAATATGACTCGTTGGTTTCTTTTAATATATATATATTTTTTATTTGTTTATTTTTAAAATCTTTAAATTGTTCAGTCGGCATTTAAAATAATATTTAAAACAAAATTTAAAATTTGTTCTTCTTGATTTGAAACCAGAGTAGCTGTGTTTTTAATCGGTTTTATTTTGTTTTTATTTCTTATTGTTATTTTTTTATTTTACTTGTTCGTTTCGTGTTTAAAACAAAAATAATCACCATGTTTTAATCTTTGGCAGCCATCACGTTCAGTGACTTTAGGTACGCTTCGTAGAAACAGGTCACAAATACATTTTTATTTGTTAAAAAAATAATAATAATAAGAGACTGGAATTGCCTTTTTATTTATTTTTTTTTTTTTTTTTTTTTCGCTGATTAAAAAAGTATGGGTGATGTTGCATAGCAGTCGTTATCTTTATTATTATTGTTGTTATTATTATTATTGTTATTATCATTATTATTATTATTATTATTATTATTATTATTATTATTATTATTATTATTATTATTATTATTATTATTATTATTATTATTATTATTTTCACTAATTGAAGCTGTCTATATTTGTATCTGTGATCAACATTCTTGTTTTATATACAATTTGGACAAAAGCTGTTTCAGTTTATTTTTTATTTTATTTTTTAAGTCCTCATATTTTACTGTATTGTGTTATTTATCATTGTTATTATTATCATGATCATGATCATTATTATTGTGAATTGTTGAATTGTCAAAAGCATAATAGTAAAAGTATTATAATTAAATATACATACATACAAACATATGTACGTACGTACATACATATATATATAAATACAAGCAGACTTACTTAAATGCGTCGTACGTAAATACGTGTACAGTCTTAAATAAATAGACACGCATGCGCAGACATTTAAAAAAGTTCAGTTACAGAAAATTAGTTGTACAAATTACGATACAAATTTTCCATTAGATAAACCAATATATTTTTATTTATTATTTTTGTATTCAATAACTTTGTTTTATTATATCAAACTCTCTTTCAGGACGTAATTTTCACATTGTTCATATTAAAATTTAAATTGTGTATATATTGTACGAATGCTGTATATCATTAAACTTGATTTTTGTACATCTTGCTTTCTCTCCTTCTTTCTGAACATCTGTTTTTTCATTGGCTGTGTTTAACAGTGTGTTTTTATTGCATGACAAATAAGTAAATGTATGTAAAGTGATCGTTTAGGAGTCTTGAATATTAGCACCTTAATAATTTAAAAATAATAATAAGTAAAGAATGAAAGAAGACGTGTTTTAAGAGATTTTAGTTCAAATTAATAAAAAATAAAAAAAATTACATAAAAAAATAGCTCTTTGTTTTAGGCGATACTGCTTTCAAAATAAAGAAAGAAACGTTAAGTTTCCGATCTAATTTTTAAATTAGTAAAAAAAAATAAAAGTTTAAATTCATTCACACACACACACACACAGACACACATGCACGTTATTTTTGTTTATGTTTCAATGCATTTTATTTATTGTTTTAAAAATAATCTATAATGACTTGGTTACTTATCTATCGTTGTGTTTATATACAGAAATAACAAATAAGTGTACAAATAATTAATAACTGATACGTTTTTCGACCTGGAGTATCGTAAAACATTCATTCATTCAATTAATGACCACGAATTCCATTGATTTTAAACCTTCATATTATATCGACTATCAAATTTTTAGTAATTTAATTTAGTAATGTCTAAATTATTTTTGAATCGGTTATACACGAAGTATTATGTGAATTAATTATCGCCAATATTTTCATTTAATGAACTCGAAAATTTTTTTTTATTTTAATCGACATAGTTTGGAAAAATCATGCTAGTAACGTAATTAAGTGAAAATAAGTAACTCAAAGCAGGCTTACAATTTTTGAATACAGATCTAAATACAAATTAAGTGTTAAAATCTTTTCTTTTTTTTTTTTTTTTTTTTTACTATTAATTTTTTTTTTTGTAATCTTTCACAATATGTGTATTTCATATATTAATGTGAAACTCTTTAAAAGATTTATCATCATCATCATCATCATCATCTATAATTGTCATTATTTCGACTTTTTCTTTCACAAATAAACTAACGTTTTTTATGTGCTTATTAAACTTTCATGCCTTTGTTTGTTTGCTTACTGAACAGTCTTTAATACGACAGGCATTAGTTTTAATCTTTTTTTGTTTGTTCGTTGTATTTTCTTTTCTTTTTTTTTTTTTTTTTTTTTTTTTTTTTTTTCTCAGTTATAATTTTGCAACAGTAACAAATTAACTTCGTGAATATAACATTCATTAATTTGGACTGCTTGTTCTTTATTAATAAAACAACGTATTGATATAATAATAATAATAATAATAATAATAATAATAATAATAACAACAACAACAACAACAACAACAACAACAACAACAACAACAACAACAACAACAACAACAACAAAATACATCAGTGACGGTAATAACTTTAACTTCTCGGGTTAAATAATATTCAACATCTTAATATTAAAGAAATGACGGTACATTTTAAAAAAATTTTTTTTTTTTTTTTTTTTTTTTTTTTTTTAATTAATATATATTTATAATTTTTCGACTGTTTGTGCAGACATATTGCCTATGTGTATATAACAGTGATTATTTTTTAAATGGCTTTTATGTGTATGAATATTAACGTCAAATCAAACGTCGACAGTCATAATTTTGACTGTATATTATTCGTGTGATCATACTGACTGTGTTTTTTAAACATGTATATCATATACGTAATTATTTTCACAGTATTTTGTAGGTATTATATATGTGTCTGTGTAATATCAAATTATTTTTACCGTACGTTATGTGTAATAAGCAATTATATGTGTAATTAATTTGACTCGTGTTTTAAAGATGTAAATTATGTGTGTAATAACTGGTTGTATTATATGTGTAATTACGTGTTTTTGATATTGTTTTCTCACAGGTAATTATCCTGGTTGTGAATATATTTACTTGACAATATCTTTGGTGCTGTGTATAGTTTTTTTTATGTACAGACAAAATTGTTCTATATATAAATATATAATTATATATATATATACATAGGAAATGAATATTAAACATCTTGTATATTAAACATTGACAGTGTGTTTTGTTTTTGATTCTTCTTTTCTTTACTTTTTTCCTCTTTTTGTTTGTTTTTTTATTACTTATTATTTCTTTTTATATTATATTTTTTTATTTTTTTATTACTTATTATTACTTGTTTTTTATTTTTTATTTTTTTATTTTTTTATTTTTTTGTGATAGAACATTTTATTCCAGAATTAACGTATTATATATTTAATTTAGAAAGTTATAATTATTATTATTATCATAATCATACTTATCTTCATCATTATTATCATCATCATTGTTATTATTATTATTATTATTATTATTATTTGTCGCTATTATTATTATTATTATTATTATTATTATTATTATTATTATTATTATTATTATTATTATTATTATTATTATTATTATTATCGCTATTATTATTACTACTAAGAATAATGAACTTGATTCTTTTTTTCATACATAAGTGTTTTTAGTGCGGGTACACAGACACACCCACAAAAACCTGTACGCCCAGTAATTAGGAACTTCAATAAAGTATACTGACAACACATGAGTAAAAGGATGCAGTGACAACAACGTCGGCCACACCCTCTCCGGCTAAGAGCAACCAGTGAGCGGCAACGATCTCAGCACTTTAACATCTTAACTAAAACAATTTATTTTAACCTTTGCCATCACCAATTGCCTCTGTGTTGCACCCTGCAGCCAGTTCACCGAAACTTGGAAGGAAAAGCTTCTAGCGATGACTTTACGCCAATATCGATAATCGTTCATCGCCGGAAGCTAGCATATCGTAGTCTCGTTTTGTAATTATCGGTGATTGAATTAAACAAGAGAAGGGTTGGCAATTATTGCAATGCGAATCGTGATAATGATAAGAAGACAAACGGAATCATCCCGATACGAGATAATCGTTTGTTATCGATATATCGTATTCGTAATTACCCCCCCCACCCCATCAGCGATAACCGACCCATTTGACAATACGATACAAATTAGTACGTCGATTGTTCAACAAATGTTTTGATAGGCGAAAGCTTTGATTAGTTGTTTCGATGACAGAAATAAACGTCACCGGCTTTAGGCTGTAGCAGATAAAAATCTGGATGAAGATGAAAGAAAACAAAAGGATGCTTTCGTATCGGTGATTCAGGGTGGAAACAACAACAAAAGAAAACAAACGGAAAAGGTTTTCTTAAGACGAGTGATACAGATTTAGATTTGTTTTAGTTATAAAGATATTTCAGAATTTCCATACTGTGAGCAGTGTTCAAAAATCCAGAGGGCTAGGTTAAGTATGAGTATGTTTTTGTGAGCGTGTGCTTGTGTGTTTGTGTGTATCTGTGGATATGTATACTTATGTGTATGTGTGTGTGTATGTGTGAGAGAGAGAGAGAGAGAGAGAGAGAGAGAGAGATGAACACTAAATTATAACACAAAATAATAAGAGAGTTATTCTAGTACTGTAAAACCAAAAACAAAACAAAACAGAATCTAAATAAAAAGAAAACTAATTTTTTTTTTTTTTTTTTAAGTTTTTACAAAATCCGCATTTCACAAGTCGGTAGGCGGGTAGCATTTCTTCATATCCAACCATTTGTCGATATCGGGGTACGTCTTTGCAGACGACGGAAGCGCGTGCAACTTCCGACAGAGGTCGCACCACGGGTCTTGTTTCCCGGGCCCGTACTCGGATTTTCTTCTCAGCACTTCCGCGTAAGCCGTATCGTTTTTGTCGAGCGCGAGCAGATAACCCGCCAAGTCTCGAGTCGTCTTGAACTCCTTCGTGTAAATGACGGAGCCCGGCGGGAATTCGTTGTCGTCGTCACCTCCGCGGATCACTGGCACGATGTCGTGGTCGAAGAGCTTGAAGACCTTCTCGGAGAAGTAGTCCCCGCACAGGACGCTCTCGAAGGAGAAGTAAAACTTGTGCTGCCTGTAGCAGTCCGGCTCCATTTCTTTCGTCAGGACCTCTCCGCCGCACCTTCCGTAGCTGTCCGTCTGAACTCCGAGTTTCTCCAGCAGCTTCACGAAGTCCTCTCGCCTGCCTTCGGTACGACAGTGGCTGGCGAACCAGGCAGCCGTTCTGTTCTTCGACTTGGCGATTTCCAGCCAGTTCTTCTCGGGCGGCGAGTCCCGTTTCTCGAACGTCCCGTAGTAGTACGGGATGTCGGAGTCCCTCCTGAACGTCATCGTCCAGTTGAACGAGGTCTTCCAGAACGCCGAGGGCCACTTGGCGTATCTGATGTTGTTTTCGGGCTCGTGACAGAAGAACACCCACACCTGGTGTGCGTTCGGTCTGCTCGGAGGCCGCTCCCACCGCTGCAAGTAAAAAGCGTTGAAGACGACGGCGTCGGCGTTCGTCAGGTTCTTCGTCCTCTCCGTCTTGCACTTGACGTTGCCGTCGCAGACGAGGGTGCCGGCACGCGTGGCCGGAAAGGTCGTTTCCCGGCGTAAAATGCGATAAGCTTTTCTCCGTTACGACGAGTTGCGTGCGTCGTCGTGTTTGCGACGTGTTCGACGACGACGACGACTGCGATTACGAACCGTAACCGCCGGTGGCTACGGCGACGT
>CM022676.1:4548686-4568686 GCA_012295275.1 Chrysomallon squamiferum
TTACAAAAGGAATCTTGAATGTACTTTTCTTTGGATACCAGGCATTAAAAATCGAGATTAGCAGTTTAGGAGAATAACCGAGACAAAAAAAAAAAAAAAAAAAAATAAATCTCTTTTGTATAAAGCAAATCAAGAAAGAAAAATTAAATTAAATAAATACATAAATACATAATAAAAATTAAAAGAAAAATGAAAATATACAAATGATGGCATAAAAATATAAATAATTATATAAAATGTACAGACACACCCTGAGCCAGATTTATTTATGTAATTGTATGTGAACTTACGTGTATATATATATATATATATATATATACACACACACATACATATAAACATACATATATACCTACATACACACTCATGTACTTACATATACAAACTTATACATACACAACAGATAAACATGCATACACATATACATATAAACAAACATGCACACACACACACATTCATATGTACATACACATGCGTGCACACACCTGTTTTCTCACCTGAATGTGCCGGTGTAGAACAAAGAAATACATTTTCTTATGCAGGTATTGTCTGCCATCTTTAACATCAGAATCTGAAATAATAGTAGAAAGGAGGATAATAATAATAATAATAAGAAGAAGAAGAAGAAGAAGAAGAAGAAGAAGAAGAAGAAAAGTAATAATAAATGTAACCGTAGTAGTAGAAGGCCTAATAATAACAGAAGTAGTCGATGAAGTAAATGTAGTAGTAGTATTAGAAGAAGTACTAGTAACAATACTTTTTTGTAGAAGTAGTAGTAGTAGTAGCTTTAGAAAGAGTTGTATTATAGTTGTAGTAGTAGTAATAATAGTAGTAGTAGTAGTAGTAGTAGTAGTAGTAGTAGTAGTAGTAGTAGTAGTAGTAGTAGTAGTAACAACAACAGAAACAAAAACATCAATAACTACAACAGCAGTATTAATAATAAAAGAAGAAAATGATGAAGTGTATTGGATGAATATAAACCAGCTCAAATAAATAACACACATATACACACACACACACATTGACACAGATAGGTGAATATAATTAATACAGAAATAAATTAAGAAGTAAAACAATAAAACAAATGTAAAATAAAATTAATATTAATTTAATAATAATAATAATAATAATAAACTGTAAACTAAGAAAAAAGAAGGAAAATCAAATGAATTCAAAACAAACCAGAGCGAAATCAGCTCAAACTTATCAAGACTATTATTTTCTGATGCGTTTTGATACGTGTGACGAACCCCATTAAAAACAGGTGAGTCGGTACAAAAATTCTGCAGCTTCTGAGTTTCTTCCTTGTTTTATTTTCTCACACTCAAAACGCTCATTTTCTTTTTTCTTCTTCTTTTTTTTAATAGTTTTTTTTTTTTTTTTTTTTTTTTTTTTTTTTTTTTGTGATCATTCAGCCTATGATGAATGCTCTTTTTCCTTCTGATGTCGTTTTAGCGCATTTTTTTCTTCGCTGTTGTATTTTATTGTTATTTTTTATTTTTTATTTTTTTATTTTTTTTTTTTTTTTTATTACGTATTGTATTTCATTAATGTAACGACAGCTAAGGCTTAAAAGTAATTCCTAAAGATCTCGTTCGACAGAACATTGTGAATGGGGAAAATCTTTAATTTATATATTAACCAGATAACCCGTAAATAAAACAGCATCTAACCGCTTTGAAAATAATGTGCATACAAACATACACAGTCGAACACGTACATACACATTAGTGTTTATATAAAACAAATTTGAATTACTACTACTATTTACTACTATTTATTATTATTATTATTGTTGTTATTATTGTTATTGTTATAATAATATTATTAATACTATTGTTGTTGTTGTTATTTTAATTATTATTGTTATCATCATCAAAATTATTATTGTTATTATCAATATCATTATTGTTGTTGTTATTATTATTATAAAACGATCGATCAGTAATAATAATAATAAAAGTAATAATAATAATAATATGATAATAATAATAATAAAAGTAATAACAATAATAATAATAATAATAACAATAATAATAAAAGTAATAACAATAATAATAATAATAACAATAATAATAATAATAATAACAATAATAATAATAATAATAAATATGGATATAGCTAGGTAAGTTCGACATCTTTGTATATTCAGGGAATTACGTTAAATAAAAACCTCAGGTCACCAAGATAAAACAGAACCCAACAGCAACGCCCCCTACTGAATAATAATCCTTCTGTGTAGATTATAAATTACACACCTCTTTTCAAATCCCTCTAGCATATAATCATATAAATAATTTCAAACTGCTATCTGTCCTGTGTAATTCGTGGCATAAAGCCCAGACTAAATCTACCATCAAGCCTTAAGAAAACTCGTGGCTCTACGGCAAACATTTTCTTTTTTTCTTTTCTGCTAGGTAAGATTCACGACTGTTACTGTTTTTGAATGCTTGCCAAGTTTGTTTGTCCTATGCATGACAACGCTGATACAATAAGATAGTAACCGCGTGTGTGTGTGTGTGTGTGTGTGTGTGTACACGTGTGAGTGTGTTTATATTTTAATATATGTATCTGTATGTTTTGTCTATGTGTACTTATATATCTATAGATTAGTACGCCAACGGTAAAGAGAGCGCTAGTTATTTTATATCTATTTTATAAAACGCAGAAAGAATTTGACAAATATCAGCTTGATACTGTTTTCAGAAAAAAAACAAAAAAAAAAAAACTTAATAAACAATTAAATATAAATGTTTTTAAAATATATATATATATATATATCGTTATATATATTATTTGTGTCTGAGATTTTAAACAAGAACTTTAAGCTTCGTTCATTGCTTACCTTTAGAAATCTGTTTTTTTACTTCTACTGCTAATAATATCTAATTTATAATGTCCCCTAAAACTCCACGACCACCGAAACACAATAACCGAAACAGCAGTAACCGCTAAATCTGGATCACACCACCTTGCAAAACACACAGACTTTCTTTCTCTCGCATAGCGGTTTCCCTAGCAACGAGCTGATAAACAAACATGGCGGGCGATCAATTGCAAGTGCGCACAGACACAGACACAAACCCGTTCTTTTCAGTACGTTATTAGAGACGTGAGAAGTCTGTTATTGCAAAAATGGCGGACTCAAAACTGAAGTAACAAAAGACGAACGAAATGTGCACTATCGTTTTTTTCATATTATTATTATTATTATTATTATTATTATCTGTTTCTTTGAAGCGACCTGTTTCATTCTTCTTTCATATTTCAGTATTTGCAGATTATCGAAACGAAATAAAAATATTTTCTATTTATTTATTTTATTTTATTATTATTATTTAATTCGTTTTTCCTTTTGCTTTCTCTTCTTAACATAATGATATTCTATTCATTATTTTCTTCGTCTGTATTACAATCTGTTCAAACAGAAATGGCTTGTGAGAGAACTGTTTGTTAGCGGAGTAGACTTTCTACGGGTAAAATTCGAAGGACAAATGAAAGAATACGTTTTATAGTTTGTAATATCGTGTAGTTTAACTATATCGGTATGCGCGTGTGTGTGTGTGTGTGTGTGTGTGTGTGTGTGTGTGTGTGTGTGTGTGTGTGTGTGTGGGGGGGTGTGTGTATTTGTATCTGCATAATCACATAATTCGGCAATTTTTTTTTGTATTTTATTTCTTTTTAAAAACAATTCATTCACTCTTTTTTACTCTAACCTGAACCACTGTTACAATCCCCGCTGTTTTCCGGTGTCTCCGAACTTACACGACGGCGCCTATGTGCGACGATACCTTTTCCCAAGTCGAAACGGAAAATAATTAGGTGTTTACGAGAACTTACGTAACGTTACGAAAACTGCCGAACGACATGGGCGGTTTCTGAAACACTAAGACAAATATTGTTCGCAGCGGGCAAATATAATTAACTGAGTTTAATGTTTACTAATGACTTAGCGGGGGCGGAAAGGCGAGATGGATATATTTAATCTAAACAACAGATAATTGTCTGCATCGATAGAGTGTCCTAGCTTAATCAAAGGGAGATAACTGCGATGTTAACACTCGGGATGAAACTGAAGGCTTTGATATGGTGTCCGATTACGTAAACATGACGCTGACGTTGCTAATGATCTTTGATCACCGTCGTTGGTGTCTGTTTCATCAAGTTTGATCTGGTTTCATTGACCTCGAGTTATCTGTCTTCGTGTCACGTGATGCTTAACGAAGACATCATTATGTTTTCTTTATTTTTCTGCACTCTTCGTCATTTCTTCGTTTGTTTTATATTTATTTGATTTTTATTATTATTATTATTATTATTTTTTATTATTATTATTATTATTTTCTACTTTTCTTTTTTTTTTTTTTTGCTTGTTTCTGTTTTTAGTTAGATTCTGTTTCCTTTCGTTTTACTTTTTTCTTATCTTTCTTTCTTTTTTTTTTTTTTTTTTTTTTTGATTTTATTTTTTTTTTCTTTCTTTCTTTCAATTTTTACGTATTCTTTTTTTTTCTCTTTGTTTTCTTTCTCTCTCTTTTCTCTCTCTCTCTCTTTTAAATTTTTTCTCTCTCTCTCTTTCTTTCTTTCAATTCCTTTATTTTATTGTTCTTTTCCTATACCCCATTTAAATTTTTTACTGCCCCCAGTTTACACATATTTGTAAATTTATCTTCATATTTATATACGAAAAAAATGTCTAATACCCATAATTATTTCCCAAGATACCTTCATAACAAACAAAATATGTTTTTCTGTAGACTTAATACAGTTCAGTAAACGATTTTACGTTACGTATTATAATTATACGTATTTAATATTAAAGAGATTTTTTTTCGAAGAGATTTATACCAACTAACATTCCAATGGATATCTGTCCTTTCGGTGAGTTTAAACAGAGTTATTCCGCTTGGTTTAGATTTCTTTCGAGCACAGGATTTTTTAAATTTTTGTTTTAAATAATTATATGTAACATTAGATATGCAGTTGTTGAATGTGTCATGGTATTTACTTTCTTGTCACAGGCAGCCTAATCATTAAAAAGATGATGATGATGATGATGATGATAATGGTGATGATGATGATCATGATGATCATGATGATGATTATTATTATTTTTTTTATCGCTGTCGATGTTGTTGTTGTTTATAACGTAGGTGTTACTGATGTTGCTGTAGATGTTGTTCTTCTTATTATTGTTGTTGTCACTGTCGTAGTCATCATCATCGTCATCTCTTTTTTTTTTTTTTTACAATAAAGAGTACGCACTTATTTATTTATTTATTTATTTATTTATTTATTTATTTATTTATTTTAATGTTCCATTTCTGTCATTTACACTGTTTGGATGTAGTTATGTCTCTCTGTGTGTGTGTGTGTATGTATTATATGTACATACGTATGTATGTATGTATGTATGTACGTAGTTATATATATAGGTATTTACGTACGTGCATAAAAATCTCCTATCTCGAATACGGATTACCTCGAACAGTTTAAGCCACATCTACGACTGTTTACTTTCTTTCACTTTTATTTACTTGAGATCAACGACTCCGAGAATCAAAACACTGCTTACTTACTTGTAATACCCTTCTTACCTCACTCGATAAAAGAACGAAATGACGTCATGCTTTTTCTTAGCGGACAATCGATCTGACGTTTTACAATTGTCGTTATCCGGTTAGTGCCGAAACGACATAAGCGAAAATTACCGGGCTGGAAAAGACGTTTTGTAATAACCCAGCAATTTTTGGATCGTTTCGGCAGATATGAAAAGAGCGATTGAAAAAAAAAAATATCGTACTTATCTTGCATTCCGTTATATTGTCACTTGATGGTAAATTTATCTGATTTTCCTAATCCGAATTCTGTTTTCGACAATAAAGAGATTTAGAAGAAAGTATGTGAGGGTAAACAGATGTTTAAATTTGAAGGATTTGCAAAGGATTTGATGGAAATTTTGTAAACTGTGAGGTATTTAACATTGGGCCAGATTTACAATAAAAATTTTTATACTTATTTATTTATTTATTTATTTTCTTTTTTTTTATTATGAAAATATAAAAAGCAGTAGGTAGATTTATATTGGTAGGAAAATATATTTGGCAGTTACTGTAAAGGTTTTAGTGACAGAGAAAATTAAAAGCTTTTGTTATAGTTAAACCTTTAGTTACAAGGATAATAATAATAACAATAACAACAATAACAACAACGATCGACACAAAGAACAAGAACAATAATAATAAAAATGATTTTAATGATTACGATGATGATGATGAAAATGATAATGACTTTGACGATGATTATAATAATATCGAAGAAATAGTAGAAGCTGTTGTGTTTATAGTAGCAGCAACAGCAGCAGCAGCATCAACAGCACGTCAGCACCTACACTACTACTACTACTACTACTACTACTACACTACTACTTCTACTACTGCTGCTGCTACTGCTACTGATACTGATACTGATACTACTACAACAACTACTTCTACTAATACTACTACTAATAATAGTAATAACAATAATAATAACAACAAGGTGAGAGAGAAAGAGAGAGAGAGGGAGGGACGGAGGGAGGGAGGGAGAGGGAGAGATAGATAGAGAGAGAGAGAGAGAGAGAGAGAGAGAGAGAGAGAGAGAGAGAGAGAGAGAGAGAGAGAGAGAGAGAGAGAGAGAGAGAGAGAGAGAGAGAGAGAGAGAGAGAGAGAGAGAGAGAGAGAGAAACAGGCAAAGAGTGAGAAATAGAAAGACAGAAAGAGAGAATGGGAGAAAATAAGATCATAGACAGGGAAAGATAAAAAGAAAGAATGACATTCTGCGCCGTCTGCTATGTTTTCTATTTGATCTTTCAAATCTTTCAATAACAGATTAAAAAAAATCTTCCATATGTAATTCTGTTAAAACAAAAACCTAAAACGTATCTAACATCACAGAAATACGTTTATGAATCCCCACGGACTTGCCGAAGGACTCATGACTTGAACAAACCCATCACTACGTTTTAAAACAGAAGAAGAAGAAGAAGAAGAAAAGGAAACAAAAAACAAAAACCCTCTAATTAGAACAAAAGATACAACTCTTTACATATCACTTCACGCCAGTTAACACACACACACACACACTGAACCGAAAAACAAAAAAAACAGAACAAAAGATATTCCTTTTTTCTCTCTGGTCGACAAAAAGATATTCGTTTATGACCTACAATAGATATTCTCTTTATCTTTTTTTTTTTTTTTTTTTTTTTTTTATCTTACATTTCTTTACATGCTGTATCTACGCTTTGACAAGCACATCTGATTAAAGCAACACTCTCTTCTCTGCCAGGCCAATTTTTCACACTTTACTTCTTTTGCGCGAGACAGCTTCGGAGATCGACTCGTCAAATGCGCCCGAAGCCGACGTTACTCGAGGCAAAGAACCTGCTGTCGCCACCGGTCAGTTTCGTTCCCCGCCTTTTGTTCTGCCCACTAATCACGAGCTCGCAGCCACCCCCCTTACCCCCACACACCCCTCCGAGGTCGGAAAGATCAAGGAGGGAACAAAACGGATCAAGTGTAATGCGAGATTAAGTGACGATGTGTTGGTTTAACCGTTTCATAAGCGTCAGCCATTATTACGCGCGTATCGTTAAGGGAGATAATTAGGCAAGGGGACGCAACTCTAAGTTTTTTTTTTTTTTTTTTTTTTATAAAGACCTGAAGATGGATGGGTGGTATTGATCGAGTTAATTTTTATAAATATATTGTTGAACAGAAATAAAGACAAAACGTTTATGATGATGATGATGATGATGATGATGATGATGATGATGATGATGATGATGATGATGATGATAATAATAATAATAATAATATGAAGAAAAAGAAGAAGAAGAAGAAGAAGAAGAAGAAGAAGAAGAAGAAAGAAAGAAAGAAAGAAATAATATCAAAACTACTACTACCACAATCAAAACTCACTTTTACTAACACAGATACTGCTACCAGTAGCAAAAAGTATTATTAGTAATACTATACTTTTATTATTATTATTATTATCATTATCATTATTGTTATTAATACTGTTATTACTGTTGCTATCACTGCTACTACGATTATTACAACTACTACAACTTCACTACAACTACTACTACTAATACTACTACTAACTATTATTATTATTATTATTATTATTATTATTATTATTATTATTATTATTATTATTATTATTATTATTATTATTAAAAATATAATTAAACATTTTTGAAGTACTGAATATTCACGCACACACAGACACACTCACACACAAATACTAACATCACAACATATTCCTTTAATTTACAGCACATGCCATTTCACTTTGATTTCGTACATAAACGATACATGCAATATATTCCCCATACTGCGTCTGTTATTATCAACCAACACGGTATTGTTCGACAGTTCAAACGCGAAATGCTGATCAGTTCTTGCCAGTGTTGTAGGTGTTAAAAAGCAAACAGAGGCGTTCTGTGTTCAGTGTAACGACTACAAGTGATTTTAATTAACGACATGATAAATTGATTGCAGCTAACTGAAGGACTTTGAAAGTCTTTACCGTTAGATGTAATCTGGTTCATTGTTTTTTGAAGATGGATTCAAAACAAAAAAAAAACAGGTTATAAGTTAGCTGTATTTTAATGTAACAACTGAATGTTTGTGTGTATGATGTAACAGATATGTAACAGATATGAAATATTAGTTCGAAAAAAGAAATAAAAGTTATTTCGTAGTGCATAGACTCTTTCTTAGTTGCAGTTTCTCTCTCTCTCTCTCTCTCTCTCTCTCTCTCTCTCTCTCTCTCTCTCTCTCTCTCTCTCTCTCTCTCTCTCTCTCTCTCGCTCTTTCTCTTGTCTGTATGTTTCTGTCTAAACCAGTTTGTTTTCTATTCCATTTCGCAATACAAAATGATCATCGAGCATCACTAATTCCTAGAGGTTAAAACAGTAAAACAGTTAACTCATCAAACTGTTTTCACCATAAAAATACACGTCACATTAATAATTAACCAGTTAATAAAACAACGTACACCATATACTTCTTTATCTGTAATTCACACTGAAAGAAATGATTTCTAACGAAACGTATTAATGGGTTTTTTTTTTAACCACTGTCGTTCTAGATAACAAAAATGGCGTACCTACGTCTAGTGTATTGGAAACAAAAGCATGCACCGCCAACATGAAAAAAAAAAAACGATTTCTTTAAAGCCAATATATTAACCCTTGCACCTCTAAGGCTGGAACGTACGTGTTCTGTAAAGAGGCATAGAGAGCCGCTATTTCACATTACTTCTGTCTGATCTGCATATTGCGAAATTTCAGAACTAATTTTGAAATCTCAAGGAATATATCTGACTCCCACATCTATGAGTTTATTCAAATCACAGGTGTTTTGTTTTTAACTTTGCAATTACAGTTCTTGTCTTTGATTTCTTTATAGCAGAAGTGTGACTGTAACAAATGATTTTGTTTGCCGTCTGATCGTTTATACAACAAGACTTTTAATGAATTGCAATATATATAAATATATATATATATGTGTGTGTGTGTGTGTGTGTGTGTGTGTGTGTGTGTCTATATATCTGTGTGTGTCTATATATCTATGTGTACATACATATTTAAAAGTATTTTATTTTAATACACAGCCAGTCAAGAAATATATATCGTTTGAATATTAAAGGTGTAATATTATATATTTTGAAATAGTTTAAGGTGCTGTTGATGTTTGTTATTAATATTAGTACTTGCAGTGGTAGTAGTAGTAGTAGTAATAACTGTAAAAGCAGTAGTAATAGCAGTTATAACAATTGTAATAGTAAGTCGAAGAGAAAAAAAATAGTAATATCGGCAAAAGAAATAGTAGTAGAAATATATATAGCAGTAGTAGTAGTAGCAGTTGTTGATGTTGTAGAAGTGGAGAAGGTGTAGTGGTAGTAGTTGTGACTGTACCTATAGCAACAGTAGTTGTAGTAATAATAACTAATAACAGTAGTTGCAGGAGTAGTAATAGTAGTAGTAGTAGTAGTAGTAGTAGTAGAAGTAGTAGTAGTAGTAGTAGTAGTAGTAGTAGTGGTAGTGGTAGTAGTAGAAGTAGTAAACGTTGTAGTAGTGGTGGTATTTTAGTAGTAGTAAAACTAAGTATTTGTATCAGCTGCATAGTAATTGTATACACATATTTATCTGTTATTAAGTTTTAAGCTTGTGTCTGCGCAAACCGACACATCTAAGAACGATTCGATTACGCACCTGTCAATGCGTAATGATTAGCATAGGCTACGAAATCTGTCGTAATAATCACATTACCACAAATCACAATTTTACTTACATAAATCAAAGGAAAAGAAGATGCCGAGCTCTTGATAAAAACAGACATGGATAAAAAAGAAAAAAAAATTAAAATTAAATAAATAAAAAAAAAAATCAAATAAAAAAAAAATCAAACAATAGCTCGTCCATTGAATGGGTTTGATCTTACAAGCTGTCGCGCCTTGGGCGGTTTCTTTTAACAACACAAACACAATCCGCCCATAACCTTTAGTACATCGTTTAATTTGAGAAAAATAAAAAAATTTAATATGACCTCCAGGATTTCCCTTTACAGGACTTTTTTAAGCAAACATTTGTATTATTAGCAACATGTTGCTACGTTGTTCCTGACTGTGACAACGTCTTCGGGCGACAACGAACATCGTGCCACGGGACTCGAGTAACTGATAATTGGTCGGAATGATCAATGGGGTGCTTGTAATTACGTGATAGATGTGTGATAAAGATGATGCGCGACTTTCGTGTTTTTCGTTAAAAAGAAGAGTTCGGGCCAGGGTTAGATAACTCAGTTGTTTCAGCTGTGTTTAGAATATTTCGTTTGATATATATATTTTTTTTTTTTAAACTGTGTGATTTTGTTTTAGGCTAATTTTTTTTTTTTTTTTTTTTTATTTCTCTTTGTCGCTCTTCTACTCTTTCTTTCTTTATCTGTTTAGATATTTTTTTTTCTTTCTTTTTTCTTTCTTTTTGTCATCCACTTTATAGCGTTTATTTAGTTTTATTTTATTTTATTTTATTTTATTTCATTTTATTTTATTTATCTATCTATTGAATAATAATTTTATTTATTTATTTATTTATCTGTTGTTTTTTTTTATGTGTTTGTTTATTTATTTAAACAACAAACTTATTTCTTCTGAGTCCAAAATATTTGACAGTTCATATGTATATTAAAGAAAAATGCAAAAGTATAGGTTTGGGACAAAAAAAAATATAGAAAAAAGAAAAAAAAGAAATAACATCACATCCAAACTACGCTAATAAATGTTAATTAACAACATAATCACACAATACATTTTTAATTAAACTTATACCCCAGTTCTGTACTAGTTTTCCAGCTCAGTGTTTCTCTTTACTGTGAGCCTGTTAATTGTTTATCATACCTGTATGTATGTTATTAATTTGGTGTACATGAAATATATTATATTTATAGCAGTTTGTTTGTTTGTTTTTAGCATGCGGTTGTTTTGATGTTTTTTACATTGTTTATATTTGAGTTTTTATTAATTAGTGTTTCTTTAGTAACTTTGTGAAACAGTTTGATGAATCTTCCTTATTTTTATTATTATTATTATTATTATTATTATTATTATTATTACTACTAATACTATTACTACTATTATTATGATGATTACTATTATCATCATCATTATCATTATTATTATTATTATCATCATCATCATCGTCATAATCATCACCATCACCATAATCATCATCATCATCTTCTTCTTCTTCTTCTTCTTCTTCTTCTTCTTATTATTATTATTATTGTTGTTGTTGTTGTTGTTGTTGTTGTTGTTGTTGCTATTAAAGTCATAGATCGAAATGTTAGGTCATAAGGCTAAGTATATTAATAGTAGTAGTTAATAGTAATAGTCGTAATGACTGCTGTAGTACTAGTAACAACAGTCGTAATAGTACTAATAGTAGCAGTAGTAGTGGTGGTAGTAGTAGTAATAATACAACTACTAATAATAATAAGAAGAAGAAGAAGAAGGAGAAGAAGAAGAAGAAGAAGAAGAAGAAGAAGAAGAAGAAGAAGAAGAAGACGACGAATAAGACGAATACAAAAACTTCATTATTTATAAAAAATACGAACAAACTAAAGAAGTTAAGGGGAAAAAAGCAACATAAATTATTATTTTTATAACTTTGGAAAAACATACATAAAATATATATATATATACGTGTTTCCATACATATCATTTTGTATGCTGGGATTCTGATAAATTAAAAAAGTGGAAAATATATATTATTTTTTTTAAATATTAAAGTATTCTCTTTAACACTTTTATATAGTCATTAACATCTTATTTTAATTTATATTAGTTTCGTTCAGTATTATTTATTTATTTATTCATTTATTTTTTTAGTTAGTTAGTTAGATACATTGGTACATTAGCAATTTAGATAATAACGAATCTTTATTCTTCTGTCCAAAAAAAAAAAAAAAAAAAAGAAAAGGAGAGAGTTATGGTCAATTTCCCATCATGTACAGAAATTTCTATTTTTTTCTCTCTCAAAATCGGGGCGCAGCATGCAAGAAATTAACACGTTTAATAATGGACAATGAACAATACGGCTACTGTAGTTCTGGTAAATCAGTTTCTTCAAGCAATCTACAAACGCAGTGTTAATTTCATCCGCGTGTGAAATATGTGATATATTTCATTCACGTATCTCAGGTATTGATCGCGCTCTGTCTTTCATGTTTCCCCGCCTCCGTAAGGTGTGAAGGAAATGCACGTGCAGTCGAAGTCATGTTTTTATTGGCTTAATTAGATCAGTATTCGAAATTGATTAGCGTTTTTAATTCTCTTTTTTTTTTTTTTTTTTTTTTTTTCTTTTTTTTTTTTTTAATTTTTAAGGACAACTGAAAATCATGAACTTTTGTAATATCTGTCAAGAACATTTAGTAAATATTTTATTATTATTATTATTATTATTATTATTATTATTATTATTATTATTATTATTATGAAAAAAGAAGAAGAAGAAAGAAAATTACTATATTTCAAATATAAAAAGTCTTGAATTTATAAAAATAAATGCACTCTTATTATTTTATGTATTAAAGATATAAAAATAATAAATAAAACATTATATATTTACTGAATAAGTAAGATAGTAAGTAAGTAAACAAACAAACAAATAGATAAACAAATAAACAAACAAATAAAGAAATAACACAAAAAAATAAATAAATAAATAAATAAATAAAATAAAATAAAATAAAGTATAATAAAAGAAATAAAATAAAATAAAGTATATACATGAAATAAAAGTAAGAAAGAACAGACAGTATAGCATATAGTCAAAAAAAGAAATAAATGAACCAACCAACCAACAAACAAAGAAATTCAATAGATAACTAACTACAAAATTAGCTGACATCTCTCTCTCTCTCTCTCTCTCTCTCTCTCTCTCTCTCTCTCTCTCTCTCTCTCTCTCTCTCTCTCTCTCTCTCTCCCTCTCTCTCTCTCTCTCAGATAACAAAGGCGCTGAAATGAAAACAGAAAAACATCACAGGTGTTCAAGATGAAATATATTGCTCAGGTTTTGTCGAGTTCTGTAATTCAACGCAATACACCACATTAAAACACCCGAATTTATTTGAAGTTAAAAAAAAAAAAAACTCGAAGACAGCGTCACGACTTCTGTCAAAGATTCTAACGACAAAACGTGATCAGAAACCTTTGTTTGAATTCTGGTGTTACTGTTTCTGAATTAACGTTGAATTGTTTCGTTTGACTGGTTAATAGTAAGATTTTTGTTCTCAGGACAAGTATTCTTAGAAATGAAATGAAATAAAATAAATAAAATAAAATTAAATTAAATTAAATTAAATAAAAAAAAACGTATTGTAACGTAACGTAAAGTAACGTAAAGTAACGTAATGTAATGTAATGAAATAATACTTGTTTCTATTATATATATATATTTGATATTTGATTATATATACATAGCGTCATTTATACTTGTATATTTTTATTTATACGTATATATGTACGTATAAACTGTTTCTCTGCCAGGTGTATCACACACACACAAACACACACACAATCATAAGTATAGAACATAATTAATCATAAGTATAAAACATTGCTATAAGATTAAGAAATAATTTTCCATTTAACATGAGCATCAAAACTAAATTTTGTATAACATCAATACAGGAGAGTACGATATCAAAATTACATGATATTGTTTTAAAATTAAAATAATAAAATATTATTTTCCCTTTCAAAATTGGACTGTGCTTAATGACGTAATGAGGTTTATTAACGACTGCTACAAAATTAATAAATTATTCAGTAGTTTTTTGCGTTTTGGCACACAAGTAAAAAAAATGACACTGTCTAGTTCTATATGGGTGTTGGGGTACACAAATAATTGTTTCCATATCTTGGATCTAAACGAACAGCGACGTACAAATAACTATTACAATATCATTAGATGTTATTTCCACAAACAGGAGGTGGTCGGTTGGAAATATGGTTGACATTTCACGGTGTCACGTGACTTCTGATGCAAGCGAGGCCCTGCTTGGGATAGTCGAAAGAGTTTATATAATGATAAAAAATAAAATTGGCAATAAATTAGATACTTTTTCGCTTCTTCATTTTTTGTGTTAGGACATTGTTATTATTATTATTATTAGTAGTAGTAGTAGTAGTAGTAATAGTAGTAGTAGTAGTAGTAGTAGTAGTAGTAGTAGTGAAAAAATAATGAAAAAGATTTCAAAAAGAAAAGAAGAAAAATATAACTTAAAATTATAAATGAATATGAATAAATAAAGGAAGGAAGGAAGGAATAAATAAATAAATGAATGAATAGTTAGATAGATAGATAAATATATAAATAAACAAACAAACAAACGAACAAACAAATAAATACTTAATAATACAAATAAATACTATAAAGTAGTTTCATTCTTCTTACTGTAAAGTCTATTCCGAAACCAAATATCTTTTAACAAAACAAAAGTCAACGCAAAAGTATTATTACGTCATAAACGTGTAACGTCATATAAGTGTGCGAATATGTATGTGTGTGTGTATATATGTCTGTGTATATATATATACTGTAAGTATCTAGTTTTGAAATTACTTTCAATTTACATTTACCGCTTATTAATTTAATGTTACAGTGTATATATATATTGTAATAATAATAATAATAATAATAATAATAATAATAATAATTATTATTATTATATATCTTGTTGCCGTAATACAAATATAGTTAATAAAACCTATACTCATAAGTGGATATCTCTGTATGTATGTGAATTTGTGTCTGTATGCATGTATTATTATTAATTTTATTATTGCTATTGTTATTATAGCATAACTTTTCGTTCAATAATATCAACAGCAAAACAAAAATTAATTTTAAAATTTTTGTAAATACTAAATCTATTTCATTTCCATATTGCTACAATATTTTAGTTAATGGATCCCAATCAGGGCCCTGTAATACGACCTTACCTTCCATACTTGTCAATCAGTTCTCCATCCACCGAAATGCTATTGGCTGGCTCAGCAGGGAACCTCCTTGTGGTGGGAATCCCCGCTGAACAGCCAATCAGAGCTGGCTGTTACGTCATAGTTAATATGCATGAATACTGATGGCAAGGAATGTAACGAACACTCACATCTTCAGTAAACTATCAGGACACAATTGAGTGGACTTGACCAAATATGATTGGAATCATTTTTTGTTTCTTCTTTGAGGAGATTTACCGTTAATTTTAGCGAAATTTGTGAAAAGTTTTGAAGAAAAGAAAAAAAAAAAACTAACTTTTCGAAACGTTAATTTCGATCGTCTGCTGGAAAGTTGCAATACTTCAAAACTGTTTAAAGCGAAACAGAACTGAAAGTAATCAGAGAAAGTTTAGAGAGAGAAAAAAAATCTTTAATACCCCAAATTAAGATAAAACGAAAATTTAAATCCACAGTCAAAAAAAAAAAAAAGAAATATCTTAAATATATAATTGTAAAATTCAGAAGGAAAAAAAAACAAAAAAAGGGAAAAAATATAACATTTTTAAAAATAAAACCAAAAATCGCAGACGACGTTGCCATGGAATCCTGTGTTCTGCTACCCAAGGACTTCAGCCTCGTTCTGAGCCTGCACCCCAACCCCCAGAACATCATGGAGATGAGTGTGGCGGTGTGGAGCAACGTGCATTTTCCCGCGGGTACCGTCTTCTACCCCGATGAAGGCAACATCAGACTGGACATGCTAGAAGTCTACTCACTTCTGGACAAGAAACACGTAAGTTTTTAAACATTTAATTTTTATGTGGTTAACGTTGGTGGCAAGTGTTTTTTTGTTTCTTTTTATTTATTTATTTATTTATTTATTTTTTTTTATTTTATTTTATTTTACTCTATTTTTTTAATGTTGTTGTCGCCGTTATTGGTGGTGTTGCTGTTGTTTCTTGTTTTTTTTTAATTTTCTTATTTTTTATTCTATTTATTACTTTTATTTCTTAACATTATTAATATTATGTTTTTAATTATTTGTTAGCATTATTGCTTCTGATAATAGTATTGTTATAATTATAGAAAATATTTATTATTTTGTACGTTATTATTATATCAACGTATAGAATTATTATTAGCAGCAGTTGTTGTAGCAGTAGTAGTAGCAGCAGGTGTAGTAGTTATAGGATAATAATGTAGAGATTTCCAAAATTATTAACAGCAGCAGTAGAAGTAATAGCAATGCTGTGAATAAATTAACTTTAAGTAAAAACGTGATTAATTAATAAGGAAAGAAAATACAATCGTAGATAATTCAGAAATTACAATCTTCACATATAAATTAACAGTGTTTAGATAATCTAAATGTGATTATTTTAAAGTTATATTTAATTCCTTCTCTTTTCTCTTTCATTCATTCTTTTTGTTTTTTTAATCTTTCACTTTTCACTCTTTCATTCTGTTCTTACGAGACTAAAATCAATACGAATAATTTAAAAAGTAATGACAAAGATATCGAAACGAAACTTTTTTCCGTAACTTTAAATTCCATTTTTACCTGAACAAAGAAAATAAAAATTAATGATTAAATTAATAAACTTCATGTTAATTTCTAAATATATTTAATTTCATTGCAGAGAATATTTATATTAAAACATTATGTTCTTGTTTCCAACATTTTATTACAGTTAAAATCGCGGTTTTGAGTGTTAAGCTCTGCGATAAGAGTAACTTTACACAGACTGAGTCCTATCCGTAAAAGACTGAGTTGATTTATGCCGACATGACTTAGAAAAAAGATAAACATTTAATAAATAAATAAATAAATAAATAAATAAATAAATAAATAAATAATAAAAAGAAATTAAAAAAACAAAAACATATACAAAATCGCCACTCTTAAATTCTCAATTATACAAGCGAAAAATTAAAACTTTCTTTGTTATTTTTTCTTTCTCTTTTCGTTTAGTATCTGTTTCCTTAATATGCAAATACATCACAAATAACATGCCTTCAAATATATTAATTTAATACAAAAACAAATCATATAACTGGCAAAAAAAGATCATTATAACCTATGGTACACTTTAAAAATTACACAAATAAGTATTAAGGAAGATGTATAATAATTATCCAAATATCTGCATATTGCAAACTAAATAAATAAATAAATAAATAAAAACAATATATACAGTATATACGAAAATAAAATCTACACTATTTAAATATAGATATTACAACATAGCTTAAAAGCGTGCTGATATATATATTGATTTATAACACTTTGAAATATTCAATTACAAATTTCAAAAACCCAAAACAGAAACTAAAATTTATTAAAGCGACAGAATTATCATTTTAACTCTTCCCAGTGTGGTGTATGGGTGCGTCCTTCTTACACGGTGGAAAATACCACAGCAGAATGACTCGTTACAGCTGAAAGGGTTAAAAAAAAAACCACTGACATAACGACATCGTTACGTCGTCAGCGCCATTACATCTGTTACTCCGGCTACGGTTACATCTCCTTAACAAGAGAGGAACAGACGCCCCTGTCTTTGTGACAGAAGCTAAACAAATTGAACAACAAAAATGAAACGATTTTTTTTTTTTTTTTTTTTTAATTCGTTAACCATCCTCCTTTTACCGCTCACTTCTCTCTCTCTCTCTCCGTCTGTCTGTAAAAAATTTTAAATTAAAAAAAAAGATGCTACATTACAAAGAAACAATACTCTGATGAATCATAATGCACAGCAAATCGAAACAGTTTAACAGCCGATGCTTTGTAAGAAGGGCGAAGCAAATTAAAAAGGTTTGCGGTTCAAAGATTTCAGCCTCCGTGTCCATTTGCGTAATTGGCGAAAGTTGTAAACTTACCAATGATGACTTGATTCTTTGTGTCTTCTCGTTTTCGAGTTAGAGGGTGTGTGTGTGTGTGTCTGTGTGTGTGTGTGTGTGTGAATTACGGTAATTAATTATCAGAAGAAAGGAAGGGGGTTTTGGGGTTGCCGTGGTTGAATAATAATTGGGAATTAATTAATTTTGTGTCACTGGGTTTTTTTTGTGTTATTCTTCTGAACCGTAATTTTTTTTATTGATGTAAGGTGTGGGCGAATTTCATTATGAGATGTTAATTAGTTCCAAACTGTTTAATGGGCGAATTTCTTGAAAGCACAAATACGAAAGAAAAGAAGAGGTTCATATATATATTAGTTTTGTTAAGAGGAAAACTGAAATCGAGATAAAATAATGTGTTTGTTAAAAAAATAACTCAGTAGGTTAAAGAAAAGAATACAATACTACATGATATATTGCTTTTTTTCGTTTATTTAATTTTAATCATTTATTTTGTTGTTTATTTATTTACTTTCTTATTCACTTATCTATTTATTTATTTATTGTTTCATGCCTTTTTTTTATTCGTTTTTCTATGTACATCATAAATTATATATTATTTATTTTTTATTTTTTTTCTCTTCACTTTTGTTGTAACAATACTTATACAGTACTATATAATTCACTGAAATTTCGTTATTTATATCTTTAGAATCTTAAAACAAATATATTCAGTTTAAAAATTTAAGCAGGTTCTTCGTTGGAAAATCTTCTCAAATGCATATGCAAGATACGTTGATAACGTCATCACTTTATATCTTTTAAACCCGTTAGCATTATAATGTCAAAGAAACGAAAATCTGCAAACAGTGTCAAAAAAAAAAAGAAGTGTAATCTCTGTAAATCTAAATTACAGCTTTTATATCCTGTTTTCTAAAAATCCTTTAAATCTTCAAAATAAAACAAACATAGGAAAAAAAAAAGAAATTCTCAGACCCTAAAACTCCTTATGAAATCTTCCGAAATATGACGAAGATGGGCGAAAGAAATTTTGCAGAGGAAGATAAGGAGAAGAAGAAGAAAAAAAAAAAAAAAATCGAGAAGGAAAATAAAAAAAAATAATTTAAAAAATCTGTGACGGTCACGGATGACTAAGCATGTCAAGATCATCAAGCGGACGGGATTATCGTTAATCGGCTGCGACAAGGATTACGTCTTTGTCCTACGTTTTACAGATAATCCGACAACTGTTACGGCATCAACCCACTTTTGCGTCTCTTTATCCAGCTATCTGGCTGGCTTTTGTCAGATCAGAAACCTCCAGAATCACTCAGGAGAAATCTCTCACCGTGTCCTCACTATCAGAAAACTCGCGACTTCGTGTCAAACGTTCACACCTACGGAACGTAAAAAAAAATAAATCCGATGACTTTTAAAAAGATTCACTTTTTTGTTCTCTCTCTCGTCCCCTCTCTCCCGCAGTCAGAGGGGTGGGTGGGGGGTGGGGGATAATAGAGGTTTGTTGCATTGTGTTGGTGATAAATCCCAGAGGTTTGTTTAATGAGAAAGAATGGGAAGGAGGGAAGAAGAGGTTGGCGGGGGTAAAGGAA
>CM022676.1:4573686-4591186 GCA_012295275.1 Chrysomallon squamiferum
ACATGCATACATATATATATACATACATACACACATATATATACATACATACTTACATACATATTTACACACATACATATATATATATATACACATACATACACACATACATACATACATACATACATATATATATATATATATATAAATTTATTTAACTTATTTCAAACTCATCATTATTATTATTATTATTACTAGAATACATACATACATACATTAATACATACATTATTACATTAGTACATTAGTACATATATACATACATACATGCATACATACATACATACATAGATAGATATGTGTGTAAGTATGATGTAGGTATGCATGTATGCATTTATATATGTAAGTCTGTATGTATGTATGTATGTATGTATAAATGATAAATAAACAGATTTTATTATTTTCACATTTCGTTTTTATACGTTTAAAACTTATTAACAAATTCCAATAATTTTAAATTATTCTTTTATTAACACTTTTGTTGAGCTTCAATGAAAATTTTTATCTCATTGGTTCGTAATATTTAAAAAAGCAAATTAATAATAAAAATAAATGTTGTAATACCTTACTATTACATTCATTTTGTTTGTTTATTAGCCAAGGCAAAGTGCACAAAAATATTATCGGAGAAAAAAAAAAAAAAAACAGAAGAAGAAAAGGAAAAAGAAATAGAAAAGAACAGAAAAGAAAGAAACCAAAAAAATAAGAAACAAAAAATTCTGCTTAATACCGAAGTGTAATATAACTTTCCTTCTCGTAATAAATAAAATAGATATTCTTTTAATTATTTAAATTATTTTAAAAAAAAAATAAAATTGGAATGAACAAATATAAAGTAATAATAATAATAATAATAATCATAATCATAATAACAATAAGAAGAAAGAGAAAAAAAAAAGAAGAAGAAGAAATTTCATTGCAAGAAACCAAGTTTCGTCATAACTAATAAACAAACCCTATTATTAACCCTTTGACCTAGCGCCAGCTACTCCATATTGTTAACGAGAACTAAAAATAAAGACGAGAAAGGGTTAAACAAACACAGAGAGGAGCAATTATTACTCAGAATTATTGCATTCTGCTTCAAGTTAGATAACGAAATCATAAAAACGACTATTAGCCTCACAATGGAACTCATTAAAAGCTTGCGAGTCATGTGACATCAAAGAAAAATCGACCGGTAAACACTCGAGAGAGAGAGAAACTATTTCCAAACTGAACAAACCATTTTTTTTGTACACCACCACCACGAATCCCACACACACACACACACACACACTGGCCACGTGCTCATTTCCGGAAACAAGAGCGCGCCAGTAATGATACAGCAAGCGCGCGCCGGTGGTTTCAGTAATCGTCTGTTTTAATTGAGCAGACGTTGCTGAAGAGGAGACCCGCCACAATGGCCACCGCGTTCAGCCGCCATGTTTTTCAGCGGATAGGCGTAACTCCGGATCAGCGCTTACGTAACGTCGCGAGCTCTTAGCGCTGCGATGGTGCTAATTTCGGCTCGCCCCTTCCGCACCCCCTTTCACGCGCTGGCCAGAAGTAATAAGATTTGAGACCTGGAGACCAGGCGGCGAAGGAGTTGTTAGGTAACCCACTTCAGTGATGGCGACTTATGGCGAGATTGCTTTTCCAAGACCATCTGTCTTTCCTTTTCGTTTTCCGTTTTTCTGTTTTTCTATCTCGTCGTTGTCTTTCTGAATCGCAGCAAAAGAATGTGAGATTTGCTTTAAAAAAAATCCTACAGGGAGTGAGATTTGTTAGATTTCTGTCAAAAGTTTCATTTGCTAGTGGAAAATATTTTTGAATAAATATTTTAGTAATACGTGTGTGTAACTGTTTTTTTTTTGTTTGTTTTTTTCGTTGTTTTTTTTAATTACTTTATCTGTTTAACTATGATGACAATGATGATGATATTTAAGAATAAAAACTATTTAAACAAATTTAAATTATAAATTAACTGTTATATTATTAATAATGACAATTATTACAACAACAACATCAACATTTTTGTCGTCGTACTTTCGATTCAACTCCAGTTTTCAGAAATTCTGGTTCGCCCCTATAATACGATTCATAGAATATTTGTAAGTTAATCAGATATTAAATTCAGAAAACAATTATCTTGATCTAATCATTCAAATCCAATATTATTCCTAAAAAGAAAATGAAGATATTTCAGAATATTTACTTATTTATCTATTTTGTTTTGTTATTATTAGTAGTAGTAGTAATAGTAATCGTAGTAGTAGTTGCAATAGTAGTAGTATCTGTAGCAGCAATAATAGCTGTAGCAGCAGCGACAGAAGCAGCAGTAGTAGTAGTAGTAGTAGTCGTAGTAGTAGTAGTAGTAGTAGTAGTAGTAGTAATAGTAGTAGTAGTAATCGAATTAATCCTATTAATATATTTATCTATATATTTATTTTATTTATTTTTATTTATTTATTTTAGATAAGACGCAAGTTCGGCTGCTATGACGTCATAATAGAAGTTGAAGGACGCGACGTACGTCATTGTAACTGGGTCAGATTTGTCAAGTCGTCTACGAACACTGACGAAGTGAATATTGTTGGACTCAGCGTACAAGGAGATACCATTTTCCAAGCCTTGAAACCAATCCGCCCAAATGACGAACTGGTCGTCTTTTTCGATGTCCCTAGTAGAGAGGTTCAGGATCACCTTCGTCGGTCCAAGGTCCTGACAAAAGAGGGAGACAACTCCAGTCTTAGGACTGAAAGTGATAATGACTCTCCTAAATCTGGTAAATATATTTCTTAGTAAAGACAATGAAAATATTTCAATAAATATTAATTGTGTGAAGCTTGTAAGTGTAATATTTCGAATTATTCATATATAATTTATAGATTTATGTCACAGAAAAAAAAGAAAAAAGAAATAGAAAGACATGGAATTTATGAAATAAATAAAAAATAAACTATATCAATCTGTCTCTATGATGGTTTGGTTAATATATTGTCTGTTTATTTGTGTGATCGCTTATTTGCTTGTTTCTTTATCTATCTGCCTCTTTCTCTATCCCTCTGTGTCTATCTATCTATCTATCTATCTATCTATCATATAATATAACAAAGGACATAATAAATAAATATAGAAATGTTTACTGTGAAAAATAGGTTGTATTTTATATAAATCTTCATTTTCAGACAAAACTTCTTTCGAAATTTCTCCGATCGTGACCGACTCCTCTCCGACAATGGGTCGTGACGACGGATGCAAATCAGGTGCAAGTGTCACGTGCAGTGACGTCACGTCTAGTGACGTGACATCGAGCGATGACGTCAACAATAATAACATTGTCCAGATGAAAAGCGAAAGAAATGTAAGTATTTTTTTATAAATTTATTTGCATGTTTACTTATTTGCTTTTTTGTTTAACAATTTTGTTTGTTTGTTTGTTTGTTTACTTATATATCGTTTGAAATGTTTATTTTCCTACCTTGTAAACATTTTGATCCCACATACACTGTTATTTATTTAATCTGTAATCTGTTGTTATTGTTGTTGTTTTTTCTTCTTCTTCTTCTTCTTCTTCTTCTTCTTCTTCTTCTTCTTCTTCTTCTTCTTCTTCTTCTTCTTATTATTATTATTATTATTATTATTATTATTTTTTTTTTTTTTTTAGTTATAATTTTTTTTTTCTTTCTTTCAGATCTCGGATCATAGCACACAAATATATTCACCGCCAGAGGTCGCTGTGGTGAAGAGAAATCGTGAGAGAACATGGCTGCCGTGTGAGATCTGTGGTAAAAAGTTCGACAGACCAAGTTTGCTGAAACGACACATGCGTACACATACTGGTAAATACGTAATTTGTCAGCGATACAATATTAAACAATGCCACATACATTTATAAATAAATAAATTTAGATATGTAAATAAGAAAGTAAATAAATAAAATAAACAGTACTACTACTTTGCTACTACTACTACTACTACTACAAATAATAGTAAAATAACAATAACAATAAAGTAGTAGTAGTAGTAGTAGTAGTAGTAGTAGTAGTAGTAGTAGTAGTAGTGGAAGTAGTAGTAGTAAAACAGTAACAAATTATTTATAAGAATCATCCAAAATATAATCATTTAAAAAAAAACAATAATAAAATAATATAAATATTGTAACACACACACACACACACACACACGCAAAAAAGTATTTGTTCTTCATTACCACCACCATAATCATCATCATCATCATCATCATCATCATAGTCAATGATATTATCATTAATGTTTAACAACCGCATATCCACTGAACATATGATACATATATTACTTATTTATTTATTTATTTATTTTTATTCATTTATTTATTTATTTATTTTTGCAGGCGAGAAACCTCATGCTTGTGACGTATGTGGGAAAGCGTTCTCTACGTCATCATCTCTGAACACCCACCGCCGCATCCACTCGGGAGAAAAGCCCCACCAGTGTAAAATATGTGGCAAGTGTTTCACAGCCAGCTCCAACCTCTACTACCACAGAATGACCCATAACAAGGTTTGTTGTTGTTGTTGTCGTTATCAGCATCATTTAGTTGTTTGTTGTTGTTTTCTTCATTATCAGCCTCATTTATTTATTTATTTATTTATTTATTTGTTTATTTTGTTGTAGTAATGGTGGTTGCTATTATTATCAGTCTTCATCTTCATCATCATCATCATCAACAACAACATCATCTGTTTGTTTAATTTTTGTTGGTGATGGTGTTGTGTCTATTGATATCTTTACTAATTTTTTTTTTTTTTTTTTTTTAAATTTTCATTATTTATTTATTTATTTATTTATTTATTTATTTATTTATTTATTTATTTATTTTTATATTTTGGTATTTATTTATATCCTTCTTCTTCTTCTTCTTCTTCTTCTTCTTCTTCTTCCAATAACATGACTGCTGTTTCTTTTCATATTTGTTTTTTTCTTGACATTCTTCTTGTTTTCTAATCTTTTTCCATTCGTCTTACATTCTGTTTCCAAAAGAATCCTTTACAAGGAATAAATAATGTAGTTTTTAAACTTATACTGAAACAAGATTGAAAGAACGAACGAACGAAAGAAAGCATGAAAGGAAGAATAGTAAAAATAAGGAAAGGATAGACAGAGAATGGATGAATGAAAAAATGAGATAAGGAAAGCATGAAAGAAAGAAAGACACAAATAAACAATAGAGGGGAAAAGAAGAAAAAGGAAAGTAACAAATAACAAAGTATTAAAAATATAAAGAAAAAAAAAAAAAAGAGCTACTGGAACGAAAGAAAGACAGAAACAACAGAAAACGAAAGAAAGAGAAAGAAAGAAATGACAGAAAAATTACAGGAAAGAAAAACAACCAAATAACAACGAATAAAAAATAAAGAATTACAGGAAAGATAACTCCATTTCCAACGAAAGAATGAGCAATAGGACGAAACACGCGGTAGAGGAAAAAAAAAAAAACAAAAAAGAAACAAACAAACAAAGAAAAGAAATGAAAAATTAAACACTCGGGTTCGCCAGCTTGAGCGGCGGGATTAACGAAGGAAGATTCCCTTGTCATTGCGCAACACGCGACACGTCAACAAAGCCCGACCCCCCACCCATCCTTTTTAAAAACACTGGGGCAAAAAAAAAAAAAAAAAAAAAAATTATTTCCGCAGGACTGGACACTGACTTTAAAACATCTGGGCACTCTTGACCCGTGGCCTGATTCCAACAAGACCACTGTCCATCAAGGACTGACGTTTGTTGTTAAACACTTGTCCACTTGACCTGTGATGGTCAATGGGTCTTTGCGCGTGCGGGGCATTACGTTAGGTACACAATTGTTTCCCAGTTTCTTTTGAAGGTCGAAAGTCAGCGATGAACCGCGTTAGGCGTTACGTCACGATGCGAGTTTGTTTACGCAATGCGGGGGGTCCCGAATGATGCTTTTCCCCCCCGTGCACGCTCGTGCGGACACACACATGCACGTGTGCAAATACCACGTGCAACGCTAAGGCGCCTGTATTGGCTTCTGTGTTTGAATACGAACATACACAATCATACGCAGAACTGACGTATACGAAGAAAATGTACACAAACGTAGATCAACATCTATTATCTGTATCTATACATTTTTGAGAGTAATATAAATATAAATATAAACAAATGTACGTTCAATAATAATTAAAAATAAATGTAGTGTATTTTTCTTTTTATTATTTAATGTAAATTATATTAATGTATTCGATTATTTTTTATTTCCTTTTTTACTCTTTTCTTTTAGTTAGTTGTTCTTATTTATTTGTTTGTTTATTTATGACTGTTATTTTTTCTTCTTTTCGTTATTTTTCTTTCCTTCTTTCTTTCGTTATTTATTTAATCCTTACTATCATCTAAATATCATTATAAACATAATGATTATAATCATCTTCATTTTAAAAAAAATTAAATATATATATATATATTTTTTTTTTTTCTTTAATTTTAGGATAAACCTCACAAGTGTACAATGTGCTCGAAATCGTTCCCGACCCCCGGGGATCTGCGTTCCCACATGTACGTGCATAGCGGGTCCTGGCCTTACAAGTGTGATATCTGTAACCGCGGGTTCAGCAAACAAACCAACCTGAAGAACCACCTGCTGCTTCACACTGGTGAGTTGTAGTTGTAGCTGTTGATGTCGTCGTCGTTGCTGCTGTTGTTATTGTTGTCGTTGTTATTATTATTATTATTACTATTACTACTATTACTTTTATTACTGTTATTAATACTATTATTACTATTATTATTAATATTATTATTATTATTAATATTAATATTATTATTGTTGTTGTTGTTGTTATTGTTATTATTATTATTATTATTAATATTATTATTATTATTATTATTTTTTCAGGTGATCGACCTCACGCATGCGCACAATGTGGCAAGAAATTTGCTCTTCAGTGCAATCTTAAAACACACATGAAAACACACGAAGGTAAGTTTTTTCTTCTCCGTGTACCTTCCTTCCTCGTTCTCTCTCTCTCTCTCTCTCTCTCTCTCTCTCTCTCTCTCTCTCTCTCTCTCTCTCTCTCTCTCTCTCTAAATAAATCTCTCTCTCTTTCTCTCTGTCTTCTCTATGACTGTATATTTCTAATAAAATTTGAAAAGATCACGTTTTCTCTGTCTTTCTAATGACTGTCTTTCTGTCTATCCATGTTGAGCTATCTTTCTCTATATGCATATCTCTCTCTCTCTCCCGCTCTCTCTCTCTCTCTCTCTCTCTCTCTCTCTCTCTCTCTCTCTCTCTCTCTCTCTCTCTCTCTCTCTCTCTCTCTCTCTCCCTGTGTGTCTGTCTGTCTGTTAGTCTGTCTCTCTACAGATGTATATATAATAATAAAAGTAATATCTCACTTTTTCTCTGTCTTTCTAATATGACTGTCTTTCTGTATCCATATTGATCTCTCTCTCTCTCTCTCTCTCTCTCTCTCTCTCTCTCTCTCTCTCTCTCTCTCTCTCTCTCTCTCTCTCTCTCTCTCTCTCTCTCTCTGTATTGTGATATTTAACTACGATTTTAATGAAGTTAATTCTGTATTACCCAGGTGACAACAGAGACAGAGAGTCATGTCGGATCTGCAACAAATTCTTCTCCCAGTCGAGCGGCAAAATCCAAAATGGCGTCTGCCTGCTTTGCGCAGACGACAGAACCAGCTCCCTCGGAGACCGAAACCACGACAACCCCCGGGACGCGAGGACGAAGGGATCGCCGAGAAAGACGAGCGACTTCAGCATCTCGAAAATCACGGAGAGCGACAGAAACGTGTCGCTCAAGTCGAGCCCTCAGCGACACAGCAAACATTTTCTGACGTCCACGCCGACGTACGGGTATCAACGTTGCGCATTTGGGATGCCGTCGTCGTCGTCGTCGTCTGCTGCTGCTGCTGCTGCTGTAGTAGGTTCCATGTTCTGTGCGTCGCCCAGAGAAGGGATCGCTCCGTTTCGTTTCGGAAAAACGTCGCCGGAAGGGATTCCCACTTTTGCAGGATCCCACTACTTTCCGAGCCCGCAGGTTTTGTACGGAACCTCAAATCCTGCGGTTCATTTCAGTCAGGCTATGTGGCCCGGGCTTATAACATAAACATCTTGATAAATAACATAAAGCTTTACGTCGTCAACATAACGATAACGTAAAATTTTATGTTTTATAACAGACGAGCAGAATGCTTTGTACTGGTAACACGTCGCAAGCATAAAGCTTTATGTTAACAACAAAGTGAAGTGACATAAAGCTTTATGTTGATACCGTAATGTATCATATAGTTTTTTTGTTATCTTGATAACGAAGTAATATGAACGTTATATTGGTGACTTATATTAAAGTTTACTTTAATGACAGTTATAAATATAGGAATTTATCTTGATGACATCCGAAACAAGGATTTTAATTTTGCATTTTTTTGGAATCTGACGAAAAAAACATTACTGAATTAGGATTTTAAATTTCTGATTTTCACATCTGATGACAATCAAAATTGAAGATATAATAAAAAGAAGGGGAAAAAAAGAAAAGAAAAGAAAAGAAAAGAAAAGGATTTTATTTTTCAAATCCTGCTATTTCATTTGTGATCTGACAAAAATTCGGTTTGTTTAAAATATGGACTAAAAAAAGACATGGATTAAGGATTATTATATTCCTGTATTGTTACTTGACAAATACGGATTCTGAGATGATATTGTCATAAAGAACAATGAAATATTAATAATTTTAAAATTGCTTTAAAATATGTTAATTTTTAACGAGAAAAAAAAATGACTATACCATGCAAAACCTTTTTTTCAAAATGTAAATGCTACAGTATAAACATACTGTATACTTATAATTAATAGTTTTATTTATTTACATAGAAATGTATATGAGTAATAAGCTAAAATGTAGTCTTCTAACCCATTATTAAACTTATTATTAGCAAAGATTATTGTCTATAACATATAATCATAATGATGGTAGTATGGTTGGTATGATGGTACTATGAGAGAGAGAGAGAGAGAGAGAGAGAGAGAGAGAGAGAGAGAGAGAGAGAGAGAGAGAGAGAGAGAGAGAGAGAGAGAGAGAGAGAGATTCTATTATTTAAGATGTATTATTATTATTATTATTATTACCACTACTACTACTACTACTTTATTATTATGATTATTATTATTATTATGATTATTATTATTATTATTATTATTATTGTCTAGTCATTGTTCAATATGTAAATTTTTTTTTAATTTAAACTCTTGTTGCTAAACATTTGAAACCGACGAAATCAGTGTCTTATTTATAATGACTCATTTCCATTACATATGTATATATTCTCCTAATCCGTTACACTATAATCTCTTAACACTTATCCTGGATTATCGTAATCTGCTTTCCGTTTAGTATATTTGTGTGTCAAAAGTCAAGGTGCAACTAACAACTTTTAATCCAGCGATCTTGCTGGAAACACTCCACCGTTTCAGAAACTTCCTGATTAAGAAACAGGATTTCCGTTTGTTTGTCGTAATTTCCTCCCTTTCATTCGCGAACCTTGCTTATCTTAAAGTTTACCGTTTCCTGCATTGAATAATATTATCAAATCATTTTGTATTGTCTGTTTTATGATTATTATTATTATTATTATTATTATTATTATTATTATTATTATTATTATTATTATTATTATTATTATTATGATTATTACTTGTAGTGATCTTAGATGGCAGTATTGGTAATGAAATGTATTCAGAGACCAGTATAAAGATCATGTCAAATTGACGTATAAAAAAGTTTATGTTTATTATTATTATTATTATTATTATTATTATTATTATTATTATTATCATCATCATCATCATCAGTATCATCATTCTCATCATTATCATCAACATTTTATTCATCATCATTTAACTATAAAACAGATTTCTCTGAAAGATTTAATATCTCTGATGTTACAAATATTGAACCTAACACAACAGTCAATACTTTGTGTTTTGCTACCTGTATTAAAATAGCATTCACAACATTTTCATATAATGTGTGTGTATATATATATATATTTACGCTTATAACATGTTTAATACATGTCTGTATTATATGTTTATAATTACAATGTCTTTCATGTCAAATATTTGTGTATAAAGTGCATGTTTATTCCATACCTACGATATTAAATATGTTTAAATATCAAGATATTAGTGTTGTGTTTCAGCTTGTGTTTATATAGATATATACGTGTAATAGTAATAATTTATTTATTACTACCTACCTGCCTACCTACATTCATACAGACATACGTACACACGCATGCATTCATACATATATACATACATACATATACATACATACATACAAACATGCATACATACATACATACATACATACATACATACATACATACATACAAACATACAATACATACATACATACATACATACATACATACATACATACATACATACACACATACACACATACATACATTACAATGGTCAATTTTAAGTTAAATCGAATCCCTGGAGATAAAATTAGAGGATGATTAATTTTTTTAAGTAATAACAAAATTTCCTGCGTTCTTTAATTCATACATACATACATACGTACGTACTTATACTCTTGTTTTGTCGTCTGTTACTTAACACCGATGTCGACTGTTTCAAATTTTTATCCGTCTCCGAATACGAAGCAGCTTTATTTTAATATGTTATTAATAATATAATAGTAATACAAAATATAAATTCAAAATAAATTAAAATTAAAATTTAGAACAAGCAATGTTTTCGGACATTCATTGTTTTTGTTTCTTAGTTTTTATTTTATTTTATTTTATTTTATTTTATTTTATTTTGTTTTATTTATTTATTTATTTATTTATTTATTTATTTATTTATTTATTTATTTATTTGTTTTTTTTTATTTATTTCTTTATTTATTTATTTATTTATTTTTTTATTTTATCAGTAGTCACTGTTTACAGATGTTCAAGTTTCGTTTAAACAACAAAAAGTTCAGGATACCGGATGATTACAATTACGAAGCGTAACTCGAGAAGTATAGAAGTGTGTAACGTGAAGACAATAAAACAGTCGAGTGACGTTAAAAAGGGGGAAGAACTCTTGACGATAAAAGCTGTCTCGTCGATCACGAATAAGCAATTCGCGCGGAGAAATAATTCTTTAATATCCGTTTAATTGATAATCTTACGTTACGAACGCTTCTTTCGGGCGATTCCGCCATCTCTCTGTCAAAGTAACGATCGTTAAATAACGTCGACAATGGAAGTGCCAAGCGTTCGCCCATGACAACCGAACCAAAGCAAGGGGTGTAACTCCAGCCGCGGAAAGCCCAGCAGCGCGTGTGGAACGTGGCGCCATGCCGCGAGTGTTCCGCTGGCTTATATAAGGTTCGACAACTGTGTACAATACTGTTGCACTTGCGTTCGGGGAAGGAGGGTCCAGTGACCAGGTTAAATTACGGGGCCCTTTAAAGGTGCTTTTTTTTTTCTTCTTTTAAACTAATAAATGCAAATTTACTAAACGGAAACTAGAATAATAATAATAATAATAATAATAATAATAATAATAATAATAATAATAATAATAATAATAATAATAATGACAACAACACTAAGAATAAAAAAAAATTAAAAAAAATAAAAAATAATAATAATAATAATAAAAAATAAAAAATAATAAAAAAATAATAATAAATAAATAAATAAATAAATAAATAAATAAATAAATAAACATTAGTACAGCTATAAAATGTAGGTTTAAAATAAACCCGTTTTTAAGTGACTAAACGAATGAATGAAATAAAAATAAGAAAATACAGTGGGTAAATTGTTCTTGTTCTTGTGTCCATATTGTTGCTGTCCTTCTTCTTCTTAATTTTCAATAATTACAAAATAAATAAACAAACAAATAGTAAAGATATAAAAAAAAAATGTTTTCTTCTTATAGTTATCATCGTCATCATCATCATCATCATTATTATTGTTTTTTTGTTATTATTACCACTACTACTACTTCTACCATTTTCTTTATTTCATATTGGTTCGTTTTCTTCTTATTCTTCCTTTTTTTCTTCTTCTTCTTCTTTTTTCTTCTTCTTCTTCTTCTTCTTCTTTTTATCTTCTTCTTTTAATTCTTTTCTAATGTTTAATGTTTATTATATCAGTACCAAAAGAAACTTTAACTCTATGTTGGGCATGCGCTGAAGGGATGCTCAGAAAACTAGTGAGGAAAATAAGAAAAAGAAAAATAAAAAGAAAAGAAGAACAGGGTCATACTCCTCGGTTCTACGTGAAGAAGTTTTACAAGTTATAATTGAATCGTCTACGACGGTCGTGTTGCATAACGCTAACAACCACGAAGGCACGCTTCAAACGGACCATGTCGGACGTCAATTGGCAGTTTGCTAACAACATTCAACGACCACAATGGACCGACGCTCTGATTTAACGCGCCATGGAGGACCACTCAAAACACCGGCAAGGGGGCGCAAACACGCAATAACCTGTGATTTAACACAGAATAGCAGTGTTCGCCGAAAACATCAAAGTTTGCGGAGAGAGAAAGACAAGACGGCTGCGAGGCTTAATGGAGTAAACGAGGCAAACGCGACTCATTATAAAGGTATGACACCTGATTTACAGGCGTTTGTCTCTTGCGACGGTTCATAATGCGCAGATGGCATCGGGGTAATGTTACAAACGAAGCTATCCCTGTCTTCTCGGGGGCCCTCTTTGGGATCGGCGCGACGCTTCGGTGAGATGATCCTAATGAGAGGCACAAGTTAGGTGAGTTTTTTGTTTTCTTTCGAATTTACGACTAGTTTTATTAGTAGTAGTAGTAGTAGCAGTAGTAGTAGTAGTAGTAGTAGTAGTAGTAGTAGTAGCATTGTTGTTGTTGTTGTTGTTGTTGTTGTTATTGTTATTGTTATTGTTGTTGTTGTCGTTGTTGCTATTATTATTATTATTATTATTATTTGTAGTAATAGTAGTTAATGAATGTTGTTTCTGTTGTTACTAGTATTATTGTTGTTGTAAAAAGAAATAGAAAAATAAAGCAAACTGATCGAAAAATGTTATAAAACAAATGAATTAACTTAAATAAATAAATAAATAGAAGAATTTAATTACTTACATATATCTAAATAAATAAAAAAAATACTATCAGTATTTCGTAAACTCTTTCATTTCAAATACTACTTCAAAATCAAACTAAATAACAAGCAATGCAAAAGCATTATTTCGTCATCAGTATTCATACGTCATTACTCATAGCAACCGTTGTTTGTATTTTTCTCTTTTTCCATTATGTGTGTTTATATTTAAAAACACAATCGCTACCCTTTACTTTTCCGGGTTTTGGAGGGTTTTGTTTGTGTTTTTTTTTTTTTTTTTTTTTTCTGTTTCTTCTTTTTTCTTGTATCTTCTTTTTTCATTTTATTTGTGATAAAGGCTTTCCAAATTTTATTGCATATAAATGTTGAATTTTCTTATTAATTTTCAAAAAACGTCATAACATATATGTTGTGTCAGCCAGTAAAATTAGTTCAGCTCTCTCTCTCTCTCTCTCTCTCTCTCTCTCTCTCTCTCTCTCTCTCTCTCTCTCTCTCTCTCTCTCATAATAATAATAATAATAATTGTTTTGTTGTTGCTGCTGATGAAGATGACCGTGATGTTGTGGTCTTTGCTTTTGTTGTTGTTATTTCTCTTTCTCGAGTTGTCGTTATTGTCGTTGTCAATGTTTTAAATAAAAAGAGCTGATAATTTACGAATTATAAAATAAACAAATAAACAGATCCTATGGGATTTAATTTAATGTCAAGACGCAATTCTACAGAGGTGTACATAATTTTGTATTTTCAGAATCGGATCAGAAAACAAAATAATAATTAAACTGGAATTAGCTATTGTAAAACATCATGAACGACTGAGTATCTATTTAACACGTTTCTACTTTTCGTTTTATTTTATTTATTTATTTTTTAATTTTAATTTATTTATTTTGATTTATTTTGTTTTTGTTTTATCTATTTGTTTTATTTTTTTATTTTTATTTTTATTTTTTTTTTTTGACTTGTCAGTATCAATTAGTTTAGGTTTACGTAATTATATTTGTCATAGAAACTAGTACATTTAGTACTACTAACAGTTCTCTTACGTTTACTACTATTACTATTATCTCTAGTGCTGCTATTAGTATTTTTTTCTATACTACTAAAACTGCTACATTTGCTACTGCTCCACTACTACTATTACTAGTTTTGTTGTCAGTACTTTAATCCTAGTGGTGTTGTTAGTACTATAGAAACCATTGCTAGTATTATTACTATTGCTGCTACATATACTATTAATGTTATTAGTACTGTTCCTATTAGTACTACTATTACTACTAATAATATTACCTCTGGTACTTCTATTATTTACACTGTACTACTAACACTACTACGATTACTATTACTACAACTGCATTACTACAATTATTAATACTGCTACTTCTAGTACTACTATTTCTACTACTCTACTACTACTACTGTTACTACTACCACAACAACTACTATTGCTACTGATACTACTGCTACGAATAATAATATTACTACTATTGTTAATGAATGGATATTTGTTTAACAATTTTCAATTTTCATGAACATTTTTTTATCACAATGACATTTCATCACCACATCAACTTATAGGTTAGCAACAAGTGAGCGTTCATATGCACCTTCCCGTAGATCAGGAAAAACAAACAACATAACCTGTTCATAATTCTGCAACCAAACGAGGACCCAAAGAAAACCAAAAAAAAAAAAAAAAACTGTCATCGTCGTTTACGACGTCGTTTCTGTTGGCTTTGCGATCTACTACAACTATATATTAAATTTTATTAAATATTTATTCTTCATCAGTTAAAACAGCCAGCAACGCTCCGATTATGAAAAGTCTTAAAAAAAAAATAATAAAAAAAAAGAAATTAAAAAAATTAAAAAAAAAGAAAGCGACAACATTTTTCTCCCGCCGAAACTTCCCGAGGAAAAAACTCGTCTGCTGTGTCTCCCGCCTCGGCGGTGGGGAGGGGGGGGCGTCTGTCGTCTGCTCGCTCGCTCGCTCGCTCGCTCGCGGATGTTTTCATTCTTTCTTTCGCTAACGAAGAGCCGCGCTCGGGTCACGTGACCATAAACTTTTCCAGCGACTCTCTCGCGGAAGCCACACGAACGACGACAAACCCGCACCAGTTGCCATAATCACCTCCAGTTTTAAACAAGCGACGTTTTCCGGACTGCGGCGTAAAAAAAAAAAAAAAAAAAAATTCTAATGAGCGAAAAAAAAAAGAAGCAGTAGAAACGACGCTTCGCAAAATGAAGATGAAACCGACAAACTGCAGATGGCGATGCTGTCGCTAATATTTCTGCCATTAGTCCAGAAATGAATTTCGCGACCTGAGATTGGCTAGGAGAGATCGCAGGGGGGAGGGGGTGAAGGGGGGGTAGGGGTGCGATAAAGGGTGGGGGGGCGAGGTAGGGTGTGTGACGGGGTTAGGGATCTAGAGTGAAAAGAGGTTATAGGCGTGAGTCTTTAGTTCAAAATATTAAATGGATGATAGTTAAGAAGAATACTGTTAATGACAGTGAATGCAGTTATGAAAAACAGTAATAATAATAGTAGTAGTAGTAGTAGTAGTAGTAGTAGTAGTAGTAGTAGTAACTACAACAAGAAAAATAAAATTATAATAAGAGTAATAATAAACATATAATAAAACAAAGAGTAATATTAACATCAATAATTATAATAACAGCTATATTATTGCTTTTATTATTATTATAACTACTACTACTGTCATAATTATCATCATTATCATCACCATATCATCTTTACTACTACTAATATCATCATAATCGTTATATCGTCATTATTATAATTAATATCATGCATCATCATATTTTTAACATCATCATCATTATCATTATTAATATTTTTTATTATCATCATAATCATCATTATCATCATCATCATTAACGGTGATGATCGTAAGACGGAGGTTACAAGAACAGAACCAAGTACTTAAAGCTCTTCTTAACCCTACAGCTAAGCGACTGTCACTCAGTCAGGCGTCGCCTAGCAACGAAAGATAAACACACCCGATGATTATAGCTACAGCGTAGATAAATAGCGTAGTCCATTAGAATTCCAGTCCTAATTTACAGTCTGTTTCTCCGTTTACAAAATAACAGTTTTGAAAAAGGACAAAAAGATGAGAGAGCGAGAGAGAGAGAGAGAGAGAGAGAGAGACGTTAGCAGACGAACATTTTAAAACCAAATCCGGTTGCAGTGTTTACTCATTATTTCCAGACAACGCCATCCTTCATCGGCAACACTTCCGAAAACGTAATTTGTTGTTTAGAGTTATCGCGCTTTGTTGTTAATCAGAAGCGATGTGTTTTCGTTGTGATTATTAATCCACGTTCGTCCAGTTTGACCTCGCTCACTGATGGCTTTTATTTTAAGACGAACAGAAAAACTGAACGCGAGTCAAGTGATTTATTTATTTATTTATTTATTTATTTATTTATTTGGTTTTTATTTGTTTATTTTCGTTTGTTTGTTGTTATTTTTTTATTTCCTTTTTTTCTTTATTTACTTATGTACTTCCTTGCCTATATATTTCTTTCTTTATATTTCTTATTTCTTCTTCTTCTTCTTCTTCTTCTTCTTCTTCTTATTATTATTATTATTATTATTATTTTTATTTTTATTTTTATTTTTATTTTTATTTTTATTTTTTTTCATTTTTTTTTTTTTATTATTATTATTATTTTTTTTTTGTACTGTTATAAGAAAATGTTTTTGAAGGATATAGTTAAAGTTTAGTTTATTTAAACGGAACAGTAAGAGTACACACATTAAATATCATTATCATCATCATCATTATCATCATCAATTTTGAATTTCAAAGGTTATTTGTTGAGCAATGCTCCATCTGTCGCAAAAAAAAAAAAAATATCGTTTAAAACTTATAAATTACACACCATTCCCTTAACAAATTAATCACAGAGCTTTTGTTAGAATGGGAAACTGATACGTAGTACTGAACTTGTATCACTACAGTTTCAAGAAAGGATTTTTTACAGACACATTTGAAAATAATAATAATAATTCCATAAAGCCAAGGAAAAAGTGGAAAATGAAAATTTAAAAAAAAAAATCATAATCATAATTAAAAAAAAATAGCGACAAATTAAAAAAAAAAAACATTTCTTCTTCTTTTTCTTCAGGTTTTGTTCTGCACGACTTAAGAACTTTTTTTTACTGAATTGTTGGTAATTTAAACTGATTTAATTCTATTAAGGTTCAGCTAATTCAGTTTCTCTGCTGCATAGATCAAATTATCCATTTATTTCCACACAGTGTCTACCGTGTTCGTAAATAAAACACAAATGTAAACCACAGACCTGGCATAGTTCAAACTGTCATGTAATTCCATGTTAATTTTAGTTTTAAAAACCTTT
>CM022676.1:4601186-4603686 GCA_012295275.1 Chrysomallon squamiferum
TTACCATGTCATCGTTATCATGGTTATTATTTTCATCATTATTAGTATCATTATCGTCATCATCAACATCATTATTATTATCATCATCATCATCTTCATCAGCACCATAATTAAAATCATCATTATCATTTTATTATTAGCATTATCATCGCTATTTTCGTTAATGTTATAAAAAAATATCGTCAACGTCATCATCATCATCATATAACAGGTATCGAAAGCCAAAACCCTGTGCGATGTATTTCTGGGGGTGGGTCTAAAAATATAGAAATGTGTAAATTTTAGACTGCAGACCGGTCTCGCAAACATAACTAAACCAGTCTAGTCGATGTCAGCGCGTGCGATTTTTCGGTCATGCGCGCTGAGAGTGATGCAGAACGACAGAAACAGACAAACCAATCACCATAACTAAACAACCTCAGAATTGCTTTTGCCTCGAAACCGTTTCGTTTTACCAGTTTCCCATTTCCGGACACCGTCGTTCGCAAATAAGGAATGTCGTCGGCTATTTTCGGATGACCTCGGCTGTTTACGGCTGCAGTTGATTGACACGAATCTTTTTTTTTTTTTTTCTATGACAACGAGGTGTCAGTCTAGCGCCATCTTGAAGTCTCGACAAACACAGATATCAGCGAGATGATCAAAGTAATTCCTTTCTACCGTTCTGCTGTTTCGCTGCTGGGTAACTTGAAGACCCAACCAACCGATAAAAGTGCTTAGTTGTTCTTAAAATAGACTAAGAGCAGGAGTACCAGAATAAATATTATCACAGCATCGACGTACTTGTCACACTGATGCTACTACTACTACTACTGCTGCTGTTGCTGCTGCTGTTATTAGTACTAAAACTACTATTATTAGTGCTAAAACTACTATTATAACAACTGCTACTACTACAACACAGCTACTATTATTACTACTATTATTATCACTGCTACTACTGCTACTACTACTACTACTACTTCTAGTACTAGTACTACTACTACTACTACTGCAGCCAATACTACTACTACTACTACTACTACTACTGTTACTACTACAGTTACTTCTGGTACTACTGTTACTGTTATCCGTTATTATCATCCTCATCATCATTACCATAATCATCATCATCGGCGTCATCGTCATTATATATATATATACATATATTTTTGCACACGCATACTCTATTCTCAAGTGGTTGTATAGTGGTTTTGACATCCATTAAACACAATCGTTTATTTAATTTGAACTGCGAACTTCTAACTTATCGAATAGAACTGAAAGCTGACTGCGCATGCGCTACATCTGACCTTTCACCGCCACGCACCCCAGCGACAAAGATAGAGGAAGTGAAATGAAGACGTGATTGCGTTTTAACAAAAACGTTACAGAACGAGAAGCGAGAAAACGAACGAAACGATAACCTTAAGTAACCTTGTAGTTAGCAACCATAAATCTTGTTCCCGCGAGATTTCCTGAAGCGCGTGACTTCAATTAAAGCATTTTACAAACTGGTATCCAATTTCGAAATGGGCTGAAACTGATAAGAATTTTAATCTCTTTAATTTTTTTTTTTTTTTTTTTTTTTTTTTTTTTTTTTTTTTTATTGGTTTAACCTGTAGTATAGGATTCGGAAATTACGTTAGTGGTCTTTAGTTCCCTTTCTCCTATTTAAATATTACTAAAAAAATTTTTTATATAATCTTAATCTGCCGATTTTAATAATGATATATATTATTATAGATTTTTGTTTTAAAAAATAACCCTATTGAGACCCCCCCCTCCTCTCCTCATAACCTAAGATAAGAATCTGTCCTTGATTTTCTGCAACTGATAATGAGAAGAAAAAAGGATCTTTAGAAAAACACGTTGTTGTAGCTGCTGATGTGATGATTGTGATGATGATGGTGATGATGGAGAGCCTAAGTGAGTATAAGATGATAATTAATAAATTAATTAAGTGATTATATATTTTGACATATACACACACACACACATAAATATATGCATGCAAATACATAAATATGCACTAAATATTATTATTATATCTTCTTCTTCTTCTTCTTCTTCTTCTTCTTCTTCTTATTATTATTATTATTATTATTATTATTATTATTATTATTATTATTATTATTATTTTTTTTTTTTTATTTTTATTTTTTTATTTTAAACTGACTTTTCCTAAACAGTGCTTCATTCGTTCATTCTTTCACTCACATCAACTTCTTCATTCACCCATTCGTTCTTTCACTCATAAATGTTTCTTTATTCACATAATATTCATTTGTATTTGTTTCATCAACCACTCTGTCTTTCATTCGTTCCAATTTCCTGTTTATATAGAAACAACTCTGAAGGTAGTCAGTGGTCTGAACAGATAACAGAATCCAAAATGTCCCCTTCACGTGAGATACAATTTCAACGATCAGTTTTCACACGTAAATAAAGATTGATTCTCCTGAATTTCACAACGAGCGTCCATGATCTTTGAACAAAAAATATTTAAATATTAAAATAA
>CM022676.1:4606186-4623686 GCA_012295275.1 Chrysomallon squamiferum
ATAAATAAATAAACAAACACTTAAATAAATAAAAAAAAACATAAAAAGCTAAAAAAATAAACAAACATTTAAAAAAAAAAAATAAAATAAAAAAAAAAAAAAAAAAAAAAAAAAAAAAAAAAAAGACTCCCTCCAAAAACATTCCCCAGCCTGTCACATACAAGCCGAGTAAATAAAAAAAACAATAATAAAAAATAAACCAAAATTAAAATAAAAAACCTCCAAAAAAAAAAAAAAAAAATAAAACAAAATAAACCAAAATTAAAATAAAAACATCCACAAAAAAAAAAAAAAAAAAAAAAAAAAAAAAATCCAAAAAAAAAACAAACCAACCACGAATCTGTCATGTATAAAACTGAGAGCAACGAAATAAGACCGATAGCTCGGCAAATTAGTAGAAACAAACTGTCGTTTGTTCTTCGCTCTGCGGAATAACAAATGATTGTACATGAAGAGCACATTGTTTGAAATGTCACTCGTTTGTTTGCTCTGCTCCCTCTCTGGCGCCTGTAATCTGCCAGAGTCGATAACAGCCGATCAAAGTGCACCTCACGTCTTTTGTTTCAGTTTCTCGTTGACTGTTTAAATTCTGCAGCTTTCTGTATTTTTATAATCTGTCACGAAAAAAAAAAAGAAACAGAAAAAAAAAAAAAAAAAACCGTACAAAAGCCAAATGTGATGTTAACGTAATTATTCATATCTTTCAACTGTTTTACGTATTATTATTATTATTATTATTTCCTTCACTGCTGTAACTACTACTACTACTACTACTACTACTACTACTACTACCACTACTACGACTATTCCTACAACCATTAAAGTCATCATCACTGCTACTACTACCATTTCTATCACATCGTATTTTTCTTTTTCTATTACTACAATGAATACTGATAATTCTTAGAATACGTAATGAAAAAAAAAAAAACAGTACATAATTATGTAGAACAGTGTATAATCAGAAATAAACACGATACACCTAAAAATAAAGAGTTTAAAATTATAAATGAGCAATATATAACTATAAATGAACAGGACAAAGTTATTAAGAACAGTTTAAAATTGTAAATTAACAATATATAATTATAAACTATCACTGAATAGTTATAAAGAACAGTTTGAAATTGTAAATTAACAGTATATAATTATAAATTAACACTGAATAGATAAAAAGAACAATATTTTAATCATAAATGAACGGTATGTACTTATCAATGAACGGTTAATAATTATAAATTTATAAAAAAAAAAAACCAGTTCATAGTTATAAAGAATGGTGCATATTTATAAATGAGCAATATATAATTATTAAACTAAATATTTGATACAAATGAACAGCAAATAATTATTTAAAAGCAAAACACACAAAACAAAAACAAAAACAAGTATATAGCTATAAATGAACGGTATACAATATGATCTAATTAGCTAGTCTGGGGTCACATTATAAACTTGTATTCGACGGAGCTCTGCTTATTTCGTTTCACATTTCGCAAATGAATCGATGTCTTTGTTTTCCCAATACAAATTTAATTCGTAATTGCCGAATCTTTTTACATTAATAGAGTTTCGTGCTCTGCTTTGTATGGGTGCTGTTATTTTCAGTCTGCTAAAAGCACATACTCGATTTCTCTCTCTCTGCCTCTTTTCCTTCCTAATAAAGGTGATCAGCCCTAGGCGCTTAACGTCGTCAGCCAATCAGATTTCGTCTTACTGAGTTAAAGGATGTGTCGTTTAGCAATGCCACAAGCGAGCGACTTTTTCTAGCGTCTTTGGATGATTTGTTTTTGTTGAGTAAAATGCACCCGAATTTTGATAATATTTAGAAAAATAACCAATATTAGAAGAAATGTAATAATTTATTTGTGAACTTTTTTTGTTGATTTTTTTTTTTTTTTTTTTTTTTTTTTCTTTTCTCATTTTTTAAAATTTTATTATTATTATAATTTTTATTTTTTTTTATTATTTTTTATTTTTTATTTTTTTTTTTTATTTTATTATATATTTTTATCCTTTCACCGTCTGTGTTCTAAGGTTTCCAAAAACGCTTCTGGTAAGTTCAAATTCAGTTATAATTAACTTTCGTCTCAAAGTCTCTGTGTGCAGTATTTTAAAAATATATACAGACTAAACTAATCTTTATTTTTTATTCTTAATTATTTTTATTTTATTTTATTTTATTTATCAGTCAGTCAGTTAAACTATGTTAAATGTTTCAACAAATACTGATGTCCGATAATAACAACAACAACAATAATACTAATAATAATAATACTACTACTACTACTACTACTACTACTACTAATAATAATAATAATAATAACAACAACAATAATAATAATAATAATGTTAATAATAATAATAATAATAATAATTACAATATTAAGGGCACAGAAACTACTGCTATTAAAACACAGTGCTTCCAATAACAACGAAACAAAGGTTGAAGGTTAACACATTATGACGTCATAAAGGTTTTGTGTATGACGTTACCACTAGTTCAGCTGTTATTTATACGCAGGGAAGTATGTTTTTTTTTTTTTTTTTTTTTTTTCTGTAGCCACTGATTTCATGTTGATATAAGTACAATGATATATGAAACTGTTATCCCGTATATTATTCTGTGCGTGCGTGCGTGAGTAATTCAAACCAAGCTGAAGCACCGGTCTTATATTTTGTAATACGCTATTCGAAATTCTTCCCATTTTACACAACCGAACATTAATATATATATAATTACATTTTATCAAAAACAAATTACAGTTTTGGATAATAAACCTTATCACAGACATAGCTTTATTAAATTGGTGCATTGCAGAATGGGATAGCTCACACACACACACACAATCATACACACACACACACACAGACACACACACACACACAAACGCTTGATAACATCTGCAAAAACAACTAATTAATTTTACGTTTACACGTGATAAACAAGACTTCTTCTTCTGAAGCGAGCTCAAACGCGTATTTACCAAAACGGACTTGTATCACTTCGTTTAATTAAATTTTCACAAGCTTAAAAGCAAAGCCCCGGTATAAATAACCCTTTGAGCGGCGTGTCGTTATTAAAAGAAGTTTGTAAACCTATGGATTTTTTTTTTTTTTTTTTTTTTTTCTTTCTTGACTTACGATCCGATCCGCGACGTTAAGGAAAAAACGAATGACGCAATGATTAGCTTATAACATCAAAAGATTGAATTTAGAGTTTTCACCTCCTGGTGAACGCTAGGAACGCAGGATTGACCCTTGATAGCGGTCACAGTGGGTTATTTCGTGTTCCAGACTAGACTCCGTGATCAGATGAAAAAAAAATGTATTAAAAGTGTTGTTTGTTTTTTTGTGTGTTTTTTTTTTCTCAGCGTTTCTGAATGTAATAATATTTTTTCAGTTACTTTGTAATTGGCTGTCTGTCTTTTGTCGTTGTTGTTGTCGTTGTTGTTGTCGTTTTTCTTTTTCTTCTTTTTCTTTTTCTTCTTTTTCTTCTTCTTCTTCTTCTTCTTATTATTATTACTACTACTACTACTACTACTACCACTACAACTACTACTACTATTTCTACTACTACTACTACTACTACCACTACTTTTTCTTCTTTTTCTTCTTCTTCTTCTTCTTATTATTACTACTACTACTACTACTACTACCACTACAACTACTACTACTATTTCTACTACTACTACTACTACTACTACTACTACTACTACAATACTACTACGAATACTACTACTGCTACTACTGCTACTCCTACTACTACTACTATTGCTATTGTTGTTGTGGATATTGTTGTTACCACTGTTGTCAGAATCATTGTTGTTCTTATTATTATTGTTATTTTTGTTCTTGTTGTCGTTATCGCTATTTTGTTACATGTTTCAATTATTTATTTATTTATTTATTTATTTACTCATTCATTCATTCATTCATTCATTTATACTTATTCTGTGTGTAACTGTTGTTTTATTTATTCATTCCTTCATTCCTTCATTCCTTCATTTATTTATTTATTTATTTATTTATTTATTTATTTATTTATTCTATATTTAATTTATTTACACATTCGTGCTTCCTTCGTTATCGTTATTGTTTTAATACTTGACTCACAAGCTGTCGAAAACGATCTTCACGATTATCGATAGATCGCCAGGATGGTTTCACTTGAAAACTGTTGTGATAAAACGTCCCTAATTTCTAGAAAATAATTTTATTAATCGATGCAGCGTGTGTGACGTCCTGGCAGCGTGCGTGACGTCCTGGCAGTGTCAAGGGATTTATTTTCATTAAATCTTTAATAATCATGCATCATCTTCAAACAATGCATATTTCTGGTCGTGCCCTTTCTAAAGGCGCGTTAATACGAAACCACTCTGACAAACGTTCGGAGCAAAGATTGTTTCGTAAAATGTGTATGTGAGTAACGATCAGTTCATTTTCTCGCTTGATGATTGATTCATCTCTCTCTCTCTCTCTCTCTCTCTCTCTCTCTCTCTCTCTCTCTCTCTCTCTCTCTCTCTCTCTCTCTCTCTCTCTCTCTCTCTCTCTCTCTCTCTCTCTCTCAGACTCTCTCTGTTTATCGGCTGGAAATGCAAGAGCCTCAGATGATCAACACAAATTATCTTTTATGATCGCGCCTTAACTACATGCATGCAACAGATGGAAAATGATAAGATTTGTTTTGTGGCTGTGACGTTGAACCATTAGTTACTCCCAAACACTTCATCACCGTCACCTTGGAAACAATAATCTTTCTGTTTTCAATTACAGTAATCTTCCTTTTTTGTTATTTCCTTCTTTTTTTGTTTTTTTTTTTTGTTGTTGATTTTTTGGATATACCGATGGTGATGGTGATGTAGAAGATAACGATACTGACAATAACAACAAAAGTAATAATAATAATAATAATAATAAAACAATAATAACAACAACAACAATAATAATAACAGCAGGGATAATTATAATAGCAATTAAAACAACGAGAAGAACGATAATAATAATAATAATAATAATAATAATAATAATAATAATAATAATAATAATAATAAATAATAATAATAATAATAATTTTCTTATGAACAATAAACTGGAAAGAAAGAAAAAGTGAAAGAGACAAAGAAAAATGGACGATACTGGATGAGAAAAAGAGTGAAAGAAAAACGAGCGTGTTTTTGTGTTCTCTATTCACATTTTTATTTCACAAGAATTATTTCAGTTTAGTTAGAATTAAATTTTGAATTTATTAAATTTTATTATCTTATTTTTTAAATTATTATTATTATTTTTATTATTATTATTATTATTATTATTATTATTATTTTTTTTTTTTAACGGATTAATTTTGAAAGCGACCATCTCAGCACAGCATTATTTAAAAAAAAAAAAACTCTAAATGGACTCACTTTAAAAAAAAAAAAAAAACAAACAAACAAACAATTCAAACACCGCCGATTCTAAAAACCCGTCGCGTCAGAAACTGATTTCTTCTGAGAACCTGTGCCAATCTGGCGATTATTTATTCTTAGTTTTCCGAGCCCTAATGCGTGTTTTATTACGAAGATGGTGAAATAATTACGGCTAATTGGCTTTTCAACCGCACGAGTGGTTTGTTTGAAGATCCTGTCAACTCGTCTACGCTGGGTAAAGAGCTAACAAACATCAGATACTTCTCGTTCGACTCGAGCTCGGGTTGGTGTTTGTCAGAAGGCAGCGAAAGCCTTCCATGTTTTCTCTCTGCGTCCGTTTTTAATCTGTCTTTCCGCGTGTCTGTTTGTCAGTCAAGAGTTCTGTGTGCCTTCGTGTGTTGATAGATAGATAGATAGATAGATAGATAGATAGATAGATAGATAGATAGATAGATAGATAGATAGATAGATAGATAGATAGATAGATAGATAGATAGATAGATAGATAGGTAGGTAGGTAGGTATATAGATAGATAGATAGATAGATAGATAGATAGATAGATAGATAGATATATAGATAGATAGATAGATAGGTAGACAGATAGATATGTAGATATATAGATAGATGTATAGATAGATAGGTAGATAGGTAGATAGGTAGATATATAGATAGATAGATGTATAGATAGATAGATAGATAGATAGATAGATAGATAGATAGATAGATAGATAGATAGATAGATAGATAGATAGATAGATAGATAGATAGATGTATGTATGGATGAACAGATGTATGTATGTGTATATATATATATATATATATATATATATATATATGTAAGTAATTTGATTTAATTTTGCTCTTGTTGTTTTGTTTTGCTTCGTTTTGTTCTTTAATTTTTGTTTGTTTGTTTGTTTGTTTTGGTTCTTCCTCCATTTTGTTTTTCTTTCTTTCTTTCTTTATTTCTTTATTTATTTTTTTTAAGAATATAATATTTCCATTCCCTTTTCCATATGCAGTTTAGATTTGTCGGTGTACGAAAGACCGAACTTACTTTTTGAGTTTACAATCTCACCAAACCTCGCGGGATTTCACGACATTAAGTCCGCTCTAACTGCAATCACTTCCACAAAAGTATTAGTAAAAAAAAAAAAAAAAAAAAAAAAAAAAAGCAGTGCGCACGAACGCGTCCGTTCGTCTGCGGCCCTAATTACCTCCCCTCACGCAACGCTCCCACAAGGGAGATAACGCCAGGCGTGAAAAAGTAACGAAGCAATTTTTCTTTCGAAAATTGCCATGATTATTTGTCGCCTGTTCTGCATTCCCGGTCTGAATTAGCGATTAACGTTTGAGAAGTGATAGTATTGTTTTGTAATAACGATCAAAAGGTTAATACGAAAGGAAAAGGCACATTTCGTGCCGTGTTCCGATCAAGCGAAATGAGAAAAATGGCGCTGACGTGCGGTTCGTTTGAGGCCTCTCTGAAAGTTCCGTACCAAATCTACGAATGCGCTCGTTCGGCCGTTTTCGGTTAATTTCGTATATTGTCACGGTTCTCGATTCTGTTTATCGGACTCTTTCGTGTTTGACTTCTTCGGAAGAGCCCTTTTTGGTTCACTGCAGCTAATCTTTGATGTTCTGCTACCCTTGGGAAGATATCGATTAAAGGATGTTTACTGCTAATTGATAAGTTGCTAAAAGCTATGGGTATTCCCCCATTTTTTTATCGACATTATCATCATCATCATTACATAGGCAGTCTACACAATAGTCGTCATAGTTTTAATTTATATAATTTTTTTTTCTTCTCGTTTTTTCTCTCTAATTCTCGTCATGGTTTTCTTTTCCCTATTTTTTTTTCTTCTTTCTCTTTTCTCTCTCTCTATTGTTCTATTTCTCTCTCTCTCTCTCTCTCTCTCTCTCTCTCTCTCTCTCTCTCTCTCTCTCTCTCTCTCTCTCTCTATCTCTCTCTCTCTCTCTCTCTCTCTCTCTCTCTCTCTCTCTCTCCCTCTCTCTCTCCCTCTCTCTCTCTCACTGTCTCTCTCTCGCCCTCTCTCTCTCTCTATGTCTCTCTCTCTCTGCCTCTCTCTCTCTCTGTCTCTCCCTCCCTCTCTCTCTCTCTCTCTCTCTCTCTCTCTCTCTCTCTCTCTCTCTCTCTCTCTCTCTCTCGATGACAGGCAGATAAATAGAGAATGAGATGGAGAAAGAAAAAGAGAGAGACTGAGACAGACAGACAGGAAGAAACAAGGAGCTAGAGAGAAACAAAGAGACACAGAGAAAGTTAAAAAGTAAAGAACGAAAGCCAACCTGACGTATTGACGGATCGCCATAAAGCTTTATGCAAAGTCCAAAAGTTTTCGATGATTCTGAAAAGAATCACAAAAAATAAGATGATTATAAAACTGAACACGATAAAGCCATATTCTCATTTAATTCTTATTTTTTTTCTTCATCTTATTTTTTTACGTTCCGACTGCTAACGACACGTGCTCATTGCTGAGCATGCGCGCTGTCACTCTGAACGTCTTTACATATCATTTAGCATAAACCAGACCTTTATTGCCACTGCAAATCGTAATTTCGTTTCGTTTTCTTTGTCATTTCTGAAAGTGCATCGCACCTCGACCGTTTTTCCGTCAATCGTCGAAAATGTAGATTTAGAGGCAATCCGAAAAGAAATATTTCGTACACCGGGAATGATAAAAATAAATTTTAAAATATCGTGTCGTAGATAATGTCCTAGTGGTTGTTTAGTAAATACGTTTTAATTAATAACCTTTGATAAATTATGTGTTTGTGCGCGTGAGTGTGTGTTTGTGTGTGTGTGTGTGAGAGAGAGAGAGAGAGAGAGAGAGAGAGAGAGAGAGAGAGAGAGAGAGAGAGAGAGAGAGAGAGAGAGAGAGATGTGTAAACTTATTATTATTATATCCATACCTACATACAGATACATTCATAAGTATGTACACATACACACACATATACACACCGATACAAACATATATGTGTGTGCATCTATCAACGTACATACACACACACACACATACACACACACACATCTCATTTTTCCATTTTTCTCTTCTTTTCATTATTTTTATTTTTATTTTTATTTTTATTTTGTTGTTGTTGTTTTGGATTTTTGGGGGAGTTTGTTTGTTGGTTGGTTGGGTTTTTTGTTTGTTTTTGTTTGTTTTGTTTGTTTTTTGTGTTTTGGGGGGTTTACATGCATACATACATATACACACAGAGAGATATATCAGTTAATTTAATTTTTATATTTCTAGTATGTCTGGCATTCACAAAACCATATATATATATATATATATATATATATAATAGTCTATAGAAACAATTCTAAATACGAATTTTTATAAATAAACGATCTCTCTAACATATAGCCACATCAAATAGTAAAATATATATTTTTTTAAATTACATTTTTAAAAAACGTATTAATCTCCAATTATTCTCACGTTTTGTTCATTACTCGCCGCTCGGCACTTTCCGTCAGTGCGTATATGAAATGATTTCCCACCAGGCTGTGACGTTTTACTGGTTACTAGGAAACGTGCAATGCATATTAATGAGTTTTTTGTGCTGGTACGGTAATCTCCCCGCGTAACTTCAAAGGAAAGCCCTTGGCAACGGTTGTCATGGTTGCAAAAATGTGAGGGGCAAAAAAAAAAAAAAAAAAATTGGTGTTTGAAGATTGGCCGGTTCAGGATGTTGCATTTATTAATTTTATTTTGTTCTTCTTTTTTTTTGTTTAGTTTTTATTTTATTTTATTTTATTTTATTTTATTTTATTTTATTTTATTATTTTATTTTTATTTCTTTCCTGCTTTATTTAAAATTAGTTTACATTGTTTTATATTGTTTTATATTGTTTGGTTTATTTTGTTGTTTTATTTTATTTTATTATCTTTTTAAATTTTTTTTTTATTTTTTTTTTTATTTTATTTTTTTTTTTTTTTTTTTTTTTTTATTTTTATTTTTATTTTTATTTTTATTTTTATTTTTATTTTTATTTTTTTTTTATTTTATTTATATTATTTTTATAATAATATTTGGGCAATCGTTTCGCTTCAGATGCTTTAACTTTTTTGATCAATTTTTCTGTGACCTAATTAAACTATTTCTCTCTCTCTCTAAATACTACTGCTACCATAAGTGCAAAACTAGAACTGTTACTAGTACTTCTACTAATACTTAGCATTACTACTATTATTACTATTACATTTTTCACTACTATTACTAACACCATAACTGCATGGTTTTACACTGCAACAAATTTCTACTGTTGTTATTATATCTACTACTACTACCACTACTGCGACTGCTACTACTACAACTAAAACTATTAGTACATTTATCACTACTTATAATCCTGCAGCTATTAATAACATCATCACTACCACCATCACTATTACTCCTAGTACTAATATTACAATAATACTTCTACTAATATAACTATCATTGACACAGCTACTACTACTACTACTACTATTACTACTACTACTGCTGCTGCTGCTACTGCTGCTGCTGCAACCACCTCAACTACTACTCGACTATTATAACTGTATATATATCTATAAATTGTGTGAATAAAACTTAGTATTAAAAGATGTTCTTGCATTGCTAAATCAATAAATATTTTTGTGAAAAGAGAAGAAAATCGGAAAGGAAGATATCTGAAATAATAAAAACAAAAAATCATCTATGTTGTTTCTATCAAAAGAAAAAAAGCAAAGGCAAAGAGAAAAAGAAAGAAAGAAAAACGATAAAAAAACAAGGGAAAAAATAATGAATAAAAAAAGATAGAGAGAAGAAAAAATGGAAAAAGGAAATAAAACTGAGAAAGATTTCAATTTATTTGTTTATTTATTTTAACAACAAATTTAAAAAAAAAAAGACGAACAAAAAAAACATCAACACAAAATACGATGCCATAAAAAATACGAAAATAAATTCATCATGTTCTGTTTAATACAGGAAAGAAAACGAGAAATTACGAAAGAAAACAAACAAAAAGCTAAAAAGAATATGAAAGCAAAAAAACACTTGAAAATATCGAAAACAAAGCTCCTACCCTAGATTTTCTGCGACTAAGGAATTAAAATAGCAAATCTTTGTTTGACAATATTATTTATTAAAAAAAAAAAATAATAATAATAACAGATTGAAAATTTAGGATTTGGTGATGTCTGAATTAAACCACTGAAATGAAATACTGGCAAAACAGTGATAAATTATGTATTTTTTATACAGTTATTCCATGAAAAATTCACATTGATAAGAATTTTTGTTCTTTGTCTTATCATTCACTAGCAGAAAATTACTACTACTACTACTACTACTGATGCTGCTGTTACTATTATAACCACTACTACTGCAACTGCTACTTTTATTACTAGTACTACTATTACATTTAGTACAACAACAACAACGTCAACAACAATCCCAACAACATCAACAACAACAGCAATAATAATAATAATAATAGTAGTAGTAGTAGTAATAATAGTTATAATAAAACCAACAACAACAACAACAATAGCGAATACAGTAATTATAATAATAACGACGATAACAATTTAACAATAACAATAAAACTATTTTAAAGAGACTTCTTCTTAAAACATTAATCTAATTTCCTTACCATGGTAACTTCTCAATGGCAGTCTACCATAGTAATAGAGATAATCTACAATTTAAAAAAAAAAACTAACAAAAAAAGCAAAAAAACAACAAAAAAAACAAAAACAAAAACACATCAAATCTCTTTACAACGAATAAAACGGTTTACTTGACAGTCGAAATGATCTATAATTACTGAGTACGCGTGACGCAGTTAGCTCCCTGTTTCGTTTCACTTCCTAATGTCTATAATTCAAGCATTGAACAACGACAGAGACGTTGTTGTGTTGGGTACCACGCCGTTACGGGAAAAACAGAGTAGTAGTTATCGCAGGTTTCTTAAGCATGCAGCTTAAATGTTCAATATTTGTTTTAAGACTTAAATAGAGGCAAAAAACAAACAGTGCATGTCAAATGCGGAGGTTTTCTTTTTAATTTTAGCACGGTGTGTAATATGAAATAAGTTTAATGTCAAGAAAATAGTTTTACTGTTTGTTGATAGTTTTTGTTTAACAGTTCCTGTATCGTTTTAGTGTAACCTGGCGCCATATTGATGAGTAATTATTTAACAGTGTAAGTAGTAGAATCAAATAAATTACGTGCCGATCTCTCTCTCTCTCTCTCTCTCTCTCTCTCTCTCTCTCTCTCTCTCTCTCTCTTTTCTCTCTCTCTCTCTCTCTCTCTCTCTCTCTCTCTCTCTCTCTCTCTCTCTCTCTCTCTCTCTCTCTCTCTCTCTCTCTCTCTCTCTCTCTCTATCTCTCCCTAGCTCAATATCTCACTCTCTCGTATTCCCAGTAACCTTCCCTCTCTGAAAAGCTACACTCACACACTCACACATTTAATCCTTTTTTTTTTCTGGAAAAACAGGGTCAGTAACCACTGTCCATCTCTGATTTATTAACTCAGACAGTAAACTATGCGACCTTTCTCCAAGGCTTAAATATCGTCTTATATCGTCCTACGCCAACTCAACCTTTATTGTCTCTCTTGAACCACTCCGCCAAGCAAAACAAGAGGACCCTGCCACTAACGTCAAAGTGCTTTCTATACAAAAAACCTTCGGTCTATAAACCCCGCCATACATCAGGTGAAAACGTCGTCGTAGTCGGTGTTTATCGACGTCGTCAGCGACGCGGGTGAAACGGCAGAAGAGCAGAGGAAAATGGATGAAAGAATTCTCGAAAGGATTCGTTCGGTGTTTTATAAGAAAATAAAAATAAATTTATGGAGTTCACGAAGAGCGTAAATTTTGACCGAGTTGAAAAGAAACTGTCACAGTTATGTTCTGCTGCGGTGGTAAGCGATTATATGGCAGGCACGGAGAGCTCGTGACTTTTTGTTTATCGTCTGAACAAAACGTTAATTTTTTTTTTATTTAAAACGAATACTGTATTATAGTTGTTGTGTCCTAAAAGAAATATTTATCTTTGCATATCAGAAAATATGTTGATGGCGTTTGTTTATGGATACAACTTAGAGATGGAGGTAGCTAGACAGATAACCATACAGACTGACTGACAGAATATGAAGAGAGAAAGATAGAAATATTGACAGATAGACAGACAGACAAACAGACTGAGAGATGTATAATTAGGTTGATAGTAAGATGGATGGATGTATGGATGGATGGATGGATACAACGATAGATAGACAGAAGACAGACATACAGACAAAAAGAGAGAGAGAGGAATATTCTTTTCGTGCTTATTAACACAGAAATTCCTTTGATCAACTTTAACAACTCGATGTGTTAACAGTTAATTAAAGTTTACTAACTCACCAATTAGAAATAACAAAACATTAACACTTCTCACTTATTTACAAGATTTTCATATTAAAGACCTCATTAAACATTAATAGAAAATTACATTTAGCGAAAGAATAAAGAAAAAAAGAAAAAAAAAACAAAAGACGACAATCGATAATGGAGGATTATACTATACAAACATTTCTGATTCCACTTCCGGCTTTGTAAATCCGTCCATATTTACAGGAGCATCGCACAAAAGAGTTATAATGGGTTCGTATCAGTTGATTTTAGTCACGTTTCTGTTTCACATGAATTCTGAAAGGTTTCTTTTTTATTATTACTATTATTTCTTTCCCTGCTCCAGTTAACAAAGTGTGGGATACTGTCGCAGATGGATTTAATTTCCTGAAAGCAGACGACTTTTCTATTGGCGATTCCGGGACATGGACAAAGTGAATCATTTTCGCTTATATGGGCGGTGAAGTCTTTCTCCTGTCTTTTGACTGGGAGTTAAAAGTAACAGCAGTAATAGGGTTTGCTGTCTGTTTATCTACCTCTTTCTTTTTTTTTTTCTCTCTCTCTTTTTCTCTTTTTCTGTTTCTCTCCATTTATATTTTCACTCCCCCAATTTTCTCTAAATATTTCTCTCCGTCTCCCCCTCTCTCTCTCTCTGTCTCCCCCTCTCTCTCTCTCTCTGTCTGTCTCTCTCTCTCTCTCTCTCTCTCTCTCTCTCTCTCTCTCTCTCTCTCTCTCTCTCTCTCTCTCTCTCTCTCTCTCTGTTTATATGTATATATATAGACAGATAGATAGATAGATATAAATATAGTCTCTCTTTATATAATCCCCTCGTTTTCTATATCTGTACTAAATATATTTAATTACCTTAATTGCATCATACCTACGCTTTAACAAAAACCACAAAGAGAACCCCAATATATAATATACTGTGAAAAAAGATTCAAGAGTAGAGAGAGAGAGAGAGAGAGAGAGAGAGAGAGAGAGAGAGAGAGAGAGAGAGAGAGAGAGAGAGAGAGAGAGAGAGAGAGAGAGAGAGAGAGAGAGAGAGAGAGAAAACACACGAATATAAAAACATCATTTAACACCACGCGGTATTATGCATCTCCTATTTATCACTTTCATCGAGAGACCAGCTTTGACTGACAGCCTGGTCACATGATGACGTCTATCTTTAGCGTTCGCTGTTGACGTGTCACCAGAGGTCAGCGGGATCAGGTGATATCCTGTGTCTTAGTAGACTGCTAGTAGAGTTCTACAAAATGGCCGTCGCATTCATGGTTTAACCGGGGCTCGTTGCTGATGGCAACGTCTTCACACATACGACACTCGTGTCTGGACGTAAGGTCACGTGGCATCAGCAGAACGCTTTGACCGATCCGGTTGCTAAGGGCAACGCCTGTGTGCCGGGATTACTGCTGGCCTGAAGGTTGCACTGCATGATCGCAACACTTACTTCTGGGAATTCGGGAAGATTTGAAATCAGCGAGCGTCCAGTCAAGAAGGTTCAGACACGTTCGTCCGGGGCTTTCGCAGATTAGAGCCCCGTCTGGGTCGGGATATTAGTTAATTAAAGAGAGTAGTTTATGAACGGCTTGATAGACCAGACGCTGCGATAGACTTAAATATCCTCAGTGATTTCTCTCTCTCTCTCTCTCTCTCTCTCTCTCTCTCTCTCTCTCTCTCTCTCTCTCTCTCTCTCTCTCTCTCTCTCTCTCTCTCTCTCTCTCTCTCTCTCTCTCTCTCTCTCTCTCTCTGTCCCTCTGTCCCTCTGTCTCTCTGTCTCTCTCTCTGTCCCTCTGTCTCTATATCTCTCTCTCTGTCCCTCTGTCCCTCTGTCTCTCTGTCTCTCGATCTCTCTCTCTCTCTCTCTCTCTCTCTCTCTCTCTCTCTCTCTCTCTCTCTCTCTCTCTCTCTCTCTCTCTCTCTCTCTCGATCTCTCGATCTCTGTTTTTCTCTCTCTCTCTTTCTCGATCTCTCTTTCTCTCTCTCGATCTCTCTCTCTCAGTCTCTCTCTCTCTCTCTTTCTCTCTCTCTCTCAGTCTCTCTCTCTCAGTCTCTCTCTCAGTCTCTCTCTCTGCCTCTCTCTCTCTCTCTCTCTCTCTCTCTCTCTCTCTCTCTCTCTCTCTCTCTCTCTCTCTCTCTCTCTCTCTCTCTCTCTCTCTCTCTCTCTCTCTCTCTCTCTCTCTCTCTGGCAGATAGATAGATAGATATATTCCTTTAACGATTCGATAAATGATTCGTAATAAATTTGTACCTCCAAACACTGATCTATGCATTTTTTTCCTTCCATGTCTGTATTTGCCTTTAAAAACAAATACCAGAATAAATAAATAAATAAATAAATAAATAAATAAATAAATAATAATAATAATAATATATTTTACTGCTTTAATCTTCTTTTATTCTGTTTTATTCTATTTTATTTTTATATACTGATTCGTTTTTCGAAAATAACGCCACACTCTTGATTCAGTGTCACTTTGAAGAACAGAACCCAGAACCCATCACGCCTCAAGTGTCACATCCAGTATCTGTGAAGCAAACTATCAACACATGACTTGCGACTCCATTGTTTTTTTTTTTTTTTTCTTCATAAAACAGCAATACTCCCAAGTACCAGAGCACCGGCAAGGTTTGGATCACGTGACCTTTAGCCCGCCTCGGGCTAAGCGTCATAATTCATTCTACGTCACAGAGCCATGGCGTAAAAACTCGGCCATTTTTTTTTTTTTTATTATTATTATTCTTTTTTTTTTGTTCGGTAAAACACCGGAAAAACTGGCAATCGATGCCTTGTCATTACAGCTTGCGATATGACTGCAGGAAACGGCAAGATTCGAAATATTGAACTTAGGAAATTTACGTGTTATATACAATTATACGCGGTGTGCCGTTACAGGTACGACTCTGTGTGATGGCGAAGAACGCACGGAAACATAATACAAAGAAAAGCTTTTATCGCTTTCAGATCGATGACACTGCAAACATAATTTTTTCGGCGTGAAGTCAATTAATGGACTAAAGTTATTTTTACGTTTGTTCTTTAATGCTGTAGTGAAAGTGACTTACAGTGTAGTCTGGATGCAAATACACGCATAAATAAAACAGGGGAAAAAAAGAGAGAGAGAGAAAAAAAAAAAGGTTAATGTATGGATGTGTGAATAGTTTTACGTGTTCTTATGTGCGTCTAAGTATGTTTGTATGTTTGTGTGTGTGTGTGTCTGTGTATGTGTGTCTGTGTGTGTGTATGTGTGTGTGTGTGTAAATAGAAAGAGAGAGAGAGAGTGAGAGAGAGAGAGAGAGAGAGAGAGAGAGAGAGAGAGAGAGAGAGAGAGAGAGAGAGAGAGAGAGAGAGAGAGAGAGTATATAAGTTTGTATGTATATGCTGATAGATGGACAGATGGACAGACAGATTAGTAAAAGTTAAAACATTTTGTTGTAAAATACGATGAATGTGGATTTTAATGTGAAATGGTCAATCAGTCAATCAATCAATCAATCAATTAATCAATCAATAACTAAAATATCTGAGTATACGAATATGACATTCATGCATCAGTTAAAACGATGGGTCAATTGAAACATTGATGATTCTTTTATTTGTTTTTTTTATTTTCTTCTTCTTCTTCTTCTTCTTCTTCTTCTTCTTCGTTTTCATCATTATCTTCTGCTAATTGTAAATGTTCTTCTGTTACGTCTATACATTTTTTTCTTGTCACTTCATTTTCTAACTTCTTTTTCTTTACTTTTAATACATATTCATCTCTTTTTTTTTCTTCTTCTTTTTGACCTTCTTTTTTCTTTCTTAATTTTTTAAAAAATTTAACCACCTACATACTTTCATTATCACTTCCCTAACAAAAAAAAAATAACAAAAAAATAAAAAAATAAAAAATAAAAAAATAAAAAATAAAAAAATAAAAAAATTCTTATCCATCCTGGTCTTGACCTTTAAAAAGTATTCACACAAAAACCACGTCACACAAGCAAGCGGCTTTCTCCGCGATCACGTCACTTCCTTTTCATATCATTACAAAAGCGTGTGCAGAGATCCTTCCTGTCCATACAGTATGCGCATTAGAGCAGAATTCCTTTCAACATCCGGCCAAATAGATTACATCTTGAAATAGGAAGACCGGGCGATCACAAAAGAGAATATTAATATTGTATGAGACGGTGACAAAAATTCCTGGTTTATTTTCGTCCATGTAAATACTGATGCCGTGGAAATGCGAGGCTTTAATTTGAAGCACGCTACCGAAATAATTAGAACGTGCGCAAAATGTGACCTTATCAAAGACTCTCAGCGTATCCCCGTTATCAGATATGTAAGCACGTGACCCTTCCCATAATTCGTCTTTGCGCGCAGATATGGTGAATAGTTTTATAATTAGGCTTCACTTGTAGTGAGATATTTTGACTGTAAATACTTCAAAAAAATTATATTCATTTATTTTTACGTACGTATATCAGGTATACATAAATTCCACAAAAATATATAATGATACATGCACATATATAAATACATATATGCATACAAAGATGCATGTACACAGAGACATACAAATATAAACATACAAACACATATGCATACATACGCATAAACGTACATATATACATAAGATATATATATATATATATATATATATACACACACACACACACGCACATTCATACATACATATA
>CM022676.1:4628686-4633686 GCA_012295275.1 Chrysomallon squamiferum
TTACTGACTTACTTTATTTATTTATGTGCTTTCTTCATTATACTTTTATTTATTTATTTATTTTTTATTTTATCTCAGGTTTTTTTTGTTGACTGTTTTTCTTATTAATTTATTTATTATTGTTGTTGTTGTTGTTGTTGTTGTTGTATATATATTTAACGTAAATTTTTGTTATATATATATATATATATATATTTATGAAACAGCAGCTCAATTTCTAAGATAAAAGCTATTTTTGTATCTGCCTCTCATACTTTTTTTCTAGTTCTATGCGAACTGCATGAAGCGACCATGTTCTGGGAAAATTAAGACTCGTGGAAAATAATGAAAACAAACATAAGACGACCTTCCATTTCAGGGAAATTAAACAGGATGCATATGACGTCACAACGTTATATTTTGCGTTTATTGCTTAACCTAAGCTTGACTTTTATTAATTACTAATACCATTATGCGCTAGACTGAGAAATAATAGCTACTGTCTTAAGATGTCGGCGCTATCCTAATGGCAAATGAAGCTCGGTAGGGGCTCGCTCTATCGGCATTCTAACCTTCGCAAGATAAATAAGATAATAACCTGTTCTTCTTCAGGAGCGCGCGCACACACACGCCCACACACACACACACACACACTTTGAATAAAAATTATTTTAAAATTATTATAATTATCATCATCATCATCATCATTATTATCATCGTCATCAGCATCAATATCATCATCATCATCATCATCATCATTTTTATTATTATTTTTTATTTTTATTTTTATATTATTTTAATTTATTTTTATTTTTATTATTATTTTTATTATTATTATTATTATTATTTATTTATTTATTTTTTTTTTTTTATTGTTATTAACAGGAATAATCTGCAGCAATACGCTGTCAGTTTAACCTTTTTCTCAGTCGCGGTCCGGTGACACACCAACCTGTCAACCGTGACACCACGAGCTAATTAAAAATTAAATTCGTAAGCGATAAAAATAATACGCCTGCCTGGGTCGCCATGGCAACGGGGCAGACATAACTTCAGCTTCCTACGCGCAGAGTGACCTTCTATTCAAAATGTCCGACAAAAAAAAAAAAATAATAAAAAAAAAATATGTCAAAACGCTCGTGCAGTTCGTGAATTCGTATCAATGATTCATTCTCGAAGGTCCCTTGGATGTTCAAGTTTCAACGAATATGGAGAATGAGATCACTGATTAAGAGATAAAATTAAAAACTAATTACTTAAACATATACACAATGAACATTATACACTCTCTCTCTCTCTCTCTCTCTCTCTCTCTCTCTCTCTCTCTCTCTCTCTCTCTCTCTCTAGCCCCGTCTTTATATATCTATATTTGTGTATATAAACAAACAAAGATAGAGACACAAAAAAAAAAAACCAACTCAGTATACAGGTAGGTAATTGGAGAGACTGATAGATTATAGATATAGATAGAGACAGACAGACAGACAGACAGAGATAGATAATATTTCTAATGAAATTAAAACCATTTCCCGGCGCGCCGCGCTGAAATGAAGTCACGTGTTAATCACATGACCGTTACGATTTAGGTCGATTCGGCGGAGATTCAGTGAATCGGTGATTTTTATGATGGTGATTTGAGGTTTTCGTCTTTGTAGCGTGTGTTTGTGTACAACTGAATGGTGCATTTTATGGTACAAACCAATTCGAAAACGACCGATCTGAAGGAATGTAAAGCGAAAATTATTGTCAAATGATCACACCAGCCGGAATTGTTGTCAAAAGGAACGTTTGGGGAAGAATAGCCCCAAAATGATACAGACCTATTTCAAACGGAGAACAACTGATGTCTATTCATATGTCCGTCTGACCTGTTCTCAGCCAGAGGAAATTCGGGTTTGCCAGATTTGAGTATTTGCAATAATTAATTAATCGACTTCAGAATTAGATTAATTTAACCGTGATCTCCTTCAGCAAGGAATAAATCCAAGCTAGACATGCGTCTTATAAATACACTTTCAAAATACGTGCGTGAGAGCTCTACGTCATACGAATAGGTGAAAAGAGTTCGACAACGTCGACAAAACAACGTCTTTGACGGCGACTGTTTTACGAACAGTGGGTAAGCTTCAAAAGTAAAAATCATGCCAGTGACTGCAACGGCAGTGAAAATAGACACTACGTATCGACGTCATTGTTGATGGTGCTAATGAGAACGTAAGTTAAATATCAAAGGTAAAATGTCGGCAACGACGATGACGGTAAAGAAAACTGGTAAAGGTGACCCTGCTTAAAGAACAAAAGAAGATAATTCGTTTCAGTAGTGAAACGACGTCATCGTTGACAAAGTGTGAAAATATAAAGAAAGAATCAAAATTAAAACGACGTCAACGACAACAGTAGGTTATATAATAACAACAGTAAAACAATGTCATCGTTAACCATGTCATTTAAAAAAAAAATAAAATAAAATAAAAATGTTACAAGTGTCAAACGTAAAACGCAGCAACGAAGACGAGACAAACAGTGATCATCATCATCAACGGCAACAGCAGCAGCAGCAGCAAAACATCATCATCAGTGACAGTAATTATCATTTTCAACTGGACGTTAACGCTGAAAATAACGCGAAAACGCAGTGAAAGTCATTTGCAAAACCACGCCATCGGAAATAGCAAAACAACGTCATCGACAACAACAGCTGTGGTGGAAACGACGTCAAACATGGCTTTGACGTCAGTGTAGAAGAAATATAATTCTCAAAAGAATAAAAATTTCTTACAAGGAATTAAAGAAAGAATAAATTATTAATGAAGGAAAGTAAAAAAAAAAAAAATGAGGGTTAAAAACAAAAATGCTGATACGCAAAACTCCAAAATGAAAGAAAAAGTCAGAATTATTAATAAACGACAAAAACGAAACAAAAAAGAATTGGTGATAAAAGAAAAGCAAAAATAGAATTTAAAAAACAATAATGTGTTAAAGAATGAAAAAAAAAATAAAGATGAAACCACGAAAATACGAATTATTAATGAAAGCGAAATAAGAAAGAAAGAAAGAAAGAAAGAAAGAAAGAAAGGAAGGAAATTATTAAATGAATGAAGACAAAAACTAAGATTATACATGATGAAAAATAAGGAACTAATATTACTGAAAGTAAGAGAAAAACCCCAAATATATAATAAAATATTTCCAAAAATCAAAATTCATTTTAATAATAAAATAACTTTTTTTGTTTTTTTTTCAGAAAAAAATGAAGAAAATATTTCCAAAAATCAAAATGAATTTTAATAATAAAATGTGTTTTTTTAGAAAAATGATTACGTAAAAGAAAGATATGACGAATATGTATTTAGGTATTCTGTGTCTCCTATGCGGTACATTTTTTTTCATTCCTATTAGCAGTAAGCAGTCTTTTGAGAAATAATATGATTCACTGGTTAAGTTGCGTGCTTGAAGTGTAACAGATCGTGTGTTCGAATCTTCCGTCACTGCTGGTCTGTTAAAATTCATGACAGATGTTATGCTGTCAGTGGGAAGGTTCTTATAAAACAATCCTTTCAGCTAACACAAAAGAATACCCAATTCTTGGCGAATGTTTGTTAGGGATTTTGTTGTTGTTGTTTTTGTTTTTTGTGCGTTTTTCTTCATCATCATCATCATCATCATCATCATCATCTTCTTCTTCTTCTTCTTCTACTTCTTCTTTTGCTTCTTCTTCTTCTAATGTCAGAATGCAAGAACAGTAAATGACAGACACAGAATTACTACTTTATATTTTTTCTTCTTTGATTTATACATTCTTCATTTCTTTCCATCTTTCTTTCTTTTGCTCATTCTTACACTCATTGCTTTCTATCATTCTTCCTCCCTACAATCTTTTATAAACATTTCCCAAAAATGTCATATATATATATATATTTTTGAGCATCGGTTGGAACGGGAAATGACTGTAAGACCGTGACTCGGAGAATCAGTTCTTACTGAATTAAAAAACAAAAATTCTGAAAACTGAGCAACAGTATCGAAAAAAAAAAAAAACTGAAAAAAAAAAAAAATTAAAGAAAAGTTACCAGAAAAGTTAAGAAGCCAAAAAATAAGAAAGACCGAAAAAAAGAAAGGAAGAAAGAATTTATTGAGAAAGAAAGATGAAAATTAACAAAAACGAAAAGAATGAAAGGAAAAAAAAAAAGAGTCAAAGGAAGAAAAAATCCCAAAATGAACAGAAAAAAGAACGAAAAATGTAACAGTTCAAGAAAGAATGAAAAATAAAACACAGAAAAGAAAGAAAGAAAAAAAAATTCTGATACGTACGTATATTTCACTAGACAGGTAATTTTCTCTTCAGCATTATTTATTTTCCTCTCTACACCTTCTCTGAACATTTCTAAATAAAGCTTAAATTTAATTAAACAAAATTCACTTGGTGGATTCCACTCACAAACTTTACGTAATAAAAACTACAATATTAAAATTCAAAAAAAAAAAAAAAAAAATGTAACCAAAAATCAGAGGAAACAGATTACTGAAACATCAAATTCATAAATTATTTTATATAAAAAAAAAAAAAAATGGAATAAAAAATAAATAATAAATAAATAAATAAATAAATTAAAAAACTGAAGAAAGAATGCATGTGAGATACTTTTTCTTCTTCTTCAAAATCATAAATTCTGTTTACAGTTTTAAGTTATTTGAATTTATTTTTATTATTTGTCAAGATTTTATTTTTTATTTTTATTTTTTCATTACTACTGTGTATTACAAAGGAGTGGATCCGAAAACGATTCCTGGGGTGGGGGGTGGGTCCTCTGGGGTTGCTGCCACCGAAGATGAAAAAAAGGAAAAATAATAACAATGTTTCATTGAAGATGAGGGAGAGAGAGAGAGAGAGAGAGAGAGAGAGAGAGAGAGAGAGAGAGAGAGAGAGAGAGAGAGAGAGAGAGAGAGAGAGAGAGAATGAATTACCTACCATAACTAAACGGCAAGGTACAGACCATCATACAGACGGACGTGCATACAAA
>CM022676.1:4638686-4641186 GCA_012295275.1 Chrysomallon squamiferum
GACAAACAGAAAGACAGACAGATAGATAAAGAACGAGAGAAAGAGTCAGATGGAGATGGATAGAGATAGACAGATAGACAACAGACATACATACATATATACATATATATATATATATATATATACATAAATGCATACGTGCATGCATACATACACACATACATACAAGACAAACACATGTAAGTGCATATATGTAGAAAAATACATTAGATTGGTATAGTTGCTATTTCATTGTTTTTGTTTTTCTTAATGTTTTTTAATTTGATTTAATTTAATTTTAATTATTTATTTATTTATTTATTTATTTATTATTATTATTATTATTATTATTATTATTATTATTATTATTATTATTATTATTATTATTATCATCATTTTGTTAATATTTTTATTGTTATAATTTTGATGGTTATGCTATTGACGACGTTATCTCATTATTATTACTGATGGCAGTTCCGACATTGTCATTGTCAATATCATCATCGTTTTTGCTGGTGCAGTTGACGTCTTCGTTGTTGTTATCATCATCATCCTTATCTGCGTCATGATCATCATTATTATATAAACAAATATACAAACGCAAATTACCACTTATTTCGAATTCCATGGCATTTCAAGAAAATTAAATATCTCTTTCTCCTTTAAAAAGTAATAATAATAATAATGATCATGATGATGATGATGATGATGATGATAATGAAATATAAAATTTAAAATAAAATAAAATAAAGCAATAAATAAATAAATAAATAAATAAATAAAAAGAATTTAAAAAAAATAATAATAATAAAAAAAAAAAAATAAAAAATGAAGAAAGAGAAATTAATTAGTTTGGTTTCATAAACAGAAACCAAAAATATCTTTCACCGTGAACAAAACCAGCAAGATCATAATGTCGTTTGGAAAGCAGTATTAAAAGCGAAGACCTATGACGTCAGAGTTTGGTAACTTGAGCAAACCAACGTTGACGTTTAGAAAAAGGTATTTCTATTTCTGTCGACTTTGCGACATATTGGAATCTGATTCCTCTGTCTAGTAAAATGAATACAAATTCTCGCCATTTTAATGACTTTAAAAAAAAAAAAAAAAAAAAAAAAATGGATGATATCTTCGTAGATAACGAAAAATTAATGTGTAAGTTTTATTATTTTGAGATTTGAGCGTATTAATTTGACATTTGTTGTGAGATATTTTTGTTTATTTTATTTTATTTTATTTTATTTATTTATTTATTTATTTATTTGTTTGTTTATTTATATTTTTAATTTAATACCTTTTTTTTCTACATTAGTAATGAAGGTTAACAACGATATATATCCGTTAAAAACATTACCCTGCCAACTGTTTATTTTCTTAATCTATTAACCATCAACGTCATGACGTCATCACTTCGACTACGAAGGGCCAAAAATGTCTGCATTCAGATTTTTCGTAACTGGAATAATTTTGGTCAGTTTTCGTTATAATTTCAACTTGTGCTCTGATTATATATATATTTTTTTTATTTACTATTTTTATATTATTTTGTTTTGTTTTGTTTTATTTTATTTTATTTTTGTTTTTGTTGTTACATAGCATAGGCCCCTACTACTGGCTAGTTACAAAGTAACCCCCCCCCTTCCACCAACCAACTCTACAAGCTCTATACTGTAATCCTACAGTTTATGAGAATAAAGTCAATGTTATTGTTATTGTCATTTAATTTAGACTGGCCTCCAAATTATTTGTATACTTGTTAATGAGAGCCATCGATCCTAAATTTCGCAAGAAGCCAAACTTGTTGCTGATTTCCTCATAGGCTTGCAAACGTTTCTTCAACTGCGACAAAGCAGTAACTAGTGAACTAGCTCTGGTCCAACTGGTTAGCGAGGAAAGAAAATTTCAACAACAAAACTGTTCAAAAACGTACCTCTACACAAAACATTTACCAAAGGCTATATATAGTCAAAATCGTGATATCCAGCATTTTGAAGAAAATAAAAAAACCAGAAAAATAAAAGAAACGGGGGGGAATCCGCGTTGCTCCTAAAAGCGCGGGGGAGGGACCGTAGCTACGTCTGCAACGTTGTTATTCCGGCGCCGACGACCGCAGTAGTTGTTATTCATTCTACATCTGCACCAACTGTCAGATGTGATTATTTTATGTATGAAAATGTTGTGTCTGCTAACCGAAAGGCTTAAAGCTGATCCAGTAAACTGAATTAAACATTACTCGAGACAAATAAACTGTTTTGAAAGAGATCGATGAGAAATGCATAGAAAAAAAGAACTTGTTATGTGGCAACCGCATGTTTGAACAACATGAAAAAAAAAAAAACCTCACCTTTTCATTTTGATCTTTTACTTACGTTTTTATATTATTATTATTATTGTTGTTGTTGTTGTTGTTGTTGTTGCTACTGCTGCTGCTGCTGTTGTTCTTCTTCTTCTTCTTTTTCTTCTTCTTGTTGTTTTCTGGTTTTATGCTTTATCTCCTTCTTTCTCTCTATTATTTCATTCT
>CM022676.1:4643686-4661186 GCA_012295275.1 Chrysomallon squamiferum
AGACAGAAAGAAAGACAGACACGCATAATAAAAATCGTTTAACTGACGATCTTGTACAATTTTATTTAAAATATTATTTCTGTTTTTGAATTATTTATTTATTTAATATTTAATATTAATTATTAAGTAAATAATTTAGTAACTTAGATAGATTTCTAAAATTACCCATGTCGGCAATATAATATAAGTTTGTAAATCGTAGATTCATATCTTATTTATTAGTAAGTTAGTTAGTTAGTTAGTTAATTAGTTAGTTAATTAGCTAGTTAGTATATATTAATTAGTTGAATATTTAATTAGTTAGTAAGTACGTTAAGCTGGTTACTAAATTAATTAATTAGTTAGCTGGTTAGCAAGTTAGATAGTTAATTAGTAAGTAAATTATTCAGTTTGTTAGGTATTTAGTTAACTAGATAAAAATTGAAGTTTAAATGCAATTTGCTAAAGTTGACGTTAATTTATAAACAAGGTAAATGTAGTCAGTTTATAAATCATTTTCTTATTGTTTTTGTTTTTGTTTTATATTTTATTTAATTCATTCATTCATTCATTCATTCATTTATATTATATTATATTATATTATATTATATTATATTATATTATATTATATTATATTATATTATATTATAAGCAACTTAAATTATGGCAGTAACAAAAGAGATAAAATAGCTTACTACGACTTTGTTTTTTTCACAATTAACTTCAACGTAAATCACGACGACCCGTCTTTAGCTAAAGGCGAGCAGGAAATAACTGCATCTGATACTGCATACGTCCTGTTTAGCAACAGCTACCACAACCGACAGTATATCAGTGACTGAGCGTGACATTTTCAGTCTGCGTGTTTGCATCATATAACGTACAGATATTTTTTTGTCATAGTCTAGCCGAAAATGAACTGAATAACGTAGAGCGAGAGAGAAAGAAAATGGTTTTTGTGAATCGGGTCTTAGCTACGTCGCCAAGTTACGTCATGTGTCGAAAAGCTTTATGACGTCATAATGGAATGAATGACGTTTGGCCTCTTGTGGAAGTTGATCGGGGTTGCTGTTTGTTCGTTTGTTTGTTCGTTTGTTTGTTTGTTAATATTTTTATTTTTATTTTGTTTTTGTTTCTTGCGGAGCTGTCCTGAATATATTGTGTGCTTGTCTTTCGTTAATAACTCAGAACACTACTATGCAGTTTTAAAAGTATGATGACAAAAGTAAGTTTATTGTTATTATTATTATTATTATTATCATCATCGACATCGTTATCGTTATCATAATGATCATCACAATCATCATCTCATCATCTCATGATTATTTTCATCATAGTCATCATCATCGTTATCATAGTTAACATCATCATTACCATCATCATTATTGTTGTCATTATTATTGTTCGTCCTTCTTCTTCTTCTTCTTCTTGTTCTTGTTCTTTTTCTTCTTTTTCTTCATGACTTCCTATCATTCTATTACATTTCGCTTATTTTTTTCATTATGATTACTGTATAGCTTCCGTCGTATCTTCTCTCTCTCTCTCTCTCTCTCTCTCTCTCTCTCTCTCTCTCTCTCTCTCTCTCTCTCTCTCTCTCTCTCTCTCTCTCTCTCTCTGTCTCTCTCCATGTCTCTCGCTCTTTCTCTCTCTCTCTCTCTCTCTCTCTCTCTCTCTCTCTCTCTCTCTCTCTCTCTCTCTCTCTCTCTCTCTCTCTCTCTCTCTCTCTCTCTCTCTCACTATAATCTCGGTTTCTAAGCAAATGAGACCATCTATTGAAGTCTAAATAGAAAACCGCCTTTAAAACTAATTGCTAGTTTTGAATACAATGATGCTGCTGACGTCGTATAAACGATTAGATTAAGCTGGCTCAGGTTCTAAGCAGTAAGGAGGCGTGTCTTTAAAATGAAAATAAAAATAAGAAAGTGAAACCTCGTTGCTATGGCTACCTACTGAAATCATGATACTGTGATTATAAAATTAAAAAAAAAAAAAAAAAAAAAAATTAAAAAAGTAACTGAAGTTTAATTATTCGTCTCTTTTACAGATAAATTTAATTTCTAATAAAGATCGTTTTTTTTGCTGTTGTGTTTTTCATTTTATTTTATTTTATTTTATTTTATTTTTTATGCATCGATCTAGTTGCGTCAAAGTTAATCAGATCATTACGTCAGTTTTTAATATTTTCGTCACAGAAGCCGTTCTGTGTTAACTGAACACATCATCATGTGATGTGACGATGACGTCAATGAAATGTGCAATAAAAATATCAGCAATATAATCTATGTCCGTATGTATGTCTATGTATGTCTAAATGCATGAATGTATGGATGTACGTGCATGAATATATGTATGTGTGTATGTGTATATATATGTATGTCTGTGTATATATGGATGGATGGATGGATGGATGTATTATGTATGTATGTATGTATATGTATATATGTGTCTGTCTGTCTGTATGTATGTATGTATGAATGTATGTACGTATGTATGTATGTGTATATTTATGTATGTGCATGAATATATGTATGTATGTGTGTATGTATGTATGTATGTGTGTATGTATGTATGTATGTGTGTATGTATGTCTGTATGTATGTATGTGTGTATGTGTGTATGTATGTATGTATGTACGTATATATATATATATATGTATGTATGTATGTATGTATGTATGTATGTACTTACTGAACACGTTTACGGTCAGTGAACTTCAGATTAATGTTAGGATTATGAGGACGAAGAAGGGTGAGAGAATCGACGTAAAATTGTGGTTTAACAGATCTGCGAGGAACTGCTGAGTGGTAAATAAATTTTATTTTCTGTCTTGATGGCATCACACGTCGTTTACTGGGGCGCGATCAGATGATGGTGAAAATGTAATGTAACGCTTGATTAGAAACGCTGAAATAATGAGAATGGCCAGGGAGAGAGAGAGAGAGAGAGAGAGAGAGAGAGAGAGAGAGAGAGAGAGAGAGAGAGAGAGAGAGAGAGAGAGAGAGAGAGAGAGAGAGAGAGAGAGAGAGAGAGAGAGGGGAGAGAGAGAGAGAGAGAGAGAGAGAGAGAGAGAGAGAGAGAGAGAGAGAGAGAGAGAGAGAGAGAGAGAGAGAGAGAGAGAGAGAGAGAGAGAGAGAGAGAGACAGAGACAGACGGAGACGGACACTGTGAGATAAAGATAATAAAAATCGTTAAAGTGAAATGGTCTACAGAATCCAGCTAATAATTTCAGTGTGATTAAAACCAGTCAGCGGGTTTAAGTAAACTGATTTTGCCATGGGAACGTTTAATGATGATTAGCTGAAATAGAAACAGAATATGAGAGAGAGAGAGAGAGAGAGAGAGAGAGAGAGAGAGAGAGAGAGAGAGAGAGAGAGAGAGAGAGAGAGAGAGAGAGAGAGAGAGAGAGAGAGTATGAGAATATCGTACGTTAAATCAAAGCTGTTTTCAAGAGTGTATGACAAGTTCTGATCTACTTATTCACACCACCACTGCAAGTACACTTTTGATAATTAAACTGGCATCGTTTAATTAAAAAGGCAAAATAACTGGAATCGCTACGTTAGTGTCTGAGCACTTTAAACTGCACGGTTCCGACGCTTTCAGTCCAGTTACGTTAAGTGGTTGTTGTTGTTGTTTTTTTCGTACGAACTTTTGTCCAAATCGTCTCTTGGTTCTCGTACTTCAGATTACAACTGCGGTAACTGACGGCGAATAAATAAACACATCCTAACGAGATTGCGGCTACCTGGCTTCACTTGATGGGCCTGCTTATTTTGGTTTGATGCGGGCCTTAATGAAGCGGCGTCGAAAGATTTCAATACAAAATAAACAAGACGGCAGTTTCCGCCAGCGATGTGCTTTCGTCAGCCGAAAGTGGGTTCTTGTCTTTCAGAGAGGATCTCTCAGACCTCTTCGTTTTATTTGTTTATCTTGTTTTATATTTTTTAAATTTGATGTTTTGTCTGTATTTTTTTTTTTTTTTTTTTTTTTTTTTTTTTTTTTTGTTCTGAATATTTCAGTTTTTATACCCTATCTATCAGTCCATCGATATGTGTGTCTGTCTATTTGTCTGTCTGTCGCTTTATTTATATATATATCTGTCTTTCTGTCTGTCTGTCTGATCCAGTTACCTAGCTATATATGTATATATGTATGTATCTCTCTATGTCGTTTTGTCTGTCTGTTATTTCAACTTGTAATTTATTTGTAATTGTTCGTGTTTGTTTTCGTTGTTGTTTTGTTTGTGTATGTTACCGTATATACTTGTGTACAAGGCGACCTTATGTATAAGTCGATGTGTATTTTAAGACCAAAAATTGCGTCATTTTAGGTATTACTTGTGTATAAGTCGACTGTAGATTCCAGGCACCGTCACTATTTTTAGACCAGTGTGACAGTGCCATGAAGGCCTACATTGTACGCCTACTGTAACATAAGTTGCACGAGCTGTAACTTGCACGAACATACCATAATAACGTAAATGCATGTATTACACGAGCTATAGCCTAAATGTATCATAAATAGTATCTCTTTAATATAATAGGTCTAACATGGAGACCTAACTTACCGTTATATTTAGCCGTTCTATGATTTACAAAATTTGTCGGTACTGGATATTAATGACGATTGCAATATTATTTCACCAAATTCTTTACAATTAAACAAGTGAGTTTTGTTTATGAAATTAGGACCGATATTTAGTGCAATTTGGCAGAGAAGTCTGCATTCCTAGATCATTGCAAGACGCCGTAAGGCATAATGCCGTACTGACGGTTTTCTCGCTTTAAAATGTAATTTTATGTCATTAAACGGAAGAATATCATGTTTTACCTTCATATTTGGTTTTGTTATTTAATTTTTCAAAATTTTGTATACGATAAAATTATATTTTTGAAAAGCTGAAAGACCGCGATTATTTTAGATGCATCCCGTAGCAAAAAATAGTCAAAATGGCGACTCTTCAGCAACAGCTACAAAAACATTACCTATGTATAAGTCGACCCCCAAAATATTACCGTAATATAGTCTCCCAAAAATTCGACTTATACACAAGTATATACGGTATATCATATCATATTTGTTATATTATTTTATTTATTTCATTAATTTAATATTATTACTATCGTAATCAGCATTATAATCATCATCGTCATTCCCTCAACCATTATCATTATAATCTTTTTTTTTTCTTTTTTTAATTTAAAAAATCCTTTAAACTCAATAACGCATCAAAACCTTTTTACATAACAGATATCAAAAATATCGCACGCGGTGTTTCAAACATAAACATTTCTACTGCGGTTCTGCATTACAACACGCATACAGACTCACAGATATGTTACAGAAAGTGCTTAAGACGCTCGTAAACCTAACGTAAAGATTTTTTTTTTTTTTTTTTTTTTTTTTTGATTTTTTGTATTTTGTTGATGCGTCATTGATTTTCGGAGGAGAGTAGTCACGGAAGAAATAAAATGTCGGCAAGAAGCGTCGTAAAAATATGGCGAAAAATTCTCATTAAAGCGATGATCTTGGATGATAACTGGGTTTTACTTCGCTTTTATTCGAACTAAAGAGATTTTAATTAATATAGAGTATCTGAAAATTTTCTGTAAAGTGGCCTAAGTGGGGTTTTTATTTTATTTTAAATATTCAGAGAGCTCGTGGAATGAAAGGCTGAAAAGGGGTTTTGAAGAGAACGAACGAACGAACGAATGAATGAATGAATGAATGAATGAATAGGTGGATGAATAAAGAAATGAATGAAACCGAAGGGAAGAATAAAATAATAAAGACAAAAAAATATATATAAACAAAAAGGGAGAATGAATGACGGAGTGAGTGAACAAACGAAAGGACGGACGAATGAATCAATAGACGGATGAATGGAAATGATGGGAGAAATAACGAATTAACAAAGGAAGGAATGAATGAAAACGAAAAAAAGAATGAAATAATCAATATAGAAAAAATAAAGGAAGAAAGAATGAAGGAAGGAAGGAACGAACCAATGGATAGAAGCATGAATGAATGAATGAAATCAAAGGAAAAAAACAAATAACAAAGATGGAAAAAAGAAACACAAAGGAATTAAAGAATAATGAAAACAAATAAACAGACAAATTTATGAATGGATCAAACTCTTGCCACTGAACGGAATAAAAGAAAAACAAAAAACGAAAATAAAAACGTAAAAGGACAGAAGTAACGTAATAGCTACACGAAGACTGATTGCCGAGTTATCGTTCTTTAAATAAACTCTTTGACAGGGAAGAAGACAAATTGTGTCTTATCAGTTATGTTTTTTGTTTGTTTTGTTTTTTATCTTCGTATTCTCTAGCATTTGTAAAGTTCTTCAACTGTCTTTTGTTTTACTTTTTCTCTACTTTCCATTTTTCTTTCTCTTCTCTCTCTTTCTTTATATTTCTGTATACATGTATGTATGCATGTATGTATGTATGTATGTATGTATGTATGTATGTATGTATGTATGTATGTATGTATGTGTGTGTGTGTATGTATGTATGTATGTATGTATGTATGTATGTATGTATGTATGTATGTATGTATGTATGTGTGTATGTATGTATGTATGTATGTATGTATGTATATATGTATGTATGTGTGTATGTATGTATGTATGTGTATGTATGTATGTATGTATATTCCTGTCTAAATTTGGTGATTTTTCCACCCTCTCTACCGCATAGTTCTAACCTCTGTAATTCACCGTGTTTAAAACGACTTCTGTTACATAAAACAACGATCACCGTAACACATCCGCACCACCACCACCCACCCACCCATTTCACACCCTGCCAAACCTATAATTATGACAACGATCTGTCAGACTCTTTTCCTTGTTTTTTTTTTTTTTTTTTTTTTCTGTCGTCTTCGATTGTCGCAATGAATCGTTGATTCCACACGTTTGGCAAATCCATGGACACCTTAGATCACGTGACTTTTTTTTATCGATGTTCCCATATTTATAGAGGGCGGTGGATTAAGATATGGATTATCCTGGGTTTAGTGGTTATACGCTTCACTGCACTTGTACTCTGAGTGCAAAATGGGTGACGGAGGGTGGGGGGTGGGGCTGGCTATGGAGGGAATAAAAAGGTTGAGTTTAAGAGTACAGAGATTAAATGTTACTGACATCGGTGTGTTTAAGTTTTCGTTAATTATACCTTTAATTTTTCGTTTTTTTTTTAAATTTTAATGTTAATTTTGGTTTTGTATTTTAATTTTAATTTTGATTTTGTATTTTAATGTTAATTTTGATTTTGTATTTTAGTGTTAATTTTGATTTTGTATTTTAATTTTAATTTTAATTTTAATTTTAATGGCATAAGCGTTTTCATCATTGTTGTCTGTATCATTACTTTCTTCATCTTCATCGTAATCATCATTATCGTCATCATCGTCATTATTATTGTTATTATTGTTATTATTGCTATTGTTATTGTTGTTATTAGTGCAGTTGTTATTATTTTTGTTGCTGTTCTTATTATTAATATCACCATCAGCAGCAGCAGCATTATCATCATCATCATCATTTATATTTTCTCTTATTTAATTTTTTTTTTAATCCTTTTAATCTCTCTGAATTTCTAATCTTCCTTTTCTTTATTTCTACTTTTTTTAATCTTTCTATCTCCTTCATCTTTCCTTCTTTTTAAATATCATTTTTATCTTCATTTTTATTTTCATTTTTATTATTTTTATCTTCATTTTTAATTATCTCCATTTCTACTTCTTCTTCTGTTTTCTTTTTTTATGCATATTCATCAGCTTCTGTCACCATGACAACCACTCTTCGTTAATTGCACAACGCCATTATTTTTTCTATATATGTATTTTTTTTTTTTTCTTTCATTCGCTTTCTTTAAACATTTTAAATCCTAAATTAACGATTAGTAGCTTCTATTAACAGAATATCTGAATTCTTTATGTTTTTCTGATCATATCAGTTTCATTCTCTGAAATGTGGAAGTTTCATTTGTTTGTACAAACTTCGCGTGTGTGTAGGTATGTGTATGTACGTGTGTCTTGTGTGTGTGTGTGTGTGTGTCTGTATGTTTATATCTGTGTGTCTGATGTTTTGTGTTTTTAAGTAATGTAAATAGACACAGGTAATAATAATGGTACTTTTATGAAAACACCCAAGTGATTCTTTTTGTGAATTATATATATATGTGTGTGTGTGTGTGCTTGTGTGTGTGTGTGTGTGTGTGTGTGTGTGTGTTTGTCACAGTCTTTTTTCTTATACTTTGTTCTCTCATTCAATCCCTTTCATTCTCTCTTTATTTCAGAACGTACTTTTCTTTCTCTTTTTCTCTGTGTTGTTTCTCTTTCTCTCTTATTCTCTCTCTCTCTCTCTCTCTCTCTCTCTCTCTCTCTCTCTCTCTCTCTCTCTCTCTCTCTCTCTCTCTCTCTCTCTCTCTGTCTCTCTCTCCCTCTCTCTCTTTCTCTACAATTATATATATATATAAATGTTTTATCTCTTTTACTATTTTTTCCTTTAACACTCTCTTACTTTCTCTCACTCAATGTTCTGTCAATTGCCTATGTACACTCACTCACACCTTCACGCAAAAAGAAACACAAAGACAGTACATCGAAAACAATAACTACACATATCTTTAAATCTAAACGTATATCAACTGTTCACCACTGTATCATCAATGAGTAAATATTTATTAAATAACGCGCCAGATCATTTCCTTCTTTTTCTTTCATTTAACATTCTGTCACAAAGAACGTTAATTAAAAAGAATATTTTTTTTTTCGGTTTATTAAAACAAGCAGCGATCTCTTGAACACGCTGACATTAATTTTGCTGAAAATAACAAAAGATAAAATTTATTTTCTTTTTTCTTTTTTCTTTTTTTCTCGTCTGCTCTCGCTCGTTTCAACGTCATTAATAATTCGCTAAGTATTAGAAAAATCCTTTTCTCCGTTGTAAATTAACTTCGGAAATGCGTCTATCATTTAGCAATAATATCAGCTATGTTTGGAAGCGGATGAATGACACTGGTTTAACGAATTCTCAACACATTTTATTACCAGTTATTGTTCGACGCTTTTGTGTGTGCTGCGGTTTTTATCATTCTCATCTTCACAAAAATGAGACAGAAATCGTGTAGTTTACGAGAATAGGTATACAACGGAAATACGATCGTTATGGAAATGAAATTATTAATGACTTTTTAATATGAATTCCTTTAATTTTATCTGTTATCAGTTCTTCTTTTTCTTCTTCTTCTTCTTCTTCTTATTATTATTATTATTATTATTATTATTATTATTATTATTTTTTTCGTATGTTTCAGGTTTGATTACGAGTGGACACGTTGTAAAAGGTCAGTCTTGTTTTTACTACATAAATTTTTAATATTCTGTTTTGAAATCACCTCTGCCACATTTTACTTATATATTTATACACGCACACACGCACAAACTCCTCCTTCTCTTCTCAGACAAGCAGAAAAGAAGCGAAGTCTTACAAAAGACTTTTCAAAAAAAAAAAAAAAAAAGATATAATAAAAAAAGGGCATCTCTTTCGCCCTGAGCCACGTTAGGTTAGTCTTCAGAAGAGGTTTTTGTTCAAAGAGTTATTAAGATCTGTGCTCGAGTGAGGACAGAGCAATCGATTATCTCCACACAAGAGTCTCCCAGATCAAAGCGACGCGGCCGCGTGATATACAGGATTATAGTTAGAGGTTAAATAATCCCGTTATCTCCCACACTGGCAATAATCATCTTGTAACGACCTTAACGAAGAAGTAGCGTTCTTGTCTGAGAGCGAGAGAGGGAGAGAGGGGGAGAGAGAGAGAGAGAGAGAAGGAAAGAGAGAAAGAGAGAGAAGGAGAGAGAGAGAGAGAGAGAGAGAGAGAGAGAGAGAGAGAGAGAGAGAGAGAGAGAGAGAGAGAGAGAGAGAGAGAGAGAGAGAGAGAGAGAGAGAGAGAGAGAGAAAAAACCCACACATAACTGTCAACCTGCAACATTTATCCTTGTTAACTCAGTTCATTATACCGCTCTTACTGGTAGACTTCCTGGTTGGAATATCTTCAATTACCTCCCTGGCAAGTGTTGCCTTGCTCTATTTAGTAATAAGCTCATCAGGCAGACAGAACTGAGCATTCAAGGAGACGAAAGGAGCTACTCAGCTCCTCAATCGTTATGACACCAAGGACGCAGAATGCGATGTTAGGGCTTGTATCTAGTGGTTTGAAATCAGTGCACGGTTACGGTTTTACTGCGGAAAAGCTTCTAAGTAGAGAATTTTAATTTTAATTTTAATTCATCATAATCATTATTATTATGTTATTACTGTCATAAGCGTCATCATCAATCATACAATCATCATCATCATCAAAGAGAAAGAGAAACATTATTGAGATTATTAGAAAGAGACAGTTGTTGTTGTTGTTGATGATGTTAACATTGTTGTTTTCGTTAATGGATTGAGAACCAGAGACAAAAAGAGAGAGAAACAAATGATTAAAGATTCTTGAAAGTAATCTGTTAATTAACTAATTTGAGATTATGTAACATTTGATATATATAAATACTGAGAGGGGGGGAGAGAGAGAGAGAGAGAGAGAGAGAGAGAGAGAGAGAGAGAGAGAGAGAGAGAGAGAGAGAGAGAGAGAGAGAGAGAGAGAGAGAGAGAGAGAGAGAGAGAGAGAGAGAGAGAGAGAGAAATAACGAAACAGAAAAGTACAAAAACAAAACAAAAAAAACAGAGAATCTGTTGATTACATTTTCTATTATCAATGGCAACACCTACAACACAATGAACAACATGCTGAACATTCTGCTGTATTCTGTAAGCGAGTCTAAAATTTTACAACTAACAGAAAAGAAAAATAACAGAAGCAATTCCCTCAATCCGGGCTCCATCAAAAAGGAAATAAATCGAACAGAAATCAATGTCGCTTTTCTATTTTAATACAACGTCCATTGTCCGCCTGTATTTTCAATTCATGTCTGTTAAAATACGTCTTTGTGAGTCTGTATTGTAGAAAAGTTTTTTATTTTTTTTATAATTTTATATTTTTGTTTCCTTTATTATTGTTTTCATTGTCGTTGTTTGATGAAATAGAAAATTACTAGTGGTGATGCTACTAATAATAGTAGTAGTAGAAGTAGTAGTAGTTGTAATAATAGCAGAGTAATATTAGTAAGAGTAGTAGCAGTAGTAGTGTAGTAGAAGTAGTAGTAGTAGTAGTAGTAGTAGTAAATACTGTAATTATCATTACTTTTACTTATTTTTGTTGCTGTTGTTTTGTTGTTGTTGTTACTGTTACTATTGTTATTGGGTTTTTTTCTTCTGCAAGTAATAGTATAACTGCCCTTTTATTTCATTATTATTATTATTTTGTTTTTTTGTTTTGTTTGTTTTCTTTCTTTTTGCTGTGTTTGGGTGACCTATTTTATTTCAAGGTTTCTAAAAATTGTTTTTAAAATAATGTATAAACACTAAGTTTAACTAAAAAACGAATTAGATCTGCTTGTAAAGAAAGATATAGATATTTCTCTCACCTTTTTCTTCTCAAATTACCCATTTGTTTTAATTCTGTTTCCTTTTTTTTTCTTCTATTTATTTGCTATTTTCGATAAATATTGTTAATTCTATTATATATATATATATAACAGCTCAAACACACACACAGACACACAGACACATCACTCATTCACTCATTTATTCTCTCACTAACTCACTCACATATCCGCACACATATCAACAATGAACTGACGTCACAGGCCATCATATTCGTTAGCGCAAAATTGATCAGTCTTCTTTTACTTGCGGATTGTCGTAAGGTTACTATTTACATCTGAAATGTTAGAACAGTTTATTACGTCAACTGCACGCTTACGTCAAAAGATTTCTTAACGTTACCTCAAGTTACGACAGTTCTTACGTTCTGCACGACGTAGCCTGACTCAACGTACTTATCTTTTATTCACTACTGACCTGGTATCAGGGATATGACGTCAACGGTGCTCTGACGTCATAAGCCTACTTAAGGATTCCTCAGTTAAGAACATTCGTAGCACTAATCTCTTCTTGTACTTATATATATATATATATATATATATATATTATTGACAAAATTGTACTTTTCCGTTAGATATAAATGTCCAGCAGCGGGGATTGTGACGTCGGCAATCCGCTGACGTCACAGGTCATCAAAAAGGACATTACTTACAGCTAAATATTTTACACTTGAGTAGTTTTATTCGTCTCATCTGATTAATTTTGAGAAAAAGTACGGCAGACGAAAATAATTTCGTTTAGCTATCAGCTTGCTGTAAATAGATCAAAAGTAGGATTATGACGTCACCGAAGAGCTGACGTCACAAATCTTCTTAATTGCATTACACCTTAATATGAAACTTGTTCTTCTAATCTTATATTAAACATAACTGTAAGAAATATTTTGTTCTCATTTACTTACGACTAAAACAGGACAGGTATTATGACGTCATACAGTGACGTCACAGATCTTCTCAAGCTGTTGTCTTGGGTAACGACGAACTCGTTCGTTCGTAACTTTCCTGCCGTTCTATAAACAGCAATAAGACATTTTTTTTATTATTATTATTATTATTTTTTTTTTTATCTTCACAACTAATCACAAAAGTGAAGAAATCTACGATAAAACGACACGTGACAGATCGATGGACGGAACTCGCCGCTGTTTCTTTAAACAACGACATTACGTCAATTAAGACTTACGTCTTGAATCCGGTTAGACGCAAATACTGCTACGTTACGCTAATAATTAACGACAACCGGATTATCGGATTCGGACGCTGATCCCTTTAAATGGTTCATCGCGTGTTTAGAACGACGTTACGAAGATTTATGAAAAGTTTTTGTACGTATTAAAGAAACGAGATTTTCAGATCTGTCTACCGATAATTGTTTAAGACTTTCCGCAAAGGTAAAGGAAAGTGTGGTATGTCTGTAACAGTATTAGCAGATAATGCTCTCTGTTTTAAAATAACTCTGTCACAGATATATCGTGGAAGTTTCTGGTTCATTGTCGTTTCAGTGCAGCTGTATGTAGATACCGATATTAGTTTGGTTTGTCTGTATGTGAGTTTACTGTTTAATATTTATGGAAAGGTGAATGTGTATGTATGTATGTATGTATGTATGTATATACATATATATGACAAACGGACGTATACACAGACAAACGAACTTACACGATAACCAAGCAGTGACAGACATACTGACAAATGCATGTATGTATGTATGTATGTATGTATGGTATGTATGTATGTATGTATATGTAGGTATGTTTTGTATGTGAATGTATTTGTGTGTATGTTTTATGTATGTGTTTGTGTGTATTTTAAAAAAAAAAATGTATGCAAGGGCTGTAGGTATGTAATATGTATATAAACGATCTTCTTAATATCTACTCATATATTTACTAGTACAAATTAAACAAAAATAATAAAAATAATAATAATAATAAACCATAATAAAACAAACGAAATAAAGAAATAAACTTTCTTTTCTATTCATCCCACTTCGTTTACGCACACGCACACACACGCACACACACACACACACACACGCACACGCATCCAGCGACACGATCGACTCTTCCATCCACAAAAGGCAACTGAACCGCACGCAGATAAAAAAAAAAAAAAGCCGAAACGAGACGACAAAATGCCAATCTTGTTCTCGTGGCTTCGTCTCCACTGTGAAGAATTAACACTCGGACCACTAGCTGCTGGTTAAAGCTGCTTAACACACTCACACACACACAGACACACACACACACACACACACACACACACACACACACACACACACACACACACACACACACACACACATACACAGAGAGAATCTCTAACCGCTGGCACAATCCACTGTTTGACTGTAAAAACACGCGCGCGGCCTACACTTGACCTGAACCGAGAGATATTGATAATTTATTTACTCTCCCCTCCGCCATTTTCGGCAATCTCGTCACGAAATTTTTATTTTTATTTATTTTTATTTTATTTTTTTATTTTTTCTGAGGAATATCATTCGTGGAAACCGTGGCTGCGCTTGTAACAAGCAGACATAAAACGTTTTGAAAAAAAAAAAATCATCAAATTTAAAAAAAAAAAAAAAAAAAAAAATAAAAAAGCAGTATTATTTTTTCAACTCATCCTGTTCTCAATGAATCTTTTGGTTAAAGAGATTTTATTACTATTTTTTTTTTTTTTTTTTTTTATTTTTTATTATTATTCCTTTGGCGTTTTAGTCTGCTAAGCTACTACGTGTCCAGAGTTTCTCGTGGTTTCGATCGCTTCGTTTGGCGGTTGATATATTCAATTACTCTCGACCGCTCATTTCGCCGATAAGTGATGTCAAGCAACGAGGCAATCCATGCGGCTACGACGGCATGTTCGCACATTCAGATAGCGGACATTAGACCGTCGTTCACGACGACGTTGGCGACGAAGAGATGCTGCTTTTAGACAAATTAGATTGGTCGAGATGTTAACGATTGAGAAGTTTCTGAAGTGTTAGGACATTCATGTTCATCTAGTCTGCGCCGATTTTGCTTTTTTGTTACCGTTGTAGTCGTTGCTGTTGTAGTGTTGTAGATGTTGTTGTTGCGATGTTGCTGTTGCAGTTATTTTGTCGTCGTCGTGTCATTGTTGCTGTTCTAAATTATTTTAAATTACGATTATTATTATTTTGTCGTCGTCGTGTCAATTTTTATTGTTCTTAATTGTTGTTTTAAATTATTATTATTATTATTATTATTATTATTTATTATTATTATTATTATTATTATTGTTGTTGTGTCATTTGCTTATTCTATATATTATATATATATTTTATTTTTGTTGTTTTCTTCCCTCGTCATCATTTCTTCATTTTATTTACATCATCATCATTTTGGGTAGATTATTAATATTTTGGGGTCGATTATTATTATGATTCTGAAGAGTCGCCATTTTGACTTTTTTGCTACGGGATGCATTTAATCGCGGTTGCTGTTTTATTTTATTTCTTTTTTTGTCTAAATATGAATAAAACATGATTTAATTTTTTTAAAGCTCAGTCGTTTTATGGCGTCGCTCTATCCGATTTTCATTTACTTTTATGGTATGTTCTTTACTGTTTAAGTTATGTTAAGTGGAGGCGTACTGTCCTTCACACTGGTCTAAAAATAGTGACGGTGCTGGAATCTCATCGACTTACGTTTTTTTAAAATTTTTTGGTCTTAAAATCTGACCATACATCTGTTTATCTGTGTATCTAATTTTTACATATATCCGTATGTCTATTTATATTTATTCATTTATCAGTTTATCTGTAAATCATTCTCTCAGTTACAATAACAGACTTTTGAAAGTTTCACCAAATGAAAACGTATTGTTTAAAAATCTCAGAGAGAGAGAGAGAGAGAGAGAGAGAGAGAGAGAGAGAGAGAGAGAGAGAGAGAGGTCTGAAAAAGACAGAAAGTAGAAGAAAGAAAAATTTCTATAAAAAAAAAAAAAAAAAAAAAAAAAAAAAAAAAAAAGACAGAGACCACAGCCTCTATAACCTCTGAAACCCTATAATGGCTACTGATAAGTCAACGAATAAGTCCTATCACAGCTCGCACAAAGAAGTCATTGGTAGACAAAACACCAATAACAACCTTGAAAGACCTCTGATTAAAAACCAACGTTTCGCCGTTTCCCGCCATTCTTTGTATCGTCTGCCATTTGCAGGTACATCTGCACGGCACGTGGAGTCCGCGCGCATTAAAATATCAGACTCCAATGAATAGAGACTTGGAGGCCTCGCTGACTAGCGTATTAAACAGATTGCCGTGTCACAGAAATAGATCAACATTTTGTAAAAAAATTTCAATCTACGAAGCCCCGACTAGGACCACCGTATTCTGGCAAATAAAGGAACGGTGAATTACGTCGGGCTTTACGAATATATAGAGGATTATTTAGGAGGCGTCTGTCTATGACAAAATGTCTGTCTCCGTCGTGTTAACTCACCCAGTGTTTATGGCCCGACATCCTATCAATAAGATAAATTCTGGTTTGATTAAAAGCTTAGATTCTGAATTTCGTTATTTTCTTTTTTTTTTTTTTTTTTTTTCCGATGACGTCACTCCGCCGTTCTTTCCCGAGCGGAAATATTTTACGCTGTCTCGACAAACCGGCCGGATTATCTCGACTAAATATTTAACTGTTTAATTCTTGACGAAGTAGAGTATTAAATATATTAAGTAAATAAAGTTGAAAATTGTACCAAATCATGGTGAGATGCTACTTTAGCCATCCTTATTAGTACTAGTACTGTTCTTGATATGATCAACGTTACCATAGTTACTTGTAGTAGTAGTAGTAGTAGTAATAGTAGTAGTAGTAGTAGAAGAAGGAGTAGCAGCAGCTGTAGTAATAGTATAGGTAATAGTAGTAGTAGTAGTAGTAGTAGTAGTAGTAGTAGCATCAGCAGTAGTAATATAAGTAGTAGTAGTTGTACTCGTGGCGGTATCAGTAGTAGTAATAATAACAGTAGAAGCCTCAGCAGTATTAACAGCAGTGGTATAATAATTGTTGCTGTTGTTGCTGCTGCTGTTGTTTGTTGCTGCTGTAGTTAGAAGCCGTATAAGTAATCGTTGTTATAGTATTTGTAATTGTTGTCAGTAATTACAAGTAGCAGCTGTCGTTTCTACTGCTGTTATTAGAAATAGAAGTAATTTAATAACTATTTTTGTACTAATAGCTATTATTTATTGTTGTTGTTGTATTAATACTTATTATTTATTGTTGTTGTTGTATTAATAGTTATTAACAACAGTAGTAGTAGCAGTAGTAGTAGTAGTAGTAGTTGTTATTGTTGTTGTAGTAGTAGTAGTAGAAGTAGTAGTTGCTTCTACTATTTAAACTGTCGTAATACAAAACGAACAGAATCCCTTCTTTTTACAAAATATATGAAATGGAACGAAAATATCTTTTCTTCTAGTTAATTTTAGCTTCTTTGCGACAACGGATATCATTGTACATAATTTTCACCCGTTTTCCAGAATGTTCTTTCTAATGGAGCTCTTTATATAGATCTCGATTTTTCCCACGAGTTTTGTCCAAATGGAAAGAATGCCTGTCAGTGTGTGTGTGTGTGTGTGTGTATATATATATGTATGTATATATAATGTTCTCACTGTGAAACATTATACGGCCTTGGACACCAGGATGTGTTCGAGATTCCTCAGCCAGAACTATTTTTCCACAAAAGAACAGTTAATTTGTTTTTGCCAAACTAACGATCGTTTTCATTTAGCGCGGAACTCCAGATGGAATCTGGAACAAAAGCCATAATTGACTGACGAAGACGTCGTTGTTGCGTTAAGTGGCAGGCAGAATGTCGTGTATTTCACAGCGTGGTGGCTGTTGTAGTTCACTGACTACGTAGTAGCTGTTGTTGTTCTTGTTTTGGGGATAAAAGAATTTCCACTTGTGTTTTGTTCAACATGGTAATGAG
>CM022676.1:4663686-4666186 GCA_012295275.1 Chrysomallon squamiferum
CCTACTTGCTGTTATCACTGCGTTATTTCCCAATCTAACCACTGTGTCGTGTCTGTATTACGACACCCGTGATCTACAATTATCCAACTTATGAGAAGGTGTATATGAAAATTTTCTAATTGCTAATCGATAAGAGTTTCTATTTTCTTTCTGTATAATTTTGTTTATTATTTATTTATTTATTTATTTATTTATTTTATTTTATTTTATTTTATTTTATTTTTATTCCCATATCATCTTAATAAAACAATAAAAAAAAAATTTCATTAATAGGATACTGTTATTATTAATCTATCTTCTCTCATTGCTACTGCGTTACTTATCAATCAAACCAGTCCGTTTTACACGGTAGACCTGTTTTCTTTCTGCATCTGTGCCTTTAACGATTACACAATTTGTTTTATTATTATCATCATCATTATTATTATTCACACTAGCATTAACCGTTATTACCTAATTCCCTAAGACGCTGAAGTAAAAAAAAAAAAAAAAAAAAAAATGTATCTCTGTTAAGTAACACTCTTTACTCCAGTGTGTCATCGCCACCTCAGTTGACGTAACAAATGACGTAATTCATCACAGACGACATCAAAGCAATCCTGAAACCTCGAAACGTCAAAATCGGTCAGCGCGTTTGGGAACGAGGCGGCGGGCGGCCATTTGTCTTCCTTGCCCCACGCACCTCATATGACAACGCTTCGATCCCGGCGGTCGTATTAAAGTCGAAAAAGTTCCTCGGGAAAACCCGTCAACCGATGCCGAGAAGCGTACAGACCCGAGTTCTAAATTTTTTTTTTTTTTTTTTTCTACGTCATTTACGGACGCTGCAGAAATGTTTGATTGCCGCCTCGTTCCCAGCCTTCCCCTAGAGGGCGCGCATCTCCGTCGACGGGAGAGTCGTTCCGGTCACGGGTCCGGGCATTTTGATTACGAAGTTGACTTCGTCGATTCCCGTAACGCGCTCTGCGGACGCCACTTCTGGGCCCGAGCAAGAAGGGTCGTTATTCATCATCCAGCTCGGCCACGCCCACCAATGCACACACGGGGGCCCCCTGGGAGGGAGAGGAGAAGATTGTGTTGTATATTAATGATAAAGTGGAAAGATTTAGTTTCCATTCCGTTCCGTGAAAGATTAATTCGATCTTTCGTAGCTGCTGCATAATTTCTGGGACGTGGTTACAGCGGTGTGGAAATAGGGACAAATGGATGTGTACGTTGACAAACGGACGTATGTACTGACAGACGGGGACAAAAGCAGTGACATGCGACAGTATTATTTTTAGTATTATTATTTTACATAGATGCATATATGCGTGTGCGTGCGTGTGTTTACGAGTGTTTGTGATTGTGTATATCCATGTATGTTTATTTGTATGTATATATGTATGTATGTATGGGAATGTGTATATGTATATATGTACGTATGTATTTATGTATGTATGTATGTATAAATGTATGTATGTATGTAGGTGTGTGTATGTACATATCTGTGTGTATGAATATTTCACCAGCCTTCGTTTCTATTCGTTTCTCTTCACTTTTGATCCGCAAAAAATTATTTTCGTCAAACTCCGTCAACAATCGTAACACAACGCTTACATTAGTGTTCTTCGGAACCTTTCGTTACTCGGCGTCACAACGTTTCAACTGATCCTCTCGATCTGTCAGATACGTCACAGTGACGATAAAGCAGGCGATTACGTCAGAGCAGGTTTCAAACGGCTGCAAGTCGCGGTCCGTAACAACCATACAAATATTTGCAGTAAAATAACCCCAGCTATGGTAACCGGGTTTGTTACAAACTTGCACTGTTTGCTCGATGTGTTTACAAATATTGAATTTGGCGAATTGCAAAACGGGGTAATTTTGTCCTGTTGAATGCAACGGCACGTTTTAAGACCCCCGCTAGTTTCCAGTGTGTGCCGATAACGTCTTACGTTCTGTTGGAGTTCGTTATACGAAGACGCGGTTTTAACACCGGCCAAGACGTAAAAAAAAAATGTGGAAGTTTTGGAAAACTACCTTAGGGGGCATGTAATTAATTATAATCGAGAATTTAATTAAACGTTTAGAGAAATTTTATGTTTCTTAGAGATTCCGGGGAAAAGAAAAGAATTAAGAATGGATTTTTTTTTTTGTTTTTTTTATTTTATTATTATTATGATCTTGTTTGTATCCTTATTTATTTATTCATTCAGTCATGCATTTATTTATTTATTTATTTATTTATTTATTTATTTACTGCCATTTGTTTTGTTTTGTTCCCTTTGTTTAATTGTTAATGTTGTGGTATTTGCATTCGCTGCCAGTATTATAATCATAATAATAACAATAACAATAACAAAATCAATAACAAGAACAATAATAGTAGTAGTAGTAATAGTAGTAGTAGTAGTAGTAGTAGTAGTAGTAGTTGGTGGTGGTGTTGTTGTGCTATAGTAATAAGCGATTAATCTTCTACAGTTGTATATTAGTATAAGACTATACTAATTTTAAAGAC
>CM022676.1:4671186-4673686 GCA_012295275.1 Chrysomallon squamiferum
CTCTCTCTCTCTCTCTCTCTCTCTCTCTCTCTCTCTCTATCTCTCTCTCTCTCTCTCTCTGGCTCGCTGAAGAACTGATTAAGTAATAAACCGCCAACGTTTGTGTGTATTTTGATAGCTTTGTGTCGAATTAGCAGTTTAATGTTTTGTGTGTCATACAAAATAATTTCCTGTCCAGACAAAACATTTCTTTTCAGAGAGGAAATTCGAAATTTAATTTCTTTCATTTTTCTTTAATTTCTTTTTTTTTCTTTTTTTTTTTTTTTTTCTTTGTTTCTTTTTTTTGTTAGCAGTATTGAAAACGGTACCAAGAAAATGTCGTTCAGGTTATTCACGTGTTTTTAATTTCATCAGAAGAAAGGTCAGAATAGATTTCACTGATTAAGAACGACAAAAAAAAATTACATTTTTTTTTTTATATATAAAGTACAGGAAAGACGGTGATAGGATTTACGGACGAATAGATGAATGGATGGATGGCTGAAGCAATGATAGATAAACCAATGGAAGGAAGGATGGATGGATGGATGGATGAATGAATGAAGGAAAGACATTAGGGAGGGAAGAATAAATTGATAGACATACGTAGAGATGGGTGTATGGGATAGATGTATGGAGGGATGGGGAAGGGGAGTTTTGGATGAATAAATCGATGGAGGAATGAATGAAAGGAGAAGAGAAAGAATAAACTGATGGACGGATGGAGAGGTAGGAACTGACGGAAGAATGGAATAATAATAATAGGATGGATGTATACAGAGATAGATGAATTGGTGACTAAATGGATGAAAAGATAAAACTGATGACGTGTCGATATATATATATATATATATACAAAGTGATCAATACACAACAATACATCAAATTATTACCAGTCGATGAATTAGGGACACAAGGAACACATAGATGGACATACTGACAAATTAGAATACACATTTGTGAAATTTGTCTCCCTGTTGTGATAACAACAGAGCAGTGATGAAGCAAACCTGCAGTCAAAACAGTTTTACGTCATAACAGGCCAGTGACGTGATAGGGCAATGTAGTTTAGTACATTTTCGTCACAGCAGGCATAAAGCAATGTTAGTTTATGAGAGGCCAGAGAAGAAAAAAAAAAAAAAAGAAATCATGTCATTATAAAACAATCACGCATTATTGTCAATATAATTTAAATTTATATTTTTATATTTTTATTTATTTATTTATTTATTTATTTATTTATTTATTTATTTACTTAATTATTTATTTATTTTAATTTAATTTTTTAATATGGTAAAAAAGTAGTGTTATAAAGGTTTACGTCATGAGAGCCGAATAATGGGAAACATTTATGTTGTCATGACAATTCATCTTAAATATACCAAATAACGAATTAAACTGTGGTATGTTACGTAACGAAAGTCAATAAGGTGCCAGCCAGTGTTGTCATACTTTTACGTCATAACAGGCTAATAACGACACGACTTTACGTCACGATAGGTCACTTACGATGGAAGTCGTCTGTGTCACAAATTTACGTCATAACAGGCTAATAACGACACGACTTTACGTCACGATAGATCACTTACGATAGAAGTCATAACAGGCGAGAGACAGCACATGTCATAAAAGTTATGTTACGGCACGAAGCATCTCTGTAATAAATGTACGTCATAACAGGCAAGCAACGGTACAAGCCTATGCTATTTATATGTGTCAGAACAGGACAATAACCATACAACCCTGTTTATCGTACAATCATAGTTTATGACACGTGAATAATAATCGATCAGTTACAAATTTACGTAATAACAGGCCGCTGACGACAGAAGCCTGTACCATAACCGTTTTACGTCATAACAGACCTATAAAGGCAGAAACCAGAATCACCACGACAAAAAAAAACACACGTCAAAACAGATCGTTAAGGAGCAAGACAGTATTATTGCAATTAACGTCTCAATAAAAACGACAAAGCAGCGATGTTATAATTATATACATCACAGCAAGCCAATAAAGGAACACACTATAATAAAAATATATATATACGTCAAGAGTCTAGAGACAGGTTAAACCAGTACAGCCTAAACTACTGCTCTCGTCGATGGCTGTAATTCTTCTACGAGAAACACACGTATTTCCGAGCTATCGATTCGTCACTGCTGGGCTCGATAAACCGTTTGACAGGCGCACCAGATTCTGACATCACGAAGCGCGAGAATGCTGAGCAGTTATGACTGTTTCTCGGTCCATCGGAATCAAGCGAATTGAACAATTGCAGCGGAATGGTGTTAAAGAACCTGTTAAAAGCGCCAACGTTCTGAAAATAGCTTTATAACGGTTTTAATCGTGTCGCCTGACTGAGAATAGCAGACTCTCGGTTCGAATCTCAGAAACGGAATACATTTTTTTTTTATTATTTATTATTATTTTTGTTGTTATTATTATTATTATTATCATTATCATTATTATTATCAACATCATTATCATTATTATTGCTACCATTATTATCATTATTATT
>CM022676.1:4676186-4691186 GCA_012295275.1 Chrysomallon squamiferum
CAAATATACACACACACACACATATATGTGTGTACGTCTGTACGTATATATTTAAACGTTATAACACATATATATATATATATGTACGTCTGTGTGTATATGTTTCTGTATGCCTGTGGTCTAACTAGAAGTATTTACTCTTTCTTTATCACTTTAAATAGACACAAATATTTCCAGTAAAAACATACACACTTATCATTTACAAATATCATTAATATCTGACAAAAAAATAAATAACAACCGACGTAACCAAAAAATAAAAAAATAAACAAAAATGACTGTATTTCGCACAGGCGCCGTAATAATAATAATAGAAATAACATTTAAACATCAGAGATTTTCTAAATGGTGAAACACTTTTTTTGCAGGGTTATTAGAACCGTTTTACTCGTTGTGTATATCACAAGTGTTATGGAATCCCAGAACATTACCCAGTGAAAATAAATAACGACTAACATTCATTGCCAAAGACCAGACCGATATATCTCAGTTTATTCCACGCGTTTGTTTTGATTTATTTAACCTGAAGTGTCGACGCGTCTTCCTAAAGTATTTAATGTAAATATACTGCATGTGCCATATAGCGTTTACTCAACAAAACAAAACAATATATATATGTATATATATACACATTTAAAACAAAACAAAAAAACACTTCCCTAACATCCTCATTCGATAAAAGATAAAGTAACAGCAGCAACAAGAACAACAATAATAATAGTAATAATAATAATAATAATAATAATAATAATAATAGATATAAACATTAAACAAATTATATATGTATGTATATATGTGTGTATGTATGTATGTGTATGTGTGTTTATATATATAATGTGTATATGCGTGTATGTATGCATCTGTATTTATGTATGTGTGCGTGTGTATATGTATATATATATATGTATGTATGTCTTTATGTTTGCATGTACGTATGTATGTATGTACATATGTATTTATGTATTTGTGCATGTATGTATGTATGTATGTATGTATGTATGTGTGTGTGTATATAATTGATGTGTGTATATGTGTGTTCCGCAAATTCATCTTATTTTCCACTGCAGTACGGTAAAATTCTGTTCAATACATCTAGTTTCCTAAATTTTACTTTCTCGCTGTATTCATAACTGTAACCAGACCTTCAGCTGCATATTATTATTAATATTATCATCATCATTATTATTATTATTATTATTATTATTATTATTATTATTATTATTATTATTATTATGACAGGGCAAGCTCAGTGCCTGCCAGAGCAGTTGATTTAATAACATTAATCGAAAAGGTAATATTTATTCCGACGCCATGTTTGTTCCGTTTCTAAATCCGGACCAATCACATATCGGGACAGTTCCCCGAGGCGCGCACTTCGACTCACGTCAGGTAGCAAAACCAATTGTAATTTTTATTTTTCTCGTATTAACGCCGTCACCTCGCTAGACCGGCATCGGTGTCATAACTGTTTTCCGACAGAAGCCGCGGCCGAGGCCGAGGCCCTCCCGTGAAGCGCATCAAAATGCCTGGACCGCAGTTGAGGTTAGGCAGAGCCGGGCTAGAAGAATATTTATTGCGAATTACGATAGACAATGACGTTATCGATTTGTCGACGAACTCATGTCCTTGGTGACAGGCTCAGGAGAAATCGGTTTAGATAGCAAATGGTGTTTCCCTTCGCCTTTTCGTCTGGATGCGGTTAACAGCTAGTTATTTCCTCCTTTATATTGTGACGCTCCTCATTCGGAGGAAGAAAACTAGATTTGGTTACTTCTTTCAGAATATTTCTATTCTATTACTTCTTTCAGAATATTTCTATTCTATTACTTCGTTGTATTTTTTTTTAGTATTTTTTTGTTTTTTTTTTTTTTTTTTATTTCATTCATTCATTCATTCATTTAGTTATTTAATTAGTTATTTATTTATTTATTTATTTATTTATTTAGTTATTTAATTATTTAGTTATTTCGTTATTTACTTACTTATTCTTTTGTTGATTATCTGTAACTTCATTTGCATCCTTTTTTCCCTTTTTTTTGTTGTTTTTCTTTGCTCTAAAATTGGCTCGTGAAGTCATGAATTACGTCTTAATTAATGATTAATTATTGTAAAACATTTCTCTTTTTTAAGGGTCTCAGTCTATATATCCATTTAATTATTTATCTGTATATCTAACGATGTGTTTATCTATCTATCTCTCTGAATGTATTATGTCTGTCTGTCTACCTACCTATCTATGTATCTACCTAAATTGTATGTATAATTATATCTTGATATCTCTCTCTCTCTCTCTCTCTCTCTCTCTCTCTCTCTCTCTCTCTCTCTCTCTCTCTCTCTCTCTCTCTCTCTCTCTCTTCTCTCTCTCTCTCTCTCTCCCTCCCTCCTTCCCTCTCTCTCTCTCTCTCTCTCTCTCTCTCTCTCTCTCTCTCTCTCTCTCTCTCTCTCTCTCTCTCTCTCTCTCTCTCTCTCTATCTATCTATCTATCTATCTCTCTTCTTCTTCTTCTTCGTCTTTTTCTTCGTCTTCTGAACGTTTTCAGCTCGATTTCTTTTCAACCAGTTTCGACTTTCTCTTTCTTTTTCTTTTTTCTCTTTTTCTTTTTTTTTTCTTTCTAAAATAACTCGCTAGCCAACGGATGAAATACTTAATAAAAGATACGACAAGAAGCCGACGATAAACCGTTCCTTATCCTTCATCGCTAAAAATATTCCACAAAAAAAAAATATATATATATAAAAAAATAAATAAATAACACAACAAAAAACAAAAAAACAAAAAGGCTTTAGAATAATGGCCGCTGTTTTGCGTCTCCCTCTTGTCTTTCGTTCCAGTAACTTTCTCCGCGATCAGATGACCTTAAAAGTCTTGTTTCTCATTTTCATTAATTAATTGTCAATACGTTTGTTTCCTTGTCTGGTTTCCGCCGAACATGATTAATCAGACCAGTTTTTTTTTTTTTTTTTTTTTTTCTCAGTCGAGTTCCCGACAGCAGAACGAAATGAACACTTGATAAAACTGATGATAAAATAGTTTGGCGAGTTAATCATCACAAGATACAGTATTTCGTGTCTCGATATCTCAGCGTCTGTGTGTATGTATGTATGTGTGTGTGTGTGTATGTATGTGTGTACTGATGGATGGATGGATGGATGAATTGATGAATGGATGGACATATCTATATATCTATTAATCGCCCTCTCTGTATATATATATATATATATATTCTATTATCTGTTTGTGATCTATATTCACAGTTTTTACTCTGTTTTTCTTAGTCTCTAGTTGTTGTTTTTTCTTCTTTTTTTGGTCTCTCTCTCTCTCTCTCTCTCTCTCTCTCTCTCTCTCTCTCTCTCTCTCTCTCTCTCTCTCTCTCTCTCTCTCTCTCTCTCTCGCTATCCCTCATTTATCTCTCTCTATCTCTATGTCTATCTAGCTCTCTATCTCCTTCTTCTCTTCCTCTCTCTTTCTCTCTCTCTCTCTTTCTCTCTCTCTCTCTCTCTCTCTCTCTCTCTCTCTCTCTCTCTCTCTCTCTCTCCCTTTCATCTCTGTCCCTATCTCACATCTCACCTAAGGACATTCCTTACGCACTTTTATCATGTTTTTTCTAAAAACAGATGTTCCCTGCTTGCTTTCTCCTTCAGATCTCTTTCCATTTAAAGATTGCTTTCATTTTTATCTTTCTTAAGGCTAATTATATTATATCCTCTGTTTTTCTATTTTCGACCAATATTAACATAACAACTACTGGTCCTTTCTGCGTTGTTTTTTCTATTTATTTATTTTATTTTATTTTAAATTTTGACGATAATGTTCACAAGTTTCATATTACAAATACTAAATGATCTGAACATCTGATATAATCAAATTTTTAATTAAACATGTATGTTCACGCATACGTGTTTTATTTATTTATTTATTGTACGTGTCTCTCTCTCTCTCTCTCTCTCTCTCTCTCTCTCATTCTTTTCTCTCTCTCAGTTCTTACTTCTTTTTTTCTTTTCTAAAACAGTTCTTTTCTTTTTTTTTGCCTACATCTTTGATTTCATCTTTTTTTTTTTTTTTTTTTCTTTTTTTTTTTTTTTTTTTTTTATTATTGTTTTTTGTTGTTTTTGATACTTTTTATGGTTATTTTTTTTTTTTTTTTTTTTTTTTTGTTATTATTAATTTTAAAATAACGATCACACCTGAATAAAACTGCTGCACCTAACGGAATTTGACAACTAAACGCTTTTGATGTATACGCCTATTTCTTGCTAATTTAAAAGTACAAAAGAATGTTCCTATTTTGGTTTGAAAGCTGCCTTCTTGTACTAAGTGATGGATATACCCTAGGAAAAAAGAAAATATATTACCCGGGAAAAAAGTTTTATGAAAAACGAAAGAAACAGAAATACACTTTTATTGCTTTTTATTTATTTTTATTTTTATTTTTATTTTTTTTTGTTCTCATTTTCTCTGTCACTCTCTTTCTCTTTCTCTCTTTGTTTCTCTCTCTTTATTTCTCTTTCCTTCTTTCTCTCTCGTTTTATGTCTCTCCTTTTTCTGTCTCTCCTCTTTATCTTTCTTTTTCTCCTTTCTCTTTCTTTCTCTCTTTCTTCATTAAATTTCTTCGTTGTTTTTTTGTGTTTTTTTTTGTTGTTGTTTATTGTTGGGTTTTTTTTGCTCTGAAAAAAAAAAGGTTGCGTCACTTATTTCATTTTGTGAGTATTCAATCATTATCTGTCATTACGTTCATTCAGTATATTAAACTATTAATTTTCTGTTCGTACGAAATAAACAACAACTAAAAAAATGTGCAGAGAAATCGAAACATTTCTTTTTTCTCTCCTATCATTAGAAAAGAAAAAAAAAATGTAATAAAAATTAAATGAAATACAATAAAACATATCAGTAAAGTAGGATTTATTGAAAAATAAATAAATAAATGGGAAACTGTACTTGCGAGAACTCAGTTCAAGAGTGATTTTTTTATTGAAGAAACATTAAATTTTATTGTTATTATTTCTTGTATTTATTATTCCTTTCGCTTGTTTTCATTTTCATTTTTTTTTCTTTGTTTCTGATATTTGTTTTTTTCCTTATTTTCCTTCTTTTTTTTTTTTTTTTTTGATTTCTTTTTTTTTTTTTTTTTTTTTTTTTTTTTTTTTTTTTTTTTTTTTTTTTTTTTTTCACTCCGGCCTTTTTTTTTTTCCTATTTTATTTCTTATTCCTTTCGTTTCTTTTATTATTCTTTCTTTTGTGCTTTTCTTAATTTATTTATTTATTCATTTATTCATTATTTTTGAAAAAAAACGTTAACGAAATAAAGAAATAGGCCTACAGATTCAATAAACTAAAAAAAAACCCTTGGTTAAAATATATATACCTCAATGCTTAATGTTCGTTTCTGAAGAGTGCAAGACTATAGGATCGGTTCTTCATTATGCCTCTACTGGTTTAACGTCCGTTCCAACCAAAGCTCCAGAACTAGTTTCTCAAATTCCCGCACATCTATTTTCACATCTGTGAGAAGGTTTATTATCAAAATATTGCTTCCTGCTAATTAAAAATAGATATGATGTCATGTAACTGAACAGTATGAGTGACGTCAATTAACAGTATTCAAGACGTCATTTGATCATACATATAAACCATTTGCATGACGTCAGGCATTCATGTCTATGACATCATGTAACCACGTATGTATAATATGAACGTCGTTTAACCGTGTATATGACGTCATAAAGCCTTACATATCATGCATATTAAAATGTGTCGAGTTGGTCATTAAACGAATTATTTATTAATTTTATTCGGAGCATACAGACTATGACGTCTTCAGATCCTAACATCGTTATAATATTAATCTCTGTATTAAAAGCTCTTTGGAACGTAATTATTCTTCGCTGCTGTTATTTCCGTTCGTTTCCAGTACACAGTTTTGATTCGTATAACTAATGAAATATTTTTATTAATTATTGTTATTGTTAATTGTATTTGTCTGGTACCGTGTGAAGAGAGTGTTTGCCCATTAATGACTGTTTTAATATTTCATAAGTAAAAATATCGGGATTGAATGCTAGATGTATTTGTTTGTTGTTGTTGTTGTTGTTGTTGTTCTTGTTAGTGTTGTTGTTGTTGCTGCTGCTGCTGCTGTTGTTAGAATACGTGATCTTTGATAACAAAATTACACAGAGGAATGTCATTTTCTTTTTGATTGTGTATGTATGTGTGTGTGTATGTGTGTGTGTGTATGTGTGTGTGTGTGAGAGAGAGAGAGAGAGAGAGAGAGAGAGAGAGAGAGAGAGAGAGAGAGAGAGAGAGAGAGAGAGAGAGAGAGAAACCTAGACTGATGGAGAGAAAAACTAAATGAAATAAAGAAGAAAAATTTAAGAAAATAAAAAAGGAAAGAAAACATTAGAAAAAATACAGAATATGGAAAGAATGGAGAGGAAAGAATGAAAAACGAAAATAAGAAACAAAGAAAAAACTAAAGAAAAAATTACGGATAGAAAAAAAAAAAGAAAACAGAATTTAAAAAATAAAAAAAAAAACAAAAAACAAAGGGAAAGTCAAGGTCCTAAAGATTAACAAAGCAAACAAAAAAAACAACACAAAGACTCTAAACGTTAAGCACAAAACCAACAACACAAACATTTCACTTAAGTAGAAGCGAACGTAACGAGAGCACGAAATGATGGCGTTATTAACTGCGTTACATGCCAAACAGAAACTTGTAACTCCTTTTTATCTTTACATTTGTCAAAAATGTTGTCAGAACCTTAATAAGAATTACCGTATTGATTTGCGCTTGAGAATATCGTTTCAACAGTGTGTGTGTGTGTGTGTGTGTGTGTGTGTGTGTGTGTGTGTTTTTTTGTAGAGAAATTTGTGCAAGAGATTTCTCTGTTTACACAAAGAGTTTCGTTCGCGAACAGTAAGGTTCTTGCGATCCGTTATTAAGCTTGATGAAGAGGCTAGAGAGGGGGGAGAGGGAAAAAAAGATATATGTATTAGGAGGAGATATTTATGGAGGAGTTTATTGTGAAATATTTTTGGATAATGTTAACGAGGTCGTTAAGACTGGATGTTGAAAGCTGATGATTCCCTTAATGGGGAAAAGATGAAAAGATGAAATGTGAGAGAGTTGGGGGGGGAGGAAGGGATGCAGGTGGCCGAGGTAGAGTGAGGTAGATTAACTCAGAGTGGTGGGGGGGGAGGGAGGGAGGGAGGGAGGGAGAGAGAGAGAGAGAGAGAGAGAGAGAGAGAGAGAGAGAGAGAGAGAGAGAGAGAGAGAGAGAGAGAGAGAGAGAGAGAGAGAGAGAGAACGAAAAAATTATAATTAATATTTCTAAAATTAATTCAGAGAAAGAGAAAGAAATAGTTGAGCAAATAACAGACACGCAGTCAGAAAGAAACATTGATATTCAGACAAACAGGCTGACAGACAGTATTCATACACAGACAGAGACAAAAAACAGAGAGACGAACAGAAATAAACACATGTGCAGACGTTTTCTTGAACGCAGAACTTATCATAATGCATATCAGTAAATTCAAGCAAATATATTACTCACAACTAATAATACTAGCAATAGTAATAATAATAACAGTAGTAATAGTAATAGTAGTAGTAGAGTAGTAGTAGCAGCGGTAATAGTAGTAAGTAGGAGTAGTAGTTGTTGTTGTACTTAATACTAATAATGGAGAGAAAGGCAGAGGACGATTAGAGAGAGAGAGAGAGAGAGAGAGAGAGAGAGAGAGAGAGAGAGAGAGAGAGAGAGAGAGAGAGAGAGAGAGAGAAAAAACTAAAAAAAAAAAAAACTAGAACATAATAATAAACCCTATACCAACACACTAACATAATACTAACCCACGCTACACGTGTAGGTAGATACACATCTCTCATTTTCTTCAGCTGTGTTTTCAATTTGTTTCCCTTCCTGCCCGGTGATCGTTGCATTTGTGTCCGCGCGTGAAGTTATCACATTGACGTTTTATGACGCAGACACACACGCTGGCGCTGTTATAAAAAAAAAAAAAAAAAAAAATGTATTTCTAGGTTTTTAATATGCATATCGCGTCTGCGGGCATAACGAGTCTCTGTCTCGCTTCGTGACGTAGCAGATTTCATCAAAGGTTAGAATGACGTCATTCCGTTTATGAGGCAGAGAAATTCTCTCGTAGTAGAATTAGCGTGCAAAAGATTAACCGCACACAAGACATGTGTTTGCATCGTTTCTTTGTACAGGCTGTTCGTTTTATTAGAGCAGCTGGTGCTGTTGTTGTTGATGTTGTTGTTGTGGTGGTGGTAGTTGTGGTGCTAGTGGTGGCGGTGATTATGGTAGTGTTGTTCTAGATTTTTACGTGATGCTGTTTTCCTTTTTCTTCATTTTCATTATCATTATCACTATTACTACTACTACTGTTATATTTATTATCATCATGATTATTATTATTATCATCATTATCATTATCATTATTATTATTATTATTATTATTATTATTATTATTATTATATTATTATTATTATTATTACAGACGTATGTGCATGTCTCTGCATCTGTGCGCATGCGTGCCCACAAGCTCCATTCGTGAAACCGCAATAAATATTTAATTAAGAATAAAAAATGTCAAAAGGGAACTTACTTTTTCACAATACTATTATTACGTACGTAATTACATTATGACGTCATAAGCCGGAGTAACGCTATTTATTTGGAAAGAACGTTCGAAAACGCCAGTTTGGCGTATGTTGAAATGAAATGTTACTGAAAGAAGCAATAGCTACAACAAAAAGAGAAAGAAAAGAAGGCAGCAACGGATGAAATAAAGACTGACAGAAGAATGAAAGAAAAGAAAGGAAGGAAGGAATTTAGAGCTTTCTTCAAAAAGGTTGGATATATGTAAATATATAAAATTGATGCTTCGACATAACTTGAACTGATGTTGATGATGATGATGTTATCTACGAATGTTGATGACTACGATAAGTATATTGATGATCATCATCAGCTATGATGATGATAGCGATAATTAAGATCATCTTAATAATAATTATAATGATAATAACAAATAACGATTAATACTAAGGATAATAATGATAAAAGCCTTAACAATGGCATCACTCATCACTTACGATTTTAACAATGAATATTACAAATGATGATTACGAGTTATGACGATAACGATGATGTTGATTACGACGAGGATCAAGATGCTGACGACGACAATCAACTCTCAGTTAAGTATACATAAACCCAACCTTCCTCTTCCGCGTTATAAAAGGGATTACATGTTTTTGTCTCGAGAATTCTTCTTACGTTGTTTTTAAAAGATCTTTGTTGCTTTTTCTCGAAGTGTACTTACTGCCACGAATTTCAGTTTTCTTCATATTTTCTAACTCGACTATCGATTTGTGAAGAATTCCTCAAACAAAAGAAGCAGAATTATAAAAACGAAAGTAAACATGACATTTTCTTAGTCCATATTAAGAGCGGAACAAAGAAACGGTTCTGTTTTTTTTGTTTTTTTTTTTAGTGGTAAGTGGCGTGTGGCGTTTGTTATTTATATGTACATTAATAAATACATTTATAGTTACAAACGTAAATATGTACATTCCTACATACGTACGAACGAAAATACATACATGAATACATACATGAATACATACATGAATACATACATGAATACGTACGTGAATACATACATGAATACGTACGAACGAACATACTCACATGTACATAACTACATACATACATACATACGTAAAAATACGTAAATGTTTGCACACTTGTACATGCATACTTACATAGAGGTATACATTCAGTCATACATACATACATACATACATAGATATATACATACAGGCATACATACCTATACACACATATGTATACATAAATACATACTCACGTAAATACACGCATATATACACTCACAGACACACACACACACATACATACATACAGATATATATATATATATATATATATACGTCAGTACATATTGGGGTATTAATGTACATCATTTTAAGATATCAATATATGAAATAGTAGCGACAGTAAGAGTAAAGATATTAGCAATTGTTGTTGTTGTAGAAGTAGTAGTAGTAGTATTTTGGACTAATCATGTAATTGTAACAGTAATGGTAGTAGTAGTAGTTGTTCTTGTAGCCATAGTAGTAACAGCTGAAGTAATCGTTGCAGTAGTCTTAGTAGTAATAGTTGTAGCAGCAGCGACACCATCAATAATAGTACATTTCACATAAAATGACTGGAAAAGTTCATCCAGTTGACCGAGTACGTTACACTTAAAAAATGCACTGTAATTTTGTCAGCGGATCTCTGGTGATTACGGAACCGCTGTACGGCACTACAAATATCAATGGATGCTTGATTGCGTAGTATAAATAAGAGCTTCATGTTTTGATTGCATTTTCAGTGATGTTAGCCAAATATCTGCTGTTCTTTAATAACATTTTTCAGTGACTTTCATCATTACAATTTATTAACAGGAAGGAAATGAGGCAGACTTTACTTTTTTTTTTTTTTTTTTTTTTTTTTTTCTTCTTTTCTCGGAAACGGAAGTCTCGATAAATAGGTCCGTATCTTTATTCAAGCTGAATTTAAATTGCTGGCATTATAATCAAGACCTTTATCGTTTTCCACTTTTTTGTTCATCAAGGAGCTGAAAAGTACTGAAATATAATAATGATTTTTTTATTATTATTGTAACTTTTTTTTAAAGATTTTGTTTTTTTTAATCTAAATGCTGCTGAAAACAGATCTTTAAATAATAATAGTAATAATAATAATCATAACAAAATAATAATAATAATAATAATAATAATAATAATAATCAGCGAAATGAAATGCCATCTAGTTCATATCAGACAACATCTGCAAAAAAATATTTTAAATCTCAGGATTATTTTTCCTCAGTGAACTCCTTCGGCTTATTTCCCGATCTAATCGGCTCTGTACGCCTGATTAACCGAAGAACACGACATATGTTTTTATATATATGCATTTCAAAAATATTCTTTCTGTTAACAGCAAAAACATATTATGTGGAGTATCTTGAACGGCATTTTGCCTTCGAGGTTCCTGAACGACAATTTGCATTCGGAGCATCCCGAACTGCAATTTGCTTTCGGAGCATCCTGAACGGCAATTTGCATTCGGAGCATCCCGAACTGCAATTTGCATTCGGAGCATCCTGAACGGCAATTTTGTTTTCGGAGCTGCCCGAATGGGATGTTGCCTTCATATCGTTATTAAAAATAAACAAAAGCATTCGTTTAATACTTAATACCCATTAGTAGCGAAAGTGCATCTGAATCTCGTTTAACTACGGATTGCTTTAAAACTCTCCGGTATCATGACACTTCTGAGGTAATTAACGCAGGGCGTTTACGACGAAGCAACAAAACGAAAATTTCTACTTGCTTCGTGACGTCCGTACTTTTATTAACAAGTTTCCTTGCGAAACGTAAACAAATCAGAACGTTGTTATTACTTTATACATGACAGATGGCTCGATTCATTAACGACTTTGTAATAAACTTGAGGACAAAACAGATCGATGATTATTTACTGCCGTATGAATTTCATTTATTTAAATGTGATATTTACATATATAGATATATATATATATTATTTATAACACACGGTGATAAATTTACCTGAGTATCACACCATGATTCCTTTTTCTTCATTGGCGAAGTTCTCAAGGTTTTCGGTTGAATTTGTCCCGTGTCAGATAAGATCGTAATATTAAATACAATCTGTCGGCAGGGAAATAGTTTTTATTTTATTTTATTTTTTTTATTTGTTTTTACGATAAAACTGTCGAGCGAATGAAAATGTTTTTTTGTGTGGTTCTTTTAGACCGTTTGTTTAACCCTTCTCTTTTGTTTGTTTGTTTGTTTGTTTTGTGTTTATTTGGTTTATTTTGTTTTATTTGGTTGATTGTTTGTTTGTTTGTTTGTTTGTTGTGTGTTTGTGTTCGGTCATTTTTGTATTGCCTTATTTAATTTAGTTATTTACTTACTTACGTATCTGTCTATCTATCTGTTTATTCATTTATTTATTTATTTATTTACTTATATATTGATATATTTGTTTATTTATTTACTTACTTGCTTATTTAATTGTTTATTCGCTAATCTATTTATTTATTTATTATAATTTTATATATGAAACGTCTTTTTCTTTTTTTTTTGTCTATTCACACACACACACACACATACATACACACACACATTCACCAGCAAAAAATCATCATCTATGAATACGTATTTAGCCAGATTTGCAAATCAATAGCGAAAATAATAGAATAGAAAGAAAAACTACGATAACACTATAAGCACGGGCTCGTCCCCAAACCCAGGAGATCTGTGTCTTTGAGTCCAGATTTACCGATTACAATATTACGTCTGACACAACGACTTCTGACTCTCATTTCGTACTTACTGACTTTGTTATATCAATTGTATGTCACGTAAGAGACATAAGAACGCTTTAGTATAGGTAATTGTAAAATATGAAATAAAAAATAAACGAATACAGGGTTGAGTAATTTAATATAATTGATCGAAAATAACAACTGGGAAAAAAAAAAAAAGAATCGAAAAGAAAATGGTAGCGTAATTTTATAAATTTACCGAAAAAAAACCTTCATTAAAATTGGAATTTAAAAACGAAAAAAAAAAAGACGAAAGGAGAATGGTGCGGAATATTAATTAATTAGTATATTAACTGGATTGAAAATATGAAATTAAAAATTGATTTATTAAATGAACCATGTTAAAATAGGTATTAATAAAGAACGAAAAAAGATTGTTATATTAATAATATAATATGAGTGACCAGATCAAAACCAGGAATTAAAGAATCGAAAATAAAATGTTATATTAATTTAATAAAGTAAGTAAATTTAAAAAAAATGTATTAAAAAAGAATGGAAAAGTAAGTGCAACACACACACACACACACACACACACACACACACACACAGAGACAGACAGACACACAGTCACACACATAAAGTCTTATATATATGTCCATACAAATATATATAAGTGCATGCACGCACACACTGTTGCATACTTATACTCAATTCAACCGTTACTAAAACCAATATTACTCAGTACATCCGTTACGCATCAGTACGTTTTATAGAAAATATACAACATGCAAAGTTATCGAATCGTGCAAAGAACAATAGCTTTCTCTTCTGCACGTTCTAAATAAATAATAGTAATAAATGAAATTGTTGAAAACTTTTTTTTTTTTTTTTTATTTATTATATTACACAAAGGACTTGTGTTATGGATTTAAAAAAAAAATAATATATTAATTAAATTGAAACAAACAAACAAAAAATGCTCTTGTCAGTATGTCAGTTTTGTTATTGCTTTCCGTAGAACTAGAGTGTAAAACAGGTTTTTTTTTTTTTTTTTTTTCAAATCGTTCAATATTGACAGGAGAGAGAGAGAGAGAGAGAGAGAGAGAGAGAGAGAGAGAGAGAGAGAGAGAGAGAGAGAGAGAGAGAGAGAGAGAGAGAGAGAGAGAATTATGAAAAAATGGGGTTAGAGAGACAGATAAAGAGAGAGAAACAGAAAGATAAACATGTACGGGTGTTTACGAAAACTATAATACATCCTTCCTTCCTTTTTAATCAGTCTTCATTTCTTCTTCACTTCCTTACTTCAATTCCTCTTCATTTGCTTCTCCTCCAAGTTCTTTCTTCCCTCCTTCCGTTTTCAACTTCCGTTTGCTTTCTGTAAATCTGCACTCGTTTGAGGTTACAATGTTCTAAGAGTTCATCCGCGGAAAAAAAAAAAAAAAAAAAAAAAAAAAGATCGGTCCATTTTAAGATCTGTTTAAATAGATGAACAGAAATACGACCCATCCTTAATTCATTTTCTCTGTTATTATTTTTCTAATTTGTTTTGATCATATTAATGAAAGAAGTAAGCAAAATGCTGTATTCTAACAATACAATTTATTTTCGATCGAAACCAGTTCTATTTTTAGAATCAAACGGCCTCCTGAAAAGGTCAGTGTCCAACGTAATTCATCTCTTGTTTATTATTCAATCCCTTTTTGGCGCGAAAATGAAGCTTATCTTCTGCCCGAGAAAAAGTCTGTTTCATTCCTTTACAATTTGTCACCATGGCTTCATTAGCTGAATTTCGACTGGTAATTTGGTATTCACCATCTTTCTGTGTTTCCACTGACATTTGTCGGAAACGCAACGAGGCGTTCGGTGCGAAATACGAAACTTCGGAATAGAAGATACGAAACTGTTTTCAAGTCATTTATTTATTTTTTTTTTTCTTTTTTTTTTTTTTTTGTATTTATTTATTTTTATTTTTTTTTTTTTTTTGTATTTAATTTTTAATTTATTTATTTTTTATTATTTACTTTTACGTTATTCTTTTTTTTTTTTTTTTTTTTTTTTAATTTTTTTTTAATTTTAATTTTTTTTCCCCACACACACACACTTATTTTATTATTATTTATAAAAAAAAAAATAATTCAGTGTATTTTACTTAAGTTTTCTTGAAAAAAGATATTTATTATTAAAATTATATTGGTTGTTTTTATTTTGTCGTTTTCCTATTATTATTATTATTATTATTATTATTATTATTATTATTATTATTATTATTATTATTATTATTATTATTATTATTATTTCATTTTTATTACATGATAACCATTACTCTTGGCTATTTATTCATTACTTATTTGTTTATATTTTTATTTTATATGTATGGATATATGGACGGATGAATGGATTTATCAATGTATATAGGTATATAGGTATATATATATATATATATATATATATATATATATATATATATATATATATATATCCATGTATGTAGGTTTATATGAACGTGTTATGCATGTATTTTTCTGTATAATTATATAGATGAATATGTATTTGTGTATGTATGTTTGTATGTAGAAGATATATGTATGTATGTATTAATGTATGTGTGTA
>CM022676.1:4693686-4696186 GCA_012295275.1 Chrysomallon squamiferum
GACGTAAACGCAATTAGCATACCACGGTATCCTGTCTTGATCCGTCGTAACACAAACGTGAAACACGTATTACTTTTACAAGCACGCTCTTCACAAACGTAAAATGTTTTACATGAACGGGAATTCAATTTTTTTTTTTTTTTTTTTTCGTCCACTCTAAAGATGTTGGGTCGTTTTTTTTATTATTAACTTTACTAATGTTTCTAGTAATTTTCCAGTCGATCTCTAAAACCCCTGAATTAAAACCATTTTTTTTTTTTTTCATCGCTTGACAAATGTAAAGAATGACTGTTGTAAAAGTGTAAGAGATAATTGAGATTGTGCTCGGACTAGATAAACAGCAAATGTTGACACTCTGAAAGAAACGATCGCATTTTGATGATTTGATAAAAGATTTTTGTAATGGTTTAATGGTTTACTTTTCAGTAAAATGTTTGATTTTTGTTTGTCAGATTTGAAGCTGATAAAATTAGAATTGTTTTTCAAACATCTGTTTGGCTTTTTTAAATAGATAAAAACGAATCTACATAATATAATAACACCTTTGTCTCTCTGTGTGTATAAAAAATATATATATATATATTCATCTATGTATGAATGACTGTGTATATGAATATAAGTATGTGTGCATGCATATATATTTTTTTACGATTTGAATCCTGTATTTTAAAATATATAGTGTATTAATCTAGGTCCAATACACACACATACACGTGCATAAAGAGGGACGTACGCATGCACGCACACACATACACAAATATTAACCCCGCTCAGAAACCATGCACACGCAGACACACACGCAGCGCGTGCGTTTCGAACGTACGTATTTTATTAGCAAACGCAGAACCACCGATTTATTCTTCATCTCTTTCTGCGCATTCTAAGATTACGAAACTTGCCGAGAAATGTCGCTCGTAAATCAAAACACCTTCGCTTATTCCAGCGTCAAGTTTCCAGTTCTGCCGAAGACGCACAAGTCTATCATTTCGTAAGTCGACCTAATTTGAAACTGACAGAAATAGACAAACGGAGAAGTCGCGCAAGTTACTTCGTCCCTGCGCGCCCCAGTGGCAGCATCTGTACGGTTTCGTAATGGGCTGTCCCGGATCGAAATCGAAATTCCTCGCCAAATCCGAGACCCGAGACCATTTTTGTTTGTTTTATAAACTTGCCACGGGTTGTTAATGAATCGGTTGATAATGTTAAAGTGCCGTCTATAAGTGTGACTCGTAAATACGACAATTTATACATCCCATATAGGGCCTCTTTATTTTATAGAGGTATTTGTACGGTATGTGTCGTCATGGTCGTAATTCGAAAACAAATGGGGATCGATTAAGTATAACTGCATGTTCCGATTTATTATTTTTATTATTATTTTTTATTATTATTATTATTATTATTATTATTATTATTATTATTATTATTATTATTATTATTATTGTTGTTGTTGTTGTTGTTATTGTTGCTACTGTTACTATCAACTACTACTACTGTTATTATTGTTCTTGTTGTTGTTGTTGTTGTTATTATTATTATTATTATTGTACTAAATCTACCATTATTATTTTTATTACTATTATTTTACTACTACTACTATTACTGCTCCTGTTACTACTACTACTACTATCACAACTGCTACTACTATTAACAATGAAAATTATTCTGCTTTTATCCCTAAGAAGGCCTCATGAGTTATAAATACATTCATAAGGTACATGATGACCTATCAAGTACGATGGACTTTAATATATGATTAGTGCAGCCCTGGTTATAACGGGAAATAAGAGCAGCATGCAGCTCTATCTCATCCATCTTATCATCTTTCCAGAAGTTTCACATTTCGTGTTTCTTCTTTCTTGCGATTTTATCCACTGACAAAGTCACCTCTAGATAATTAAGATTACTTTTTCAAAGTCCAAGGAAACCATTAGAGATTTCAGAGTTTAAAAATCTTCAGATATTCTTGTTATCTGCTCTTTTCGTGTCATTACGTTTGGTTTTTCATTGCTAGTTTTTCTCTTTTTTGTTTCTTCATCATCATCTTCATCTTCTTTATTTTCTTTTCTGTTTCATCATCATCATCTTCTTCTTCTTCTTCTTCTTCTTCTTCTTTCTACTTCTTCATTATCCTTATTCATTAAAAAGTTAATTAAAATCTTGTTTTTGATACTTTTTCAGTTCATTCATTTTATTTTTTTATTATTGTTGTTATCATTATAATTCTTTCTTAATTTTTTTGTTTCTTATTTCTTCATTTTTTCTTCTTCTTTTTCACCAATACATTATCGTGTTCTAAAGATATTAGAAAAGTTTTGAAAGTTCTTTGAACTGTTTAAAAACGATTTCATCATTTCCTTCTTTTTCTAATTCTATTTTGCTTCTTTCTTCTTAATTTTGATCTGAGAGAGAGAGAGAGAGAGAGAAGAGAGAGAGAGAGAGAGAGAGAGAGAGAGAGAGAGAGAGAGAGAGAGAGAGAGAGAGAGAGAGAGAGAGAGAG
>CM022676.1:4701186-4723686 GCA_012295275.1 Chrysomallon squamiferum
ATCAGAATTTCCGCATAATTTATAGTGACATTTAATTCAAATAAACAACCAAACAAACAAACAAACGAACAAATATACACATATAACTGGTGTTACAGAAAACCGAACGCAGTTTCATTCATTTGTAGCTAATATTAAATTATTTCTTTCTCGTTCCTAATCTGTAGGCCCTTTCTTCCCTCATTTCTTGAAATGTGTCCAGAATTTATTACGTCGTTTCCAATCGCTATAATAAGAATGGACGAATCATACTTGGGCCGTTTAAATCTGGTTCCTGAAAGCTTGGGGCGAATTTCAAGCCGTGGATTATGTACCGGAAACTGACAGATTTAACCGCTAAATTAGTTACCCTAAACGTGCGTCGGATTCTAGTGGAAGAATTTAAATGCATATGGATTTAGCTGGGAGCGTTCGTACTTTTTATTTATCAAAATTTTGTTATAGTTGGCTTGAATAAATGGAATGTAGTTGTTAAAAGTAGACCCGAGAAGGTGGGGTATGGTTCGAGGATGTGAGTGATGATATAAATTAATGTATTTTTGTACTGATGGTGATCTTCAGTTTTATTCCATTCAGAGAATGTTACGACCGTGGGTGGAAGCGATTTAATTGTGTGGAATTCTTTGAGCATTATTGTAGCGTAAATTGATATGCTTAGCAAAAGTTCACCTCGTTTTCTATTCGGTTCTAATTTTAGACAGTTTTATCCGTGAAAACTATCTACATAATATTTTTAATAATAATAATAATAATGTTGTTATATGTCATAACATGAACGTAACTTATAAGCAATAATATGAAATAATTTTGAATAATTTTTTTTTCTTCTGTTTTAATCTCCCTCATTTTCTAACTCGGTCTTACATACACTGGAACATACAACTCGCACACACACACACACACACACACACACACACACACACACACACACAAAACCCCCTTTCTCTACATCACTATTCTCGTTTTCTTTTCCACACAAATCCATCATCCTTTTTCTGGCATACAGTACATTTTGTCCAAGGCTAAAAGAACAAGCAGAATATTCATTTCACCGATGTGGGGTTTTTATTATTTTAAATTGTTATTTTATTTTTACTTTTTTTTTTCCCTAGCTTCATTAAATCTGTAAATTAACTGATTTAATATTTGAAATAGTTCAAGCACTAATCGTGATATTCTGTGAGTGCCTGCAAATGGACAGATGCAGTTGCAAGAGTTTGCGATAAATGTCATCGTTTACCTTAATTGTCAGGGGTTCGGTTTGGTCGTAAATTTTTGTTGTTTTAGTATATTTTGGATTCGATTGCATGTCTTCTCTAGCAGGTATAGAATTTAGACACGTTAATCTCTCTCTCTCTCTCTCTCTCTCTCTCTCTCTCTCTCTCTCTCTCTCTCTCTCTCTCTCTCTCTCTCTCTCTCTCTCTCTCTCTCTCTCTCTCTCTCTGAATATACACTGACAGACACGTAGGTAGGTAGACACAACCACATATCAAATGATTACAGATCAGTATTTCTTCCATGCACCAACCTATCCACAAACCAATGTAGACAAACAACTACTCATAACTTCAGACACACACCGTAGACAAAACATTACAAATGCACACACTAAATAAATACACGCCATCATGCCCGCCCTTCCTCTTCCCCTTCCACATACAACAACACCTGACCAAACGCACACAAAGCGATAGTGAGGCACACGCTGCCTGTTTTTAGTAATGTTCCGCAGTTACGTTCAGTTAGCGAGTCGTGACTTAATGGCTCCAAGCAGCCATTATCGCCAAAGCCGGAAATACGCACCGGAACCGGAAGCTGTTGTTTGCGCTAATGAATCATTCCGCCGTTAATCTGCGCACCTAAGTTGTTTGTTCTCGCGTAAGGTTTTTGTGATAATTCATTAACTTCCATGTCTCGTCAGACGAACAGACAGACAGAGAGAGGCTTGAGTTATTTTCATTGTTTTATTTACGCTTGTGTTTTGTTACGTTTTATTTCAGTTAGTTATTTTCGGTGCAGAATTATTTTGGACTGTGCTTATATAAAGGATTCTTATATAGCTATATTTCTTCTTCTTTTACTACTTCTTTTTTTTTTTTTTTTTTTTCTTCTTTTTCTTCTTCTTCTTCTTCTTATTATTATTATTATTATTATTATTATTATAAATAGTAGACGTAATAGTAATAGTAATGATAGAAAATATAATTGCATGTTCCGTTTAATGATTACTATTATTATGTTGTTATTGTTATTATTGTTATTATTTGTATTAGTATTAACTTTATGGTCTTGTTTATTATTGTTATTGTTACTGTTATTACTACTAATGCTGCTGCTGCTAGTGCTGCTGTTACTACTACTACTACTACAACTACTACTACCTTGTTATTCACAGTTGTGGAATTATTCTTTGTATCTACATATCTATCTGTCTACATTATGTCCTCATTTGTATTCTATTTCTTTATTCTGTATAATATAATAAATATATTTTTTCATCTTATTTTTTTTTTTCTGATGTAAAATTTATACCCACGGTTATTTTCACGCAGGCAACATATTCACAAAACACCGTGATTTGTCCAATCAATATTCTCTTCTTCAACCGCGATATTCCCATCTGTCTTTTCCTCCCCCGCTTTCCCCGCTTTCCGCTCCAGCACTAATTAGCAACTGTAAAGTGACTTTAAAAAAATAATAAAATATCTCCACAAATGTCGCTTTTTTTCTTTCTTAACTACCTGTCGCTTCATGAACAAAGCACTTATAATAATTCATTACAAAAAAGAAATATCATTTTTATTTCTGAAATGATACTGCATTATTTTAAATCTTCGTTATATATTAAGATAACCGAACCGCAAATTTAAATAAAATTAGATATTAAAAACAACAAATTTAATTCCATCTTTTATGTCATTTTATGTTATCTTTTGTACTATTCATTTACTTCTGTCAGTAGTAGTCTTTGGAATGATTTTTGTTACCTGATTGTAAGTGTTCTTCGTGATCGAGACTTCTGTTTTAGCACTCGCTACTGGAGTCTTCATGGTTTGACTTGAAATGATACCCTCACTGTTAAAAATGCAGCGAAGAACTTTAGATTTAAACGAACGTATCTTCGTTATTAAGAATTAGTATGCAATGACTAGCTACAAGCATGTTGAAGAAAGATGGGAAGTAAACTTTAGAACACCTGTACCGAGTAAATCGACAATGTTCAATCTTGTATCCAAATTTGAAGTAACTGGAAGTGTGTCAAATGCTACCAAAAACAGTGATTGTCCAAAAACAGTGATTGTATCGAAGTTCAAGGTAGACATGTTGAACATTTGTAAATACTAAATATACAGATTAAATTTGCGGTTCGGTTACTTTTGGGACATCCTATATATATATATATTTTTTTTTTTTTTTTTTTTTTTTTTTTTTTTCGCGGACATCTTTTGGCTAAATGGTGTGATGATAACGGACACTGATTTGTAATTTATAAAAAAATTTTGAACTTATATTTGATGTACAGCGAGAGAGAGAGAGAGAGAGAGAGAGAGAGAGAGAGAGAGAGAGAGAGAGAGAGAGAGAGAGAGAGAGAGAGAGAGAGAGAGAGAGAGAGAGATTGCAGACGTCGTTTAATCAAAGTTAAAAACGTGATGTATTACTTCTTAAATGAAACACTACATATTAAGTCATGGTCGTTACCTCACGTGTTCTATAAATAACTGAGTTCTTTTTCTTTCTTGTTTTTTTTAATTTGTTTCTCTGCGCATGAGTCTAGACAGCGAATAGCTGCTGCGTCATCGTCGAACGCTGGAAAATTGTCAGACTGAACTTAATGTATTCTATCACGACATCGTCACATCTTATGTAACAGTGCTAACGCAGGTTGTTTTTTTTATTGTCAGAAAAAGACCTATTTTATTCCAGTCGAAAGACTTTCAGTTCCAGATGAAAAAAAAATATAAAAAATATTTTTGTGATATTTGAGAATGTTTCAGAACTCACGTTTTTGAGTTTCGTGATGCTTTCTTCAAAATGGTTTGTTACGTAAATTAATTATTATTATTATAACTAGAGAGAGAGAGAGAGAGAGAGAGAGAGAGAGAGAGAGAGAGAGAGAGAGAGAGAGAGAGAGAGAGAGAGAGAGAGAGAGAGCGAGAGACAGAGAGAGAGAGAGAGAGAGAGAGAGACAGACAGAGAGAGAGACAGAGAGAGAGAGAGAGAGAGAGAGAGAGAGAGAGAGAGAGAGAGAGAGAGAGAGAGAGAGAGAGAGAGAGAGAGGGAGGGAGGGAGGGAGACAGAGACAGAGTCAGAGAGACTGATTTATTCTTTGGTATAGAAAAACGAAAATCTTAGAATTTTATACTAGTGAAGTAAATTAAGAGGGGAACAGAGATAAAGATAAAAATGAAAGAAACGAGAGGGAGAGAAAGAATCGACTAACGGAAAAAGAGAGATGAGATCAACAGACAGACAAACAGACAAGGATAACAACTGAAAGACAGACAGACAGGAGGACAGAGGCAAAGGAAACCACGTTAAACATCGCGAGCAACAACACATGTTTGCATCATTACGCTGGTTTGTCGTTAAACAAAAACGAATCGTTAGCGAGCGTTTCCAGTCGTAACCTCGTCGAATCTAATTACATGTCATAGCCTACAGAATTCCTCTAACGAGAACTCTAACGTCTAAAACACGGTGCTGCAGTCTCCGATTTGTCTTCTTTCGTAATCAGTTTGAGTGAATTTCTTGTCCCAGGTTATTTCCACAAGCCGTAGTAGCGAGTTACTAACTAACTAACTCGATGGTTTGTTTAAATGTAGAAAATTGGATTGGTGCTTTTAACGTCGTTATCGTTCTTTTTCGTTTTCGTTTTTTTATTTTAAATCTTTTTTTTTTTTTTTTTTTTTTTTTACTTTTAGTTGTTTAGTGTGTGTTTGATGATGTTGTCGTTTCTTTTCATCTTTTTGTTTCTTTCTTTTTTTCTTCTTTTTTTTTCTATATTTTATTTTCTTTTATTTATTTATTTATTTATTTATTTATTTATTTGTTTGTTTATTTGTTTTCTTATTTTCTTATTATTTTTTTTTTCAATTTATTTATTTGTTAATTGGTTTGTTTTCTTATTTATTTTATTTATTTATTTACTTACGTTGCTGTTGTTGTTGTTGTGTTTTTTTTAACAAATACTCAGAGCACCAACTGTCGTGAAACTATTCCTGGACACTTTTCTCCTGTGCAATCTTTTTGTCAAAGCACCGGGTAAATTAACCGTCTGGATTATCTCAGACGACCGCAAAATTCCGTCACCGATCACGTGAGCACTGATGAATACAGCACCAGTTCGGAACTTAATTTTGTAATCATTGTTTGCCGTTTGGAAATCAGCAGAGAACTGGCTCTCGTTTAAATCTGCATTTCACAGCGGAAACGTAACAAAATGGCGTTAGTTTCTTTCACGATATTGGTCAAATCAACGTCTGTAATTATCCAATCAGAAAGCGGCATTTCTTTGTCCGTCTACTCACGATTTTGGTCAATTCGAAGTCGATAATTAACCAGTCAGATTACGGTATACATTACTCGCGATTGGTCACTTCAAGGTCAGTAATTAACTAATAAGATATAAGCTATCATTATAAAGTCTACACACAATATTGGTATAATAAAAGTCTATAATTAACCAAAAAATATAAGCTTTTCTTTCTTCTTCTCATCTACAGGCGATATTGGTAAAGTTAATGTTGCTAATTAACCAATCAGATAACAACATTTTTTTTTTTATTATTTAACGCACGATATCAGTCCATTCAAGGTCAATATTTAACCAATCAAATATCAACATTAATTTCTACGTCTGCATTGCGATATTGGATCACGCGAGAGTTGATAATTAACCAATCAGATATCAGCATTTACTGTTTTCCCTCATACTCCAGAAACGTTCTTTGACGACATTGGTCAAATCAGCTGTTCTAATTATCCAATCAGGCAACAGTATTTATTTCACCTCCGGACCAGAAGGTTCATGCACACACGACATGGGTCAGAAAGTAATTATCTCTTTCTCTTTGAGGAAAACGAAAATCAGTGGAAGCTATTAAACAAAATGTTGACGATATTCGACATTTTTTTGATAATAACATCCGACTCAGATTCTGATTAACACGCGAAAAGTTATTTTCTCCAAATCGTAATCATTTTTTTTAAATTTTATTTATTTATTTTTTTCTTATTTTTTTATTTTTTATTTTTATTTTATTTTTTTTTATTTTTTTTTTTGAATGTCTTATAGTTCATTGGTTACTACATATTTGATTTTAATCACTGTGGCAGCAGAAGTAGTCGTGACAGGCCCCAAGAACTAATCCTACTAGTTCGCTAATAAATCAAATGCTGTTGTGTATATTTTCATGTTCATGGGAAGGTCTCTATAAAAACATCCATTGCTGCTACTTTAAAAAAAAAATAGTTCGCCATGGGTGAGTAAAGCAGACTTCATCTCTCTCTCTCTCTCTCTCTCTCTCTCTCTCTCTCTCTCTCTCTCTCTCTCTCTCTCTCTCTCTCTCTCTCTCTCTCTCGTTATATCATGATTAAAAGCCAACGTTTAAATAACATGTTCTAACAGTTAGTATTAAAAATATAGTTAAATGTACATTCACTTCATTAATTTATAAACAGTCCGTTAATATTAAAATAAGATTATTTGCCACTGTTAATTACTGTATTGATGTGTGTTATATTAATCAACGACTGTTTTATGCCTACGACCTGCCATACCTAAGGCCTGTGACCTAATCATTCAGTTACATATCAACCACAATTAACAGTGATACAGGTATCTACATATTATTCAACAATGATTTTATAATATATAGGTATTTACTAAAACAGACAACAATGATTTTATTATATTGGATATCTACTATAATAGACAATAACTATCTTATGCCTACGATCTTGTATGCCTAAAGTCTATTGTCTAACTAAGCAATTTCAACCTATTCATCTTAATCAAAAATAAAATTGATATAGGTGTCTACTATATTACTCAACAATGATTTAATGTCATAGCTATTTACTATATTAGAAATGACAATTTTATATCTACGGTCTATTAGTCTTTACGTCTACGACCTACCATACTAAGACATAGGGTCTAACCTCACAGTTACTTATTAACCGCAAATGATAACAGTTTAAGTTTCACAAAAGAACCCAGGATCTCAAATGTCGCGTAAGTAGAATCGTAGAGAATTGAAACTCGAGAGCGCCTGACATTTCGGGTAATCGCAGAATCAAAGACATCCCCAGTAAACCGGTTTACGTTCCGTACAATAGACTGGAATGACGCTGCGACGGAATTAGTATAATTCGTGTCTGATAACATATTATTGTGACGTAAAGACCCACTCGGCACATTCCGCCGATCCCCGACGACTGCCGAATAAACTGTATGCAAAGTCGATTAGTCCATCTTAACTACCTTTTCATGAGATCTCGTTCTGCTCGAGATGTCAGATCTACGTTTGATAAGAAAGATGGAAATAATAAAAAAAACTGTTTCGCCGAAGTTTTACGAGAAAATCACGTTCTTTTTCATCTTCTGTTTCGATCTCCTGAAGAGAAAGAAAGATAAGATTTCTAGAAAAAGAGTTATTTTTGCTACATTTGTTTCCTGGTATTTTTATTTTTATTTTTATTTTTATTTTTATTTTTTTATTTTTATTTTTTTAACTTTTATTTTATTGTTAGTTGGGTCTAGTTTTCCTTTCTTTAAAGTTTTTTTTTTTGTTTTTTTACCTTTCTTTACTTTTTATTGTTTTGTTTGTTTCATTTTTATGTTTATTTTACTTTATTATTTTTTTATTTCTTTGTTCTTTATGGATTTTTTTTCTTGGCGGACGTTCACAGGTTTTCGTATCTTTTCGTTTCGTTTCTTTTAATGCTGCTTATTTTTAGTTTTCTGTTTTTATTTCGTATTTCTTCTGTCTTCTTTTTTCTTTGATGATAATTATCACTTCATAATGCGTTATCCATTTTACTTTTTTTTTCTTTTTCGCTTTCCTTTCAAAAAATTTATTTTTGTTTTCTTTCTTTATATTTTTATTTCGTTTTTAGTTTATATATTTATATTTTTACTTATTTATTATTACTATTTTTTTTTTTTACATTTTTTATATATCTATTTTTACTTCGTTCTTATTTTTTTTTTTTTTCTTAATACACGTATTTTTTTTTTTTTTATTTTTTATGCTCTTATTTTTATTTTTATCTTTATTTTCTGAATATTCTCTTTATTTACATATAAACCAAAAATTCTCTCCGTAGCAAAACAATAATTTGAAGAACATTTTAGTTACCATAATTTGCTACTACTATTGCTACTAGTTCTATTTTTACTACTACTACTACTTCGTCTTACAGTAGTAATAGCTTTACTGCTATCATTATAGCCATAGTAGCAGTTCTAATAATAGTAATAGTGGTAGTAGTTGTTGTAATTGTGGTAGTAGTAGTAGTAATAGAATGGTAGTAACAGTAGTAGTATAAGCAGTAGTAGTAGTTGTTGTTGTTGTTGTAGTACTAATAGAAGTAGCAGTAGCAGTAGTAGTAGTAGTAGTGGTAGTTGTAGTAATAGTACATGTTTTATTATCACCATCATCATATGAATTAAAATTTTCTACTTTGATGATATTTAGAAAAAGGAAAAAAAAAAAGGTTATTAAAAATCGTTTCGTTTTGACGCACCTTCATTAGCAGGTTCATTAGAGTTAAGCAATTAGCTTATACACCGCTAAGCTGCGTTCATCAGAGATTACGACATTAATTCAGTTAGTCATGCTTAACGTAAAGTCTTCTAAATCCATTTGTGACGTAACATTATTTAACGTTTCCGTCAAAGCTGTCCAGTTACATTTCGAAACATGATTAACTGAGAAGACTGAACGACATCCATTTACCAGTTTCAAAATCGTCTTCAGGAAAAATCTATTTTTTTGTGCTCTTCTTACGTAAAGATGACGTCATTGAAATTTAAAAGAACAAGTGGTTTAATTTCAATGACGTTTAAGTGGATTTTTCGAAATTAGAAATTCGATTATGAGTAATTTTGTTGCGTAATTTCAAGCAGATGTAAATTAGCACTAATTTTGTTTTATGTTGGAGTCCGTAATTTGGGGAGTTAATAACTGTTGGATAATACTAAAATAAAATATGTTTCTGTTGTCAAGTATTGTTTCTCTCGATTTATTCCCGATTCTGGAATTCCCGAATCTGGCAGTGAGATTATAACACATCTTAACTGGCCACGCCAGTTGTTCCATTTCTGGCTGTTTATTGTTCACCCTTACTAACTGGTGTTCCGTCACCTTAATTGATGTCCAAAATTTGAAAGCAGATTCAGTCACACTTTACACACGAAATGTCCCAGAAAGCACTCCACCGCAAGCTGACAAGTAGGAAGCCGTGTCCCGGGTACACGTGACGTACTGCAATCCCAGCTGGAAGAGCTTGTGCTTGTCTTCTGGTAGTATTTCCTGTCTCCAAATTTACAGAGATATAACATTAATTTCCTGTCTCCAAACATTAATTTTGTTGCAATCTCTATTCCGGCTCACCTCTGTTCTTCTCTGCTTTTCACTGCTCATTAAGGTTAATCTCGTTAATCGCCCCCTCTGTTCTTCACTCATCTCGTTATCCCCATGCGTCTAAATTGGCCTTAATTACTCACGCCAGTTTTCCCATTTCTGGAAGCGGATTAGGACACCTCACCGATTACCTAATCTGGAGACTGCCAGTTTTGGGAACATACCTTTCTCTCGTGTTTATTTTACTAAAGCTTAAACTTTACTAATAATAAAGGATAACAGTAATTACCTGTTGTAGTGTGATCGTAAGACAAATAATGTTCTATTTTGTACATTAACAAAACAAAAAATACTTTTTTCTTACAATAAACTTTGAAACTAAACCGTTGACGTGTAGAACACACAAATAATAATGATTTTTTTATTTTTTTTATTTTTTTTGTTGGTTATTTAATAAACCCTTTACTAGTAATAGAGTTTGAAAATAAATCGTGAACTGCTAAAACACCAAAAGCATTGTCGGTTTTTATATATATACCTAAGACCACTGCCAACAACAAAATTTAAATCTAAACCATTAAAATAAAAAAGCACAAATAGTACTGCTTTACACTTTAATAAACACTTTTCTAACAATAAAGTTTGAAAATAAAACAGATTACGCACAAAACAATGTTGTTTTCTTTCTTTCCCTTGAAACAAAGCCTTTCCTAACAATAAAGTCACACAATAAAACTTGCCAAGGGTCATTAACGGACGCTGTCCACTTTCCCCTTGTGCGCGCGGCATAGTGTTATGATTTTTACGATACGACTTCATCAGCACTTGTTTTTGTTACGACGGCGCTACAAATCCGCGTCATTATCGCCTTAATGCGCATGGACGTGCGGACTATAAACACGTTGCATTGTCATTCGACAAGCGTGTGCTATTAACGTTAGATAAAACGAGACGGCTATCGCTAAACATATTGTTGTCAAGTATTTTCAATTTGCGATATGACAGGCAGATACTTCCAGCCTCCATTTGGAAGCACTCAATTTAGGTTTATGGGAATCGTTTTGGACTCGTGGTCATTTTTCGAGTATTCAGTTAATGATGTATGAGAAATCTAGATATTTTGTCAAGGTTCCATTTGGAAGCACTCAGTTTAGGTTTATGGGAATGATTGTTTGTGGACTCGTGGTCATTTTTGGAGTATTCAGTTAATGAAATCTGTTATTTTTGTCAAGGTCCGTTCTCGAATTAGATTTATGGACACCGTGTATGGTTTAGTGATTAATCTGAATTTTTCTGTTAACGATATGAACATTTTTAGATATTTGTCAAGTTCCATGTGCAAATACTCAGTTCAGAAAACAAAATTTTTACTATGTCCATTCATCTGTTGGAGCATTCAATTCATAAAAATAAATTGTACTATGGCCGTCGATCTTTTTGAGATATTTATTTTAGAATATTAGGGATTGTCTACGTCTGAAATAATTAATTAGCGATATCAAAATCTGCTAAAAAGATCAAGCCTTTGTCAAAACTGATGTTTTATAGTTTAGGATATCAAAATCAGTTTTGGTGTAAGATAATTTGGAATATGGAATTTCATACATTAAAATTAACTGTGATCTAAACCCGTTTAGAATATTCAGTTTGGAATTGGAAAAACCGACTGTCACCTAAAACCATTTTGAAAAGCACAAATCAGAATTCTAAAGTTATTCTTGACTATTTATAATGAAATAAATATACGACATAACTGACTTTCTGACATGAAAATCTGCTTTGCTTTGTATTTATATGAAAAACTGAAATCTCGGGATGACAATTTCCAATTTATGATAACAGTATCTGCTGATTTCTAGCATATTCATTTGGAAATATTTGTTTTTGAAACTGAAATAACTCAAGAGTTAAGCCCATTTTGCACAATTGCCTTCGTCTGATTTGAAAATCTGGTGAATCAGTATTTTCCAACGTCATGCATTACGTCACAGACAGGGTAATTTGAATGTGATGTATTAAGAATATATATATTTTTTTTTTTTTTCTGAACCGAATAATGCAGATGGTCAAAAAATCCGGCCATGCAAAAAAAAGTAAATTATGAAATAAAATTTGTCTTGTTTTATGAAATATGTCAATGGCTACGATTATGTGTCTAGGACACGTTCTAACTGTTTCACAGAAACTGGCCGGATTTTACGCCAATAACGGACACCAACATCTTCAGAACCACTGTGCCAGACAGTTCTTTTGTTTTGGAGGGTTTTGGAGGGAGAGAGGCGCGTGGGGTATTTGTTTTTTGTGCTGTCTTTTTTTCCTATTTTGTTTGCTTTATTTTTTGTTTCTTTGTTGTTTATTTTGTATTATTATTAAACTTTTTTTTTTTTTTTTTTTTGTTCATTTTCTTAGCTTCATATATGTATCTATATATGTCTGTCTGTACATTTATATGTGTTTGTGTGTATGTTTATGTTCGTTTAGTTTAGGATAATAAAATCATATTAAGTCTGCATTTATTTCGAATATTGTGTCTGACTATTTTCATTCTAAAATATTCAATTTGCCCAAATATCATTTCGAATATTAAATTTAGGAAAGCATTAATCTACGTAACAACGCCAGCCGATATTTGTTTGCAGAATTAGATTTACAATAATTATTACTTTCATCAAACGAAACAGTACAAGCTGATATCCATTTGTTTCCTATGATTGCTTTTTCTTGGTTATTGTTAACACACACACACACAGACACCTAGACACACAGACACATACATACACACACACATATATATATATATACATACATATACATACATATACACATACATGTACATACATACACACACACATATATATATATATATATACATACATATACATATATATATATATATACATACATACATATATATATATATATATATATATATATATATATATATATATATATGTCCTTTTCCTTCGTTATTGTTACACACATACACATATACAGAAATATAAACACATTTTATTGAAATTATATTTTGTGTTGTCAGTGATTCATGAATTAGCTTGTCTATAGTAATATAACAGAAGTATTCATGAAATAATTATTTATGTTTATAATGACAAAAGTATTCACGAATAAATATTTTGTGTTTATAATGACAAAAATATTCAGGAATTAATATTTTGTGTTGTCACTCACAAAATATTGACAGTGATTCACGAATATAACAACAGTTATAACAACAGAAGTGTTCATGAAATAATTATTTGTGTTTGTACCAACAGAAGTATTCATGAATTGACTGTTTTTGTGCTTCTTATCTCATAACGGAACGAAATCGTGAATTTTCCCTGTTTGCACCGAATCTGTTTGTGAATTCTTTTTCTTCGCTTTCAGAGCAACAAAACGAAACAGCCATGAACTAATTACGATTCAAACGCAAACTTTATTTGTGCTGTTTCCAATAACGTCCGCGTCCCGCAAAGGCAAGTCCATTAGAGTTTGCTGATTTCTTTAGTGTTTTTAATTTGATCCAATATTTGTTCGTACTAAACGATAACTGTTTGCATAATTTATTATTCTTTATTTTTTTTATTTTATTTTTTGTACACAGAGAAGGTAAAATAGCTTGTATTATGGAGTAAAAAAAAAAAAAAAAAAAGTTATCTTTTTTACCGTTTTTTTTCCAAGTACAGAGTCAGTATTTGTGTCCTCACTTCTTTTACTGTTCTTTCAACTACGATGAATATTTGAATGTTTATTGACGTGTGAGTGTGGGTGTGTGAGGGTGTTCGTGTGGGTGTGTGAGTGTGTGAGTGTGGGTGTGTGTGGGTGTGGGTGTGGGTGTGTGAGGGTGTGTGTGCCTCTTGGGGGTGTGGTGACAAGATTGTCTATTTTTGGATGTATTTACCGTTCGGACGTTATGACAACCTTATGTTTGCATATGTATATTTGTGTGTGTATATGTGTGTGTGTGTGTGTGTGTGTGTGTGTGTGTGTGTGTGTGTGTGTGTGTGTGTGTGTATGTATGTATGTATAATTTACGAATGTAGATGTTGTTGGGTTTTTTTTGTATGTTTGTGTGTGAATATTTATATATGTATCTATGTCTGTATGTGTATGTGTGTGTATGTGTGTTTATGTATATATGTGTGTATGTATGTATATATGTATGTATGTATGTATATATGTATGTATATATATTTCTATATATGTGATTCTGTGATGTGTGTGTACGTATGTGTCGATGTGCGTATGCATAATGTATAACTTGTAATGCCTGTAATGTATATATCTGTCTATCTGTGTGTGTGTGTGTGTGTGTTTTGTGTGTCACTCATATTCACGTATTACTTTCAAGCGTTTATAACTATATACGAATCTCATTACTTTACAGTGAAATCTGTACCATATCCTTGAAATCTTATTCGCTCGGGAATTTCCGCATAATATTCTTAATAACGAACTAATTCCGGATATTTCCGAATCACTGGTCATCAATGGATTTGTACTCTCCTGAGTATGACAGAGTGGAGAGAGTTACTGAATTTCATACAGAGTGGGCGAGTTTTCTTTTACAGAGGAAATGAGTGGGTTTCATCTTACACATAAAAAATACAGTGATGATGACAGTGAAATAGCAAGAACAACTACAACAACAACAATAATAATTATTATTATTATTATTAGTAGTAGTAGTAGTAGTAGTAGTAGTAGTAGTAGTAGTAGTAGTAGTAGTAGTAGTAGTAGTAGTAGTAGTAATAAATTATTATTAAAAAACTAACTATAACAACAACAGTAATAATTGTAATGATATAATAATAATAATAATAATAATAATAATAATAATAATAATAATAGTAACAACAATAACAATAATAATAATCTTTTTTCTTCATTTAAATCAATAAATCAGTATTTTTATTTTTTTCATTCATTTAAAATTTCTTTCTTCTTTTCCTTCTCCTTCTTCTTCTTCTTCTTCTTCTTCTTGATTCCGAAAATCAGTGTTTCGCTAAGCCTCTCGATCACGCGTGATTTAAAACAAATAACAACTCATTTTCGACACGGAATTCTACGTTTAGCGGTAATTAAATAAAGAACTCGAGTTTGATTCAGTCGACCTAACCCGGCTCCACAGACTCAAAACCTCTCCCCGAGGTGGGTGGCCATTGACAGTGACGTATTACTTGAACTCCATGGTGACAGCGTGACGTCATTTCTCATCCACAGTTCGCTTGATCATGTGATTTTGAACTGTAGAGCGAGCGGAATTGTCAATATTTTTTTATTTTTTTTTTTTTTTTTTTTTTTTTTTTTTTTTTTATCACATGAAGATAATGGGAAAACTGATAAATGTTTGAGTATGTAGGAATGTTTCAGTTTATATTAATCTATGGGTTCCATCTATATCTCTATCTGTCTGTCTATCTATCTATCTATCACTATATAAATATATATTCTGTTTTCTGTCGTTTCTATCGTTCCATCTATCTCACTGTTTATGTATATCAAGTTTTCTTTCTTTCTCTCTATATCTGTCTCTCCCTCTCAACCCCTCTCTCTCCCTCTCGCTCCCTCTCTCTCTCTATATATCTCATTTTCTCCTCTCTCTCTCTCTCTGTAACTCATTTTCTCCTCTCTCTCTCATTCTCTCTCTCTCTCTCTTTCTTTTCTCTTTCTCTCTCTCTCTCGCTCGTCTCATTATTACTACTGGAAAACTTTATTATTAGCAAAGATCAGGAGCCACTAAAAACACAACGAGCAGAAAAGCGTTTGTGCTTTACGTGTTCGCTTAATCTTTGACTTCAAAGTCAAGAAAATCTTTATTGTCAGTTGTCGGCTTCACGCCTTCCTGTAATGCTTTCAATAAAATAAAAAGGTAAAAAAAAATTACGTCATCTATGACGTAATACAGTTCATAAAAACAAAAGAAAAACACAGAATAGCAAAAAAAGTCAAAGAAAGTTAAAATTACTTCTTTTTTTTTATATATATATTTTTTTTAAATTTATTTTCGCACTGATAAAGAAATAGCAAAATGACTGCAAAAAGGAAAGTTAATTACTTTCGGTTCTGTTTGAAAACATTCTTGTGTGATAGTTTTATGCGTTTATTTTGTAATATTTTGTTATTGTTGTTGTTTACATATTTTACATATTTTAATTTCTATATTATATATATAGATATAAATATATATTATTTATTTATTCATTCATTCATTTAATTACTTTTATTTAATTTATTTTTATCTATATTTTTTTTTTTTTTTTTTTCATTTTATTAGTAGTAGTAGTATCTTCTTGTTTATTGTGTGTTTTTTTTTGTTGCTTGTTTTTTGTGTTGTTTTTTTGTTGTTGTTTATTTATTTTTAGTTTTAGTTTTCCATTTATTATTATTTTTTGTTTTTTGTTGCTGTTTTTTTGTTTGTTATTTGTTTGTTTGTTGTTGTTGTTTACAGGCTGTGTTTAGTTCCTGTTGTTTTGTTATAGTGATCATTTCTTGTCTGTGTTTGTTTATTTGTTTATCTCACTGATCTTTGGTTTCGACTGGTTGATAAGTTAATTAGCTGATTCTTTCTTAATTAGGCCGCTTTTCTTTTCTTTCTTTGCTTCTTTGTTTCCTTATATTTCACTCTTTCCTCCTAACCATTTTTTTTCGAGAAGAAATTGTAAATTATACTCATCACTGTCAAGAATCTCAAAAGGTTTACTGTGTTAGTACGTTAGACTGATCATAAAATAACCGTGTACAATTTCCACAATACCCAAACACATTATAAATAATATAAATTTCGTTTTCATCGGGTATTCAATCCTACCACCATTCGTTTTTTTTGTCAGGTAAACCACAAAATCTAGAGACTGACAACAAAAAAAAAAGGATTTTCCAGTCTAAAATTTTACTTCATTTTTATTTTATTATTTTTTTTGTTCCATTTTTTTTTTTTTCTTCTTCTTTTTTTCTTTTTAATTTTATTTCTGTCCGGCGTGACAGCAACTTACGTTCAAAAACATTCAACTTACGACAGTCGTAAACTTCAGCTAAATTGGCCAAGTTTGCCAAAAAATATAAAAGCCGAACAGATGACGACGACGGCGGCAATAACAACAACAACAACAACGACGACGACAACGCGTTACAAAAATTTGGCCAACTTCGAGGATAAACCTCTGCAGAATCGTTGGGGAGAAAGGCAATTTCCACAGATTAAGCAAAACTAATTAATACCATTGTCTAGTCATCTTTCCTCGAAGAAGGTTAATTGCACAATTAGCCCCTTGGTTCTGAGACGGTGCTGCCATTATTATGGCAAGCGATTTGGAACAGCACGGCTATCTCGGCAAAAATTTCTCTGTCGCCATAGTTACGCTGCCATCTTGAAGCCAATAACGTTGTATGAAAATAACAAGCGACTCCGGGCAAAAGAATAAACGCGTAATGACAGAGCGGCCTGCTTTAAATCTGTCCCAGATTCACCCAGCCTCGTGTGTCTTGTTATACACCTCTCTCTCTCTTCTCTCTGTCTCTCTCTCTGTCTCTCTCTCTCTCTCTCTCTCTCTCTCTCTCTCTCTCTCTCTCTGTATCTCTCTCTCTCTCTCTCTCTCTCTCTCTCTCTCCCTTCCCCTCCCTCATTCATTTATCTTATTATATTATGTATTTCTCTCTGGTTATGTCTTTCGATTTCTCTATAGATATATCTATATATATATATATTCCTTCTTTCTCTCTCTGTAGTTCCCTTTCTTTCTCTGATTCACTTTCCCTTTTTCTTTCTCTTTCTATCAGTATATTTTTGTCTTCCTCTCTTCCCCTCTATTTCTGTCTCTCGTTCGTTCGATCTACCTTCTTCTGTTTCTCCACTTTTCTCTATATACATTTATATTCTTCTCTGCCATGTTCATATTTATAAACACGCCTAGCTCTCTCTCTTCCATTCTATATAATATTCTCTATTCCTTTTTTTTATATTCTTTTTTAATTCTTTTTTCCTTTTTTTTAATTCTTCTTGAATAACATGTACAACAAACGCAGCGAAAACAACAATGACAGTATTATTAATAGCAATAATAATTATGACGATAGTGACAACGACGACGATGATGATGATAATGACAACAACAACAATTAAAACAATAATGATTAATGTAATGATGAATTTACGTAGTATAGTTTGCTGTTGTGTTAATATAAACATATACATATCTACATGCTATATATATATAGATAGATAGATAGATAGATAGAGATAGATAGATGTGTGTATATATGAATATATATATATATATATATATACCCAGACACACACACACGCTCTCTCTCTCTCTCTCTCTCTCTCTCTCTCTCTCCATCTCTCTCTCTCTCTCTCTCCATCTCTCTCTCTCTCTCATTAGCCGATTTCTATCAGTAAATATCGTGTATCTATCAGGTTGCTGCTGTTAATGGAAGTACTCGTGTATATCTGTAGACAGCTGGACACGTAAACACAGCTCACGTAGAACAGTCTGCTAATTTAGCGACGCAGAACCAAACGTTGCCCTGTCAGATAACACAGAACAATGTGTGTTTACTTGTACCTGGCTAAAACCAAGTAAACAAAGCAAACACGCTCCCGGTATTCGTGCTGAGAAACGCGCACGTAAATGTACGTGTATCTCTGGACGTACGTACACATGTTCAGACATACAAACACACACAGATACGTATAGATAGACAGATAGACAGACAGATAGATAGATGTATCTAAATAAATAAAAATACACACACACACACACACATATATATACACATATATATGAGGTATATAGATGTGTGTGTATGTGTATGTATGTATGTATATGTATGTATGTATATATATATATATATAGATATATAGATAGATAGATGTATGTTTACATATATGTGTGTGCATATATTACACACGTACATACATCTTTACACACATACATATATAGTCTAGATGGCTAGAGATCAAAAGATAATTAGATATATCAGACATACATACACAAATACATACATATATATATACATATACACAAACATACACACAATCAAATACATACGTCTGACAACTGCACATAACAGATTTGCTTGGCACGCATTAACAAAAGCCTTCCCATTTCATTACGTCATTTCCTGAACCAATGACGTATATATATATATACATATATACTCATAATCATAATCTTCATCTTCCCACACTGGTCAAGGTTTCGTCACAACAAACATTTAAGAATTAAAAAGAAAAAGAAAAAAAAAAAAGTCAAGTGCTGACGATGAACAACACCTCTGATTCTAAGACGCTGTACCCACGCGATTGACACATCGTCCGCCATATTTTATTCATCATTTCACGCACGTGTTTGTTTTTCCCGAAAGCCGTGCGCTTTCTTGACGTCACGCCAATCTGACCGGGCACGCGGGAAGCGGGCGTCGCGTGACGGAGGGGAGGGGGGGGCATCGACCGGGTTCACGTGGCGGCGAGTAACTTGTGTCAGCTATTCTCTTAATTACAGCGTTCGCGCGTGCGTATCACTGCGATAAAAACAGACGTGTTAATAACGGTGAGAACCGGTGCATCTGTGAATACGTTTTTTTTTTTTTTTTTACTTTTATTTATCTTTGTTTTCTTAATTTTCCGGGTTTTTTTTTTTGTTTTGTTTGTTTGTTTGTTTGTTTTCTCTTATTCTTCTTCTTGTTCTCTTTCTTTTTTGTTCTGGTTGTTCTTTTGTTTTTCTTAGCCTTTTCGTCTTCTTTTTTCATTTTTTTTGTTTTCTTTCGTTCAAAGGTTGACTATGCAGTCTAAATATATACATACAGAGACATGCATAAAACATACATTCATTCATACGTACATACGTAAGTACGTACATACACACACACACACATACACACTGTACTAGATACTCCAGACAGAGGCAATACCCGAGAAAAATCGTCCACACGTCTGTCTGTCTGTGTGTCTGTCCATTCCATTACCCGACAAACGTTTACCTATTCACACAACCATTTGCTTGTCCGTTTGAACATTGTTTCTGTTTCATTTCGTGTTTTGGTAATTAGTTGTCTAATGGACTGCCTCTTTGCCAGTCGACGAAAGCACACTAACAATAATAGCGCCCCCTGGCAGGGCCACTAACCCAACAATGGCGTCCAATTAACTCACTTGAAATCTTTATCAGCGCCTAATGACGTGCGCTAACTAGTGAAATCTTGCGCGTGCTAAAAATTCTGGCGGCATTTTTAAAGCTAATTTCGGACCGAAGCTCGCGAACAGTTGTCGTGAAATAGAATCCGCCAGTGTTGAATAAATCTTTGTTACTTCCCTTTGGGCTGAGCTCTCTTAAGTTCCTTAAGAGACGTATTTGTCGAATTTCCAAAAGGTACTCTCCATTGAAATGAGCATCAGTTTTCTTTCGCCCGAGGTCGTCTTCGTTCGTTTTCGGGTTTTGTCCCGGAATAACCCGAGCTTTCTTCGGTAATTGAGCAAACTGGTGCCCCGCGTATGTTTGAATCGAACAAAAACTATATCATCGCCGATAAATATTTTGTACGCCATACGTACCGAGTTCGAATCCCGAAGCAAGAATTTTACTTTAGCAGTTTATTATTGCAACTATCTCGATAGAAGCGTATACTTGGAAACGACACGAAAACAAAATGAAGAATGTTAGGAATGGCGGTAGGAGTATATCGGGGAAATACTTTATTTTATTATGCAGCAACGACAGGACAGATGTCGTGACCTTAGAGTCAGCAACAAAACAGCGGGAACGGCGTAGACAAAAAAAAAAAAAAAAAAAAATGTTAAGACTCGCTGAATGAGTATCATCGATAAGTTGTATTTCTACGTAAACGTCATGGTCAGTGTATACGACGTCGTACGCACAGCAACAGTACCAAACCGTCAGCGTAGTTAAAGTGATATATTGCCGTCGTAAACGTCGAGGCCGTGGAGTTGAGAACAGCTTCAACGTAGTTAAGATAACACAGGAACATCGCGAACCTCGCTGACTGTGGAGTTAGAAAGATGCAGACGATTGGCAGCAGATTTATTTATAGTAACAAATCGGATTAATAAATGTCAAGGTCACAACGTAAACGAATAAAAAGAAAAAAGGAAAGAAAGTGGGGTAAAAAAAAAAAAAAAAAAAGTAAAAAGAAATAAGAAAGAATTGTTCAGAATAATGGAATGTTTATTGATGCGACGTTGTCGTAGAGCCATAGATTCACCACCGTAGATGTCGTTCTCTTAGAGCTGGCAAGGAATTAATGACATACTTAAAAAAGTTAGGGTTAGACGTGCTGGGTGTACAAACAACTCGGAATAACTGAATGCTTAACAACACGATGTAGTTGCAGAATCACAACGTCACCGCTGACGCTGTAGAAAGTGTTAGGGATGGCTGAATGCTTAACAACACGATGTTGTTGCAGAATCGCAACGTCACCGCAGGCGTTGCCCGAACTGCTCGGAATGCTCTGAATATTTAACGACGTAGTTACACTAACGCGACGTCATCACAGCCGAAATCGCTGAATGCTTAATAAGAAGTCGTAGTGACAGAGTCACCACTTCTCCATTAACTGAATTTTTAACATGTTGACGTAGTTGCCTTAACACATCAGCAACACAGACGTCGTGGCCGAAGTCATCATTCATGGGGAACCGCTGGGATTTATTAAACAGCTTTTGACACGTAAGACAATGTGCGCTTCTCGAATCTGTATTCGACTTTCATAAACGTAAGCCATTATTTATCGTACGGGAGCGAAATCTCGCGAGATTTGGTGTCAGATGCCGAGAAGTCCCAGAAGAGATAAAAATGGTTAATTCAGAAGCTGTTTGCGTCCAGTTTGAAGGATTTTAGCCCAAGTTTACCGAGTTCTCGAAATGATGAGATGTTGTGTTGTTGTTGTTTTTTTTTTTGTTAGTGTTGTTGTTGTTGTTTTCTGACTCTTTTTGAACTCAACAAATTCGAATTTCAAAAAAAGATAAGCGAATAAGGAAAAAGAAACGAAAAAAAAAAAATGTAGAAATTTAAAAACAGAACATCGAAAATCAAAATCAAAATCAAAATCAAAACTAAAAATAAACTTACATACATACATACATTCATACATACATACATACATACATACATACATACATACATACATACATACATACATACATACATACATACATTCATACATAATATGATACATACATGTTGTGTTACATTTTTTTTACATACATACATGTTGTTACATACATACATACATACATACATACATTTTGAACATACATACATACATTCATATAATTATACATAAATACATACGAAATTTAAAACATACAGATACACATCATACATTTAATTCATACATAATACATAATACATAATACATAAATACATAATACATACATAAAACATAAAATACATACATACATACATACATACATACATACATACATACATACATACATAAAAGGTTGTCTTGATGGCCAAACGGTAACATCGTCCGCCTTCGGAGTGCGGGCGAATGGGTGTCATACGTTCGAGTCTCGTCAGCGGCATCTGACGAATTTGTGAGGTCGTGATTGGACTTTGTCCTCCTGCGCCAGTGCGTTCCCGAATATTGTCTGTGTGCAGAGTCTAATCAGACGTACATAAGACAGAGAATATTCATAATCCTAATCTACCTACATACATAGATAAATACATATATAGATATACACACAAACACACACACACACATACTCACACTCGTATACATAGACACATAAACACCACACACACATGCACATACAAGCGCGCGAGCATGCAGTATTCTCTATACACAAACTAAGCCAAATTATATTAACCAGTATGAAAAGGTCGCATAAATCCCCAGACACGAAATCAAGTGACTCCATTGTATTTATATTCATCATCTG
>CM022676.1:4731186-4738686 GCA_012295275.1 Chrysomallon squamiferum
GACGGGAGATTGATCTAAATGTATCGCCAACGTCATATCGCCGACGTCTCCTACAGAGACGAGGACTTTCAACATCGTCTTAAGTTTCAAGTTTGTTTCGTGGAGTAACCTTTAAGCGGAAAAGAAAAAAAGAAAGAAAGAAAAAGATTGAAAAGTTATCACCGAATTTTTCTCAGTGATTGAACAATTCTGGAGTGTGTGTTATTTTACCGATAAAAAAAAAAAAAAAAAAAATCTTGTTTGGATCTTCTTCTTCATTGTTTATTATTATTATTATTATTATTATTATTATTATTATTATTATTATTGTGTTATTACAAAAAGCAACATCAAACGTGCTTCAGTCAAAAGAGCAACTTTCCGGATTTTTTGGAAAAATACTCGTTAACATAAAAGGAAGAAGAAAAGAGGGTACATTTCAAAAAACTTGTTCCCTATGTTTAGGACTTACGTGAAACATACGAGACATTCAAACGATTATTTCATAAACACCAACACAGTGAAAACCGGAGAAAAAAACGAAAAAAAAAAATTCCAAAAAAAAAAAAAAAAAAACGGGTGAAAAATAATAAATATTTAAAATGTGGATTAATGTAGATAAACAAGACAAACTAAATGTGTTCTGTAAACACATTAATCTATACCAGGATTAGCAAAACTGAATAATTAACCTGTGTAACGTTAGATATGGATTTGATAAAATACCATTCAGAAAACAAGCGTAGGAAGATACGTTAATTAAACGGACGTAGAAATGAATTCACTGCAACATCGATGAAACACAGAAGTTTACGCGAAGCATTACGTCTATCGTTAACTACGTCATTTTTCGAAACCGGACGAAATATCTGCCGAAATGTTTTCCGTGTAGATTTTCTTTCAAATATGTGTTTGTGAAATAGAGAGAAAACAAAAAAGATATGGTAAATATTCATTCAGTTATACCAAATGTGTATTAAAAAAAACACAACTGAAATGTTGAGTATATTCTTGGATTACTTGAATACATGTAAGTACCTTTATATTTTTTTTTATTTTTTATTTTATTTTTTTTTTTTTTGAACATTATATTTATTATTAATGATTTTGTTAACGTAGTAGTTGTTATTACTGTCGTCGTTAATATAATGTTTTAAATTATCACTGTCGCTGTTATTGTTACTATTCATACTACAACAACAACATCAATATATATTATAAACAACAACAGCACATACTACTACTACTACTACTACTACTACTACTACTGTTGTTAACACTAGTAGTTATAGTAGTAGTAGCAGTAGTTGTAGCAGTAGCAGTAGTACTGGTAGGAATAGTATCACAATTAATTGGTGTAACAGTTGTTGCGTTTGTTGCTAATAATTTCTTCTTTTTTTTAATTATTATTATCATTGTTATTCTTACAACTAATATTACAACATCAACATCGAATATTATTGCAACTGAATTACACATACTAATACTAATAGTAAAACTACTACAGTTATTATTATTGTTGTTGTTGCTGTTGCTGCTATTGTTACCGCTAATACGTTTATCGTCACTTATCCTTATTACAACTACTACAGCCACCACCACCACTACTACTACTACTACCACTACTACTACTACCATTATTATCATCATCATCATTATTATTATCATCATCAGCAACAGCAGCAGCAATATCATTATTACCACCATTATTATTATTATTGTCATTACTGTTGTTACCGTCATCACTACTACTGCTACTACTATCACCACTACTGCAGCTACTACTACAACTACTTTAGTGCAACTGCTACCACTCATTTACTACTACTACTATCACTATTATGTTTATGACTACTACTACTATTCATACTATTATAATGTTATTATTAGTATTATTATTACCATCATCATTATCATCATCGTCATAATAATGATGATCATCATCATTATTATTTAGCATCATTCACTTCAGAATTAAATTCCATCGTGTTCTTTTATTTATATTTTATCATTTTCTATTTTTTTATTGTTCTTTTTTAACATGAAAAAAAAAGAAGAATAAAAAAAATAGAAAAAATTGTCATTCATTCATTTCATTTCATTTATTTATTGTTATTTTTTTTTACTTTATTTTTAATAGTTCTGTAAAAGAATTAATAATAAATATTAAAACAATATATAAAAAAGTAGTCATTCATTCATTTATTTCATTTATTTATTGTTTTTTTTTTAGTTTATTTTTAATAGTTCTGTGAACAGAATTAACAATAAAACAACAAATATACTTGTTTACTAATTTTCACGTCTATATTTAATTATAACAACCTTTACGTGTAGCAAAACGTCTTTTGCAGAGTGCATTATTTTTACAATAAAGATATCTATGCTACTATATTTTTAATGTTTGTTCAATAAACCTTTAAACATTTCTCAGATAAACAATAAATAATTTATATCTACAGCAAATACAAGCATTGATCGCTTAGTTACTGTTCGGTTTGTGTTTCTTTTGTTTTATACATACAAACATACATACATACACACACACACACACATATATATATATATACATACATACATACATAATCATATATCTACAGCAAATACAAGCATTGATCATTTAGTTACATGTTCGGTTTATTTCTTTTGTTTTATAAATATAAGCATTGATGGTTTTAGTTACCGTTCGGTTTGTGTATATTTATATATATATATATGTATGTATGTATGTATATATGTATATATATATTATATATGTATATACATACATACATACATATATATATATATATATATATATATATATATATGTATATATATATATATATATATATATATATATATATGTATGTATATATATATATATATATATATATATGTATGTATGTATGTATGTTTTTGTATGTATATATATATATGTGAATGTGTGTATGTATGTTTGTATGTATATATATGTGTGTGTGTGTGTGTGTGTGTGTGTGTATGTGTGTGTATATATATATATATATGTACATACCTACGTACATACACACATACATATGTGTGTATCTGAAAATATTGTTTTTCAAATATTTGTTTCCCAGATAAGTATATAGTAGTAGTAGTAGTATTTGTATAGTAGTAGTAATAATAATAATAATAGTAGTAGTAATGGTAGTAATAGAGGAATAAGTAGTAGTAGTAGTAGTAGTAGTAGTAGTAGTAGTAGTAGCAATAACAGAATGTTATAGTAGTAGCAGCAACAACAGAATGGTTATAGTAGTAGCAGTAGTAATATTGGTAATATAGTTGTCTCAGTAGCTGTAGTAATAATAGCTTTAGCAGTAGCAATAGTATCGGTAGTAGTAGTAGTAGTAGTAGTAGTAATAGTAGTAGTTGTAGTTATAGTAGTAGTAGTAGTAGTAGTAGTAGTAGTAGTAATGTAGTACAGTATAGTATAGCTTTATTCAAACAGTTTTCGTTCTGTCTAGTCATATGTTTGTGATTTTACGTATAATGTATTCCTCGCCTGGAACAGAAAACTGTTACAAAATGTGTTGTGTTTTTGTTTGTTTTCACTGTCCATTTATTCAAATATTGAATTATTAATAAAATTTTGTAAAATATATAGTTATTTATAACACGCATGTTGTTAACAATTTTCATTTACTAATTTCGTTTATTTACGGTACGTGAAAAATAATTTAATTTCGTTTACCTCTTTCGTTTAATTCCAGAAAATTAAATCTCTGAAGCGGAAGCGAATCTCAAGCATTGCTTGTCTGCTTTGGATTAACTCAGAGAGTGTTTGGAAAAAACAAACAGAACTTGTCTTGAAGTCATCACAGATCAAGGCTTTCGTGTTATCAGTCCCAGAAAACGTGAGCAGGTGTGATTAACCCAGACGTCTGTTCGTCCGGAATATATGACGTCATCACTGTGAAATCATTCTCGTGGATTACATATTGGGAAAAAAAAAAAAAAAAATCAATGATTATTTAAAAAAAAAAAATTATAATAATTACAAAAAAATTCTTACAAAGAAGAAGAAAGGGAAAAAAAAAAACAAAATCAAACATCATTATGATTAATAACTACAGCAGTATATATTCCAGCAACGACACAACGTCGCTCGGGTACAACAACAACAACAACAACTACGACGTCGGCGAGCACGCGGACGTCAACGGCAGCATGGGAGGACCGCCAGAAATGTACCTGTACCTGCCGGATTTGTACCCGGGAACGTACTCGGTGCCGATCAACGGGTACATCTCGCCTATACTAGTCTTGCTGACGATCTTCAATAACACCCTGGTGTGTGTTGTCCTGCTGAAGCGGCACATGCGCTCTCCGACCAACGTCCTGCTGTCCGCCATGGCCATCTCGGACATGATGACGGGCGTGTTTCCCGTTCCAATTTTCGTTTACTTGTTCGGGACGGAGAAGTTCAACGACTACGTCCCTTACGACTGGTGCTTCGCCTACAAGTACCTCGCGGAGTACATCCCCATCATCTTTCACACGGCCTCCATCTGGCTGACGATGGCGCTGGCCGTGCAGCGCTACATCTACGTCTGCCACTCGTTCAAGGCGCGGACGTGGTGCACGATTCCCAACGTCATACGCGGCACCGTGGCCATCTACGTCGTGGCGGTGCTGAGCCAGCTGAGCCACTTCTTCGAGCACGAGTTCAAACCAGCCGTCGTGCCCTCCCGCGTCAAGGAGAACGCGACGGTCACGACGTGCGCCATCCTGACGAAGCCGTGGCTGAAGGACATCATGAACATCTACTACAACATATACTTCTGGTTCCGTGTCATTTTCATTCACCTCGTCCCGTGCATTTCGCTCGTCGTCATGAACGCGCTGCTCATCTACGCGATGCGGTGCGCCCAAAAAAGGAGGATGCAACTGCTGCGGCAGAACAAGAAATCAGAGTCGAAGAAGCTCAAGGACAGCAACTGCACCACTCTGATGCTTGTCGCCGTGGTGGGCCTTTTTTTACTGGTGGAATTCCCGCTCGGAATACTGATGATAATCTCCATCATAACCAACACGTTTCAGATCTACCTGGTCGAGGAGGAGACGTTGAACTTGCTGTCGTTTGTGTCGAACTTCTGCATCCTGCTGAGCTACCCGCTCAATTTTTTTATTTACTGCGGAATGAGCAAGCAGTTCCGCGAGACGTTCAAACGTCTGTTCACCGGCGGAGCGCCCCCTATCGAGCGAGACTACTCCCAATATATGACTCTTCCCACGGAGAACGGGAAAACCGCCGTCACAGGCGATGAGACAGCGTTGTGAAATGACGTCATAAAGGTTTCGACGTCATTAAAAAAAAAAAAGTTTATTTCATAAGTGTCGTATGCCATACACATTATGTGTGTATATGTATATATATATATATAAAAAAAAAACACAAACTCAAAACATGCGCAGTTACACACGTATATATATATGTACACACGCGCGCGTATGTATGTATAATGAGCATTTAATAATGTCTGTGTGTATGAATAATATGAATCTATATATAAAATTATAAAAAAAAAAAAAAAAAAAGTGTACATTTTCATATATAAATATATTTGCAAATTACAAGGCTTGATAATAAGTTTAACGCTTAATAAATAATTGGCTAAATATTGACAGCTTTTTTTATCTTTTTATTTTTCTTTTTTTTTTTTTTTTTTTTTTTTTTTTTTTTTTTTTTGAATTTTACTGATGTAGTCATTATTATTATAACGATGATTGTTCTTATTATTATTATCATCATCATTATTGTTCTTGTTATTATTACAATTATTATCATCATTTTTCTTATTATTATCATAATTCTTATTGTTATTGTTATTATTATTATTATTATTATTATTATTATTATTATTATTATTATTATTATTATTATTATTATTATTATTATTATTTACGAGCCAATATTTTCAGTTTTCTATTCTTTGTAACCACAATAACCTTATATATATTTTACATACCCTGATTATTATTGTTAAAATTAATTAATCATTTTTTTATTATTATTCTTCTTTTTTTTTTTTTTTTTTTTTGACTGTAGCTTTTTAACTATGGACCATAAATATATATATATATATACAATATAAATAAAATATTATCTACCAACCATACTTAATCGGATATTGCTTTCTTCTTTATCATTGTCGTTGTCGTAGTCATATTCCTCGCGGTTTTAATGCTGCGACAAAACAACAACCCTGTATCAACATCTGTCTTATGGATTCGTTTAATGATATCTTTTCTACTTTAGCACAGGCTACACGTCACAGGTTCTGTTGTTATGATGTCTATTCTATTATTATTATTATTATTATTATTATTATTATTATTATTATTATTATTATTATTATTATTATTATTATTGTTGTTATTATTATTATTATTATTATTATTATTATTATTATTATTATCATTACTATTATTATTAATATTGTTATTTGGTTCTAATTTTATTTTTATTGTTATCATCATTATCAATATTATTATTATTATTATTATTATTATTATTATTATTGTTATCAATATTATTATTATTTTACTATTATTACTTTATTATTATTATTATTATTGTTATAATCATTAACATTGTTCTTATTCTTTTTATTGTCATTTATAATGTTACTGTTACTGTTGTTGTTATTATTAATACTACTATTAACATTACTGTTATTATTGCTATTATTATTATTATTATTATTATTATTATTATTATATTATCATTATTATTATTAATATTATTACACAGTTATTTGATTCTAATTTTATTTTTATTATTATCATCATTATCAATATTATTATTATTAATATTATTATTATCAATATTATTATTATTATTATTATTATTATACATTATCATTATTATTAATATTAATATTATTACACACTTATTTGATTCTAATTTTATTTTTATTATTATCATCATTATCAATATTATTATTATTATTATTATTATTATTATTATTATTATTATTATTATTATTATTATTATTATTATACGCTTACTGATATTAATACAGGTGTCTAAATATCGCATAATTGCAACGTCTCTGTTTTTTGACAAGGATATGTGGTTACGTTCTCAAGTTATCTTAACATCCATATATCAATAATAAACCAAATCGTTTGCCTTCTGTACTTGCATTTTCTTGTAGATCATTTTCTGCCAATATATTTTACAACCATGTTCCGTGACATTCCGTCTCGGTGAAATTTATTAATTATTCACAAACTTGGCAAAAGAAAAAAAAAAAAAAAAAAAAAAAGAAAAAAAAAAAGAATTCGGATTGCAAAGATTAAGAAATGTTAAATGATAATTCAGTTTGCAAAATGTAAAGAGATTTTGAAAGAAAATGTAAACGATAAAATGACGTTTAGATCGTAAGTACTAACGATAAAATTTCGTTTAGACGTAAGAATTACATACAGACGTTAAAACTGTGAGTGAACTTTAAAAACGGTGCGTGTGTGTGTGTGTGTGTGTGTGTGTGTGTGTGTGTGTGTTAAAAT